>CAJQUW010011011.1:0-537472 GCA_907163375.1 Prostheceraeus crozeri
ATTGGAATGAACGTGTTTCAAAAAATGTTTTCACAGCTGGATGCTAAAATACTTCATGATAGTCTCAGTCTTCTGCCTTTTGGACAAGGTCGAAATTTACTTGACATATGTTATCCCTCATCATCCAAGACGTCGTTAAGAAAAATGTTCATGAATGAGAATATCTTACATTCCATCGAATTTCGCATTTCAAGTGTTATTTCATGAAAACCTCGTTTTCATTAATTTAACCCATTAACGACAATGGCATAAATAAAGTACACCGAAAGAGTGACATATTTTTGATCGACGAAACCTATGCAGTTCGGCGACAATGACGTTCAAAACGATTAAAATTCATTTAAAATACCACTGAACCACGTGTATTTTCTCAACACTATTTTAGTGTTTCTTTTCCCGTGACTTTTGAAACAATTTTTCTACCAAAAAACATGGCGAATGAGTAAGTGTGAAATTATCTACTTTGAATATATTGCATCATCATAACTGTCGCAAAGTGTAATGAATAATGATACTATTTGAATGAATATAATGGATATTTGTTTCGTAATTAGTGTGTATGTAGTATGAATAATTGATTATAGAAAAGTATACTTTTATTTAGTACGCTATCATTAGGGTTGGCACATGGGACAAATCAAAGTCAGCAGATGAGAATTGCAGAATGCCCTTTTCTAATGAACGTCAGTTTTAGTTATGTGTAAAAGTACTTCAGGAAAGATCAGTATCTTTATAATACAAGTTTATGGTATTACATGTACTATACAGGTTTATTGTCTATTAGCAATTTACCTTCATTAGCAATTTTTCCATAAAATCATGGATGCGCTACAATGTAATCAATCACCGATCATTGACTTTAGCACTACAAGAAGGATGATGTATTTGTACGTTGAAAAGTATGCAAACAATGATATTGCAACAAAACAAAGTGAAAATAGTTAGTGGCGCTGGGGATCGAACCCGCGTCGCAAAGCCGTGATAGTCGGTTAGTTTTACCCACTAGACTGTGACACGTTGCTGACGACATGTGAATCTGCCGCTTAGTGTTTCTAATAGCCTGAATTCCCCAGCTGCTTACCGGTATTTACTATTATCCTTCAGGGTCGACAAGTGCTGCGTGAGATTGTGCGAGACGGCGACTTGGCAGAGGCGTTAGACACCGACCTGAAAGTGGGATAAGACGGATCTCCCGAATTCGCCGCGAGATTTTTTATGCAACGCCCGCCTAATCTCAATTATGATTCAGATGAAGATAGTGCTCCAGAAGACGAGTCCGATTGAAATAAGTTTGAATAACCTGGGATCACCGGGGGTTTTGCTGTCTGCTCGGCTCTTGCTGCAATTGAACTTATTGAAGATGAGGATAGTGATGATGAAGTAGATGAACCTGCAGCTAAATGTCCTAAAATTGAAAAATTGGGAGGAAAGGAATCGTCGGTTTCAAGCAGTCATTCCGTAGTCGCGAACGGAAGTCGACAATTTTGAGATCACCGATCATGCAAAATCCATATAGGTATGATCGCAAAGATCATTGGCTGGTGACGGTCGAGACTTAGAGAAGATGTCAAGGGTGTTCTAATGGCAGATCAAAGCTCATCTGCGAAAAGTGCAACGTTGGGCTTCACACTTGGTGTTTCAAAAAATACCACTTACTGTAACAGCCACCGACAATGGCATACATGTATGCCACCTCTGTAGAGAAAAGATGGCGGAACGAAATTTCTCGGAAACGATGAATTTGTAATGAGAATAGGTATTCGTGAAAAATTTCACTGGTTTTTTTTAAATTTTGATTGCTAAAAAAAATCCGGGCGTTAATGGGTTAATACTTCACATCGATTGAAACATTTCTTGGCTGTTATAGTCTTCGTAATAAATATAAGACAAAACAATGTCATAAGTAATTGCGAGGCCTTTCGCCGATTCTTTTCCGGGCAACACTTCGGGACGCGTGTAGATGAAAGAAAATTAAAGTCATTATTTATATACAGATAAAGTGAATAAAGTCAAAGAGTAAAAGTCACTGCCACGGGAGTGCGACCGTCAACACTGTTTGCTTCTGAACGCATAAAACCGGCCGCAATGATGCTATCATTGTCGCTTCGAGAAATGGCAGCAACATTGGGTGGCGTGCACGAACCAGCTGCTTGAAGAGGGAGGTCTTCTGGTTGGCTGCGATCGAATGATGTGCACGTCATCGTGTGTTACTTCACAATACTTCACAATTTCATAGATTTGTTTAGCAAAATTCGTTCGCCATAATGCTAGCTCTGCGACACTTTAGTATGAATAATGCTTATAAACATCAAGTCGAGGTCGAATATGTTGGATAATGAGTTGATTGACTAGTTCGATGATTTTAATTAGCAGTGGCTATTACACCGGCTTAGACCTAGAAAATTAAATCCATGTCCATTACCATGCCTCCTATTTCTGCGGTATAAAAATCACTCAGTTTAACTAGAAACATGAATCAGAGTGTGTCTTAACTCTCCTTGTGCGGTTTGAGCCTTGGACATTCTTCGTCTTCTACATATCATGAAAAATCCAGTGACATCCTTAGCAGAGCTAGCTTGTTTCCAAGCTCCCATCGAATCCAAGATATGTAATATTCCAGAAACTCAATATACCGGAATCATCGTGCTTAGTTGTGATTGTTTTCATTTTGTTACTTATTTCAGAGGCAGTAGCATTGCTGGCTTAGCTGGTGTAGTAGCCGAAGACCAAAATAATAGCTGCTACGCTGGTGTGATTGCCACGGCCATATATTGTCTTTTGCTAAGTGTATTTCAAAAAAGTAACTGGACTGTCGAAGTCCATTGCAGCCTGATTAATAGTAGGAACCACGTAGCAGTGTCCTGAATCCATCGAAGATATCCTCAGTTCAAACATTTGATCGTAGTGGGGCTCTCGGAAGGGCATCGGGCATACAGTGGCAGCGCATCTGATCGATGCCCGGTTGTCATGTTGCACTCACCTGCAGCTTCCCTCCCGCTATCAAAAAGTATTTTGTTGAACGTTTGGACAAGGCTGAAAAGTAGGCATGGGTCAAGTGATGCTCTCTTAGAAACATTTCCTGAAATCTTTTTTCGCGTTGTCCATTGGATTCGCCACGCAGTAGGCCTATTGATTTTCCTGATAGTCAAACTTTTTCTATCGAAGAACTATTGCTGCATGTCTCTCATCGAAACGATGCTATATCAAGCAAACTAATGCAAAATCGACACAGCACGATTAGCACTTTTAGCTGTTTATGGCAAAGGTATATAACGTAGTTTTTAGAGCAATATCAACTACATGTACTACATTATCCTATAAAAAAATAGGATCCTGCTAACTTCTCAGTCATTGTACCTGTGATAAAAATAAATTTTGAGTCTCATCCAGACTACTTCGAAGAATAGTAATAAATGTAACCGAACCGAAACTCCTCAAATGTGTTTTACTTAAAGTATAGGGATGTCGGGTAATTGCAAGTGAATTTGCGGATTCACAATTCCAAAACGGTTCATCGGTAGTCGTGTTTCGGTATCGGAGTGTAAAGCTCCACTCCAGTGATTCAGGAGTAAGGATACAAACACTGACTATCTGAACACATGCATGCAAACACATCCATGGACACGGACCAGGCCCTGGCAGCATCTGTTTAGGCCTATTACACCTTGAAATCATCCTACCACAGGTGTTCGCTGTCAAAATCCGTCTCCGACAAGTGGAAGTTGATGATTGGTGATGACCGGGTCCTAGGAATTGGTGCGGACAAGGCCCTGGCAGCATCTGTTTAGGCCTATTACACCTTGAAATCATCCTACCACAGGTGTTCGCTGTCAAAATCCGTCTCCGACCAAGTGGAAGTTGATGATTGGTGATGACCGGGTCCTAGGAATTGGTGCGGACCAGGCCCTGGCAGCATCTGTTTAGGCCTATTACACCTTGAAATTATCCTACCACAGATGTTCGCTGTCAAAATCCGTCTCCGACAAGTGAAAGTTGAAGATTGGTGATGACCGGGTCCTAGGAACTGGTGCGGACCAGGCCCTGGCAGCATCTGTTTAGGCCTATTACACCTTGAAATCATCCTACCACAGGTGTTCGCTGTCAAAATCCGTCTCCGACAAGTGGAAGTTGATGATTGGTGATGACCGGGTCCTAGGAATTGGTGGGGACCAGGCCCTGGCAGCATCTGTTTAGGCCTATTACACCTTGAAATCATCCTACCACAGGTGTTCACGGTCAAAATCCGTCTCCGACAAGTGGAAGTTGATGATTGGTGATGACCGGGTCCTAGGAATTGGTGCGGACCAGGCCCTGACAGCATCTGTTTAGGCCTATTACACCTTGAAATCATCCTACCACAGGTGTTCGCTGTCAAAATCCGTCTCCGACAAGTGGAAGTTGATGATTGGTGATGACCGGGTCCTAGGAATTGATGCGGACAAGGCCCTGGCAGCATCTGTTTAGGCCTATTACACCTTCAAATCATCCTACCACAGGTGTTCGCTATCAAAATCCGTCTCCGACAAGTGGAAGTTGATGATTGGTGATGACCGGGTCCTAGGAATTGGTGCGGACCAGGCCCTGACAGCATCTGTTTAGGCCTATTACACCTTGAAATCATCCTACCACAGGTGTTCGCTGTCAAAATCCGTCTCCGACAAGTGGAAGTTGATGATTGGTGATGACCGGGTCCTAGGAATTGGTGCGGACAAGGCCCTGGCAGCATCTGTTTAGGCCTATTACACCTTCAAATCATCCTACCACAGGTGTTCACTGTCAAAATCCGTCTCCGACAAGTGGAAGTTGATGATTGGTGATGACCGGTCCTAGGAATTGGTGCGGACCAGGCCCTGGCAGCATCTGTTTAGGCCTATTACACCTTCAAATCATCCTACCACAGGTGTTCGCTATCAAAATCCGTCTCCGACAAGTGGAAGTTGATGATTGGTGATGACCGGGTCCTAGGAATTGGTGCGGACCAGGCCCTGACAGCATCTGTTTAGGCCTATTACACCTTGAAATCATCCTACCACAGGTGTTCGCTGTCAAAATCCGTCTCCGACAAGTGGAAGTTGATGATTGGTGATGACCGGGTCCTAGGAATTGGTGCGGACCAGGCCCTGACAGCATCTGTTTAGGCCTATTACACCTTGAAATCATCCTACCACAGGTGTTCACGGTCAAAATCCGTCTCCGACAAGTGGAAGTTGATGATTGGTGATGACCGGGTCCTAGGAATTGGTGCGGACCAGGCCCTGGCAGCATCTGTTTAGGCCTATTACACCTTGAAATCATTCCTACCACAGTGTGTTCGCTGTCAAAATCCGTCTCCGACAAGTGAAAGTTGATGATTGGTGATGACCGGGTCCTAGGAATTGGTGGGTCGGGCGCAAGTGACAGAATGGGGCCCAAGTTACAGAAGTTGGGGCGCGAGTGACAAGTACATATGTATAGTGGGGCCCAAGTTACACTTATTTATTCGCATTGGGGCGCGAGTGACAGGAAGTGGGGCGCTAGTGACAGCTATTTATACGAGTTTGGGCGCGAGTGACACTTATGGGGCGCGAGTTACACTTAGGGTGGGGCGCGAGTGACAACTGGTTATATATATATATATATATATATATATATATATATATATATATATATATATATATATATATACTACAAGAATATTTACTATATGATGGTGATTCAAAATGCACAAAGAAGTCATAAATCACGCATATCAATTAACACTATCATTTTGAATCACTACCATTCTCGTAATCTTTTGCTCCTGTAGCTCTGAACTTGAAATATATCGAGCTGATGTAAATTAAATTAACTTGATTTTTCCGAAAACTATAGCAGTCTAGGGCCAAACCACATAGAATGATTAATTTAAGTGTTATAGTATGAATTTCTTCTTTTGTAATTCAGTTCTGTCATCAAGAATTGGAAAACGCATTGTCTAGTGTATTACTAATGTGAAAAGTTGTGATGCAGTGGCTTTGCACTATAAACCAATATCAGTATGGAATTTTTGAAATGAGTAGGGCCTAAGTTTCTTTTCATATAACTATTCCATATAGGCCTATAAAATACTGATGGTTAAGCCCATTGCATTCTCTACTATATATCGTGATATTGAAAAATAAACTGACATTTTACATGCTATTTTACATTTGTCAATAGGCTATATGATTGGCCTAATATGCCCTAAGTAGTATTATAACTTTTGCATGTATTTGCATTGAGGCATAATTATATGCATGCAGTTAATGCTCATAATTTATTTTAAAACATAAAAATCTATGTTTTACATATAATGTTGAAGGCTAGGAACAAAACGTAATTCAATTTTCTTGGCATTGTGCTAAAAACAAGCGGGTCACTCCTTCTCTTTATTTGCCTTCATAAAGTTTTGTACAATAAAATTTGAGTAGGCAAAAACCACGGCGCTTCGTGTCACATACACATCAAAAGGTGGGAGGACCCACTTTATTCGCTTTTTCATATATTGATATTTTGTTTTCTTATACGGGAGGTTCATTATTCAATTTTCCACGATGTAAGCAAAAATATAGCTCTCCCTCAATTTAGACGATTTTATTTTTTTAAAAATAAATAAAGTTCCCCGACGCGTTTCGTCACGGTGGACAGTATCAAGGGGGTAAGTAAATGAACAGGCAGTTGGCTCAACCCTCATCCGGCCACATAGTTGTACCAACATATTCCGGACACCTGTCTAGGTACATGTGTAGACAAATAGGAAAAACCGTGTTAATTGTGCTCAAAACATTATTTGTTTTGTATTAGAATTGATGATACCAGATTAATTTTCCCCAAAGATCCTAATTTTCGATCTAATACTATTTCTTTGTTTTTTAGTTCACTTAAGTTCACGAAATATTTACAATGTACGTGGTATATTCCAGGTACGAACGTCATATTCGTTGGGATTATGGTTTTAGTATGCATATGCAAAAGTAATCACTGTTATAGCAATATCACTCTAATACGGTATAATTTTCTGATGCTTATATGTAGTTCACATAAGAAGTCATATTATTATATGTATAAATAAAAACAAATGACTTCATCCATGAAAATGCATTTACAGAGACAATTGTCCATTGAAAATCTATTCTTACGATGTAATTAGACAAGACATACATTTGATGGAGACGTTCTTGTGATCCTTACCCAGTGAATCGAAACTTATAAATCTTCAAAGAAACTTACAAGATCTTAGAAGATTTGCAAGATTGATCTGTTATCTTGGAAGATTTGTAAGATAGGTCTGTTATCTTGGAAGATTAGCCTGAAAGATCTTAGAAGGTATGTCTGGGAACTGAACCTTGGAAGATTTGTAAGATTGGTCTGTTGTCTTGGAAGATTAGCCTGAAAGATCTTAGAAGATATGTCTGGGAACTAAAACTTAGAAATTTGGTAATACCACAGCGCCAGAGGAAGGACCCCGCAACATCCGCAGTTGCGGGAAGCGCAAAACAATTTCATTAAGTTGAAGTTTATGAATTACTTATAAAAAAATTATGGAGAACTTTCAATGTGATCTGTGAACTTGTATAGTGATCATCAGGGCAACAACCGGTCCCGCTGACTCAAGTTGCGAACTATAAGAATGCTTGCATGCATAGAATTGAGATCATTTTTTAGTCAATTGGTGCTGCTTCTTCTTGCTATTTCGGCTAAGACGTTGGTTATTTTTTTATTGGATAATACTCAATCCTTCATATTTAAAAACGATGTTCTTGGTCACTTTGGTAGTTAGTAAAATCGAGAATACGAAGTCAATGATCAAATCAGGAAATGGGAGCAATGTAAGTACTGCGTACTATACAAGTTTCATTATAGGACAAGTCAAACATTCAGAGCAGAAGCTATTCGGTTTGACAAAGACAAAATCTCCATTATTATTGTGTTCATGCGTTTGCAGGAAGCAGTCCAGGCGCATTAAAAATAAGTATGACGCATTCTATTCTGGTCACGTATGTTGCTACACTACCGTCATCGATCAACCAGTTCTCCGTACTGCTGTTAACACGTTAACAGTGACAGCTTATGAGCAACGCATAAAGGAGCAGCGTGCATGATTCGGTTGTCGGTAACATCACCAGTGCTGTGACTGAGAAGTTTCTATTGCGTTGTCTACATTGCGGATTGTTTCAATTACTCTACAGAAATCAATTCATGCTATTCGATGTTTATACTGCTTTCTCAGGAACATTGATACGGACTTTGGTTGATGTTGTCCTGAGTTTCTTCAAATTTCTCATCGTCGCTGAAGGAATTTAAGGACGCGAGGAGCTGATGAAATTGCCACTCACATGATTCCTTGCAATAGAAATGTGGAGTCAAAGCTGAATTTCATCTACCGTGGTAAATTGAATGATCCAATTCCAGATCAAAGGTAAGAACATTTCACTGTGTCATAATTTACGCGTCCAATCTGGGCCCTATGAGAGATCCATAAATTAAGAGCTGTCTTAAAAGTCAACTACAACGGAATTGTAAATCAAATGCTATTTAGATTTTATGACTCTGACTGCGATAGGTAGAATGGCATACTTTGCTTCATACAAAAATACAGCCACGTCGTCCCCTTGAACTTCATGACTCAAAGAATGAATTGTCATTTTTCAACTGTTTCCCATCATAGATGCGTTCGAAAATTAGGTGGACCCCGTAAATTTAAGGCTAAAGTAAGATAAAGTTGAGGGTATTATCAATCTTCCTATTGAGGGCCCATATATGGCTGGTGACAAGATATGAACAGATCGACAATGAAAATTTGGTGCTTACGGGTTATCTTTAAAAAAAAACTTAAACTTAAAGTGCGCGTAGTTGAGGACATTTGCTATCCATATAGGCATGCCAAAATTTATGCAATTCGGACAAATACTTTTTGAATTAGGAACGATAACTTGAGGTGCAGCGATGGCAGAAGTTTGATCCGACTTCTCCTGACCTCATCGTGAATACAAAGCACTTGAAGTCAACAAAGTCATTTCGTGACAACTCGTGAAGTGATAATGACCAGGTCGCATCCCTTACACTAATATAGAAATAGAAATATATTTTCGCCAATACAATCACTACAAGATTCATGTACAAAAAGCGTAAACATATGTGCATATTATATTCAAGAGAAGTACATTAGATATATTGTACCAGCGACTGCAGAGGTGAACGGTACTAGAGCAGTGTAGGCAGTAGAAACCTAGTCCCGCTGAGAGAAGTCCGATATCAATCCACATTTCACACAAACGTCGGAAGAATATATCGCAATAAAAGTATGAGTCATGTATGCATGAACCCTAAATGCAGGGTCTAAACTAATTTATGCATTTGTAGAGTACATGAAGATCGGTTTAGAACAGTAAAAAGTACAGTGTATCGCATAATATGCGGTTGGATCGATTCGGGGTATCAGGCAATTAAGGTAAAATTTGTAAATAATGGTGGACAATTTGATATCCTTTCGAGTATTTTACCCAGTGAGCATATTTCTAACATTTTTAAGAATATTTTGTTCTTACTGACTTTTCTGATATATTTCGGTAATGTATTCCACTCTGTGACACCGGAAAAGTCAAAATTTTTTTGACCTAGGCAAGTTCTGTAACATTGTATAGGAAAATTGATAGCATTTCTTTCCGTGCATGTTCCATCAACTTTATATTTACAAATACTTTTCAAAGATAAGGGCAGCCTATCATTTTCATATTTGAGCTTGTGACATATGCTGAGAACCTTATAACGATACATGCGATTAACTCCTAGAAAACTCTCAAAAACACTAAAAAAAATTTAGGTGAGGGTTCTATGTGATGGAGAGTTCTATTCGAGAAAATGCGGTAGTCAAGCGAAAAAAGTTAACATAGAATGTTCATGAATAGAAATACATAAACATATTTAAATGCGCATAATATCATTGTATCTCTTGGTTTTCTGTAAATATCAACATGGTTTGTATTATTTTCATTTTTGAGTAAATAATAATGAATGCATGTAGGTTGAGGTAACTAGGTTATTAAAATGTAATGAAGGGGGCCCAAGTTGGAATTTACGATAGATTCCTTTAGAACCTCATGCTAGAATTAAAGCATTAATTAGGTTACAAGTAACATTTACATTAAGTTTTCAAAATTCTAAAATACAAATTTTCAGTCCACTTTCTGCACATTTTACAGGGGAAATGGAAAAGAAGAGAGGAACATTGGAAGGGAAGCTAGATGACAACGACGACACTATTAGCAGCTTCGGCTTCCTCGATTCCTCAGGGGAACACTATCCGAACCAGAAATAGATGCACAGTCTCTTGGAACAGATGAGGAGCCACTGAGAAATCCTGATACAGAGGTATGTCTTAGTCATAGAAAAAAGATAATTATACTATGATGAAGGGACATCAATTCATTTTCAGCGAAATTAAATCTGCCCCTGATGCCTACTCTTTAAAAATAAAAGTTGAGAATCTTGTATGCCGGCATATTCTTGAACTGTGGAAAATCTAGGTTTATTTGTTTGCGATAGAGTAACTAGGAACATATTACAATTCCGTGCACATTACTTTAAAGTATGGATGTCTGTTTGAGACTATGAATACATTAATTTTCAATTATTTTTACAAGTGATGCGTTACAATTATTGTTTCTTGATATTGTGATGTTACTTAAAACTTGATAAATGTTAAATGCACACTCCTGCTGGCGTATTTTGCAGGCACTATGTACTAACAATCAAATTCTTCTTGAAATAAGGAAATGAAGATCTTTTTGGAGGACATGAATAAGCGGATGGCTTCATTGGAAAAAGAAAATAAGAGAGTAAGTTGTTAGTGTGAGCTGTATAACTACAATGTAATTTAGTCACAGTGAGTTGCAGTATATACATGTGCATATAATTTCTCAAAACACCAGTTTTTTATATACTTTTATTACGTACGATAGAAATAATTAAATACATTACTTTCTCTCGATGGTTGACTTAAATTAATCACGGACAATTGATCTTATCTTACAGAACCGAAAGGAAGCATCAAGACACTTGGTTCAAGTTCAAGACGAGACATCAAGTTCTTCAGCGGAGCCTGTAGTAAGTTAAAAGGCCGTACTGAATGAAACTAGCCTCTTTGTTCATGACTGCAGACTTCGCTCATCATTTAAATCTTAAAACTGCATCACATGCAATATTTCATCTTTCAGATTTTTAATGGAAAGGATTTGATGTCCATCAGGGCGAGTAGGCCCAGCATATTCGCCCTCCGAATTGCGGAGGAAATGTTCAGGGAGGATGAGCTAAAGACCAAGATCATATCTCCTTAAAGAAAGAGCCATGATGGGAGGCAGCCATTTGAGGACGATAACAGACTGAAAATTATGAAAAGTAAGGGATTCATCTTTCTAAACGCGGTAACGTGCCATCCATGTGTTTGTTCTCGTGTTTCTATTGTGTGATAATTCGTATTTGTATATCCCATATATATTATTTGAGGAACAATCGGGATAGTCTCTCTGAAAGATGCCGATCATGGTATATAAGGTGCAATTCAAATTAATACAGATTTCGATAAAAAATCATTAGGATCATTTATTCCATTTAGGGCACAAGATCTCTTGTCAATCGATGAGACACTGTGCATCAATGTTTACGCAATAGAAATGAGAGAACGGTGATAATGAACATGTCGCTTATCTCTGTATCGTGGCGGCGAAGAATAGAATCTTGTCAGAGGACTTTGAGATTTCCTGTCGAATGTGGATATTTCACCGAAATTCGTGCATGCATCCTCAGGTCAAAGGGAAGATAGCCGAAATACTGACTGAATCCTCGTAAAACCTGCGTGTATTTTATCTAATAAGAGGAAATTTGCTTCAGTGAAAAGACTGCGGTCATAATATCCTTTCCAGGATGATATCATCAATGTTAATGTAGGTTTTATTTCACATACATGTATACTCACTGGTTGAATGAAGTGAACATTCGCCGAAAGAATCAATTCTAACTCTGAGTATCACCTAAGATTATAGAAACAATTATATATCATAGAACGATTTTGGTGTGGCCATGCTCAAGATTTGATTAGAACATGATTCATATTATCATCGGACATATGTACTATGAGACCCAAAGACAATGGATAATATTATATACATTAATATTATATATTTTTATATAATTTATATATAATTTATGTACATTATATACATAATATATATTATACATTATCTTTGATGAGACCATGGGAACTTAAATTAATTACTGAGAGATAGCTCACTTGTATGCATGCATAGTGCGTGATATTACAATATAGATACAATAATAAATTAAAGTCTTCTCATTGCCTCCTAATGTTAGATCAAATTGTCTCCAATTCAGTGTTTTTTCATTCCATCAAAAACAATCCCATGCATGCGTATAGAAGAAAAAATTCGTACCACAGTAGCCTTGGCAAATCTGAAAATGACGATGCAATCAATACATACTTACATCATCTTTCCTGCGTTTGTTAAAAAGCACTTAGTTCAACCATTTAAGAAATTTTCTTCACAATCAAAGCAAAGTCACCCTCCTGTGATACTATACGTTATAAATCTCACAGCACACTGTTCATTATCCTATACGCATGGTACAACATTTTTTCACCTATAAATTATTTCCTGATTATCTTTTTCAGAGGCCATAACTTCAAGATTTCGCAATGGAACCACCTGGGAAGAGGCAAAGTCTGTCGTAAATCAACGAGGCTTGGATCTGAGGAGAAAAGAAAAACCAGAGAGACGAACTTGATTAATCACATATTCTGACATACCTGTCAAATACATGTTTTCAATACATGCATCTATGTGTACCTGTCATTCCCTTTGATTTTATAGCCAAGCAGATGCGTTAAACCAAACTAATGCATAACTGGTGCATTCACAGTTTTATCTCTGTATGTATACATTTGGCCAGTTGATTTTTTTGTATTATGGAAGATATCAATAATGTTTCGTCTACAAGAGCAGCAAGAAGGATTTCTAAATTTATGGTACATGCATAAAGGCATGCTTGCTTATTGCTGAGTCATTTTTGAAATTCTTCATGTTGCTGTTGTAGACGAAACATTGATATTTTCCATGATACATGTACAAGGCAATCAACAGACCAATCTTCCAAGATAGCAAACTAATCTTCTAAGATAACAGACTAATCTTCCAAGATAACAAGCTAATCTTCCAAGATAACAGACCTATCTTCCAAGTTTCTTCTAAGATTCCTACTAAGTCTTGCAAAGACTTGGCAGTAAATCTTAAAAGAAACTTAGAAGATTTGTAAGTTTCGATTCACTGGGTACAAATAAAGCGCTGACAAGACTCACATTGAATCCTCGTAGATTTTCTGCATTGGGGATTCTGACATTTTCTCGGTACATTTGCGGATGAGGAGAGGACAGAGGGATTAGATGGTGGTTCTACGCCGTATAACTGAAACTTTTGACGACTTTGAGCGTAGCCTATACATGCCGATTTCTGCATCTTGTCGATATTTTCTTCGGCCAGCTGGACAGCAACGGCTTTGATAAATGTCTTTCTATCCTTCGTGTAGTCGTTCATTTCCATTATCAAAAATGAATTGATCAACGCGATATCCAACATATTGAAAAAGAAGATGATCGGATACCTAGCGATTTTTCTTTTGCAGCTGTAATCTTCTATTCTGCTGTCCATGACATCTACGCCTCCTTTTCCCTTGTTATAGTCGAGGATTATCGCTGGTTCTACTGGATATTTCTTCCCAGGTGTGCTGAGAGCTCAACATCAGGACATTTTTGTTACTCTTCGGAACGTACGACAACATCGTTATCCTGTTCACGTGCTCCCATAAGAATACACTACTGAACCTCTCTCTTCCACGTGTAGACTTCATTATATGAGGCACGTCTCGTTGGTTCCATTGGATTGTTCCAGTAGCTGTTAAATTTCGTTCAAAAAGTCTGATGAACAATTCGTAGGATGAAAAATATCTGTCCATGTAGATATTGCGTCCAGTTCCCGAGAAACGTTCAGTCAACTGTAACACGATGTTCGTCGCAAGTCCGACTGTTCGACCCTCTTCGACACGGAGCGTTCAGACCATTCAGAGCGTCACATAGCCAAAATATCTTGACTCTATATTTCGACGGTTTAGAGGGCATATAGGCTCTACCAGGGCCATAACCCCTAAACCCGTACAACTGTTCATCCACAGTTAGGTCAGCAGATGGTACGTAAGACTGTCGTAAATTGAATTGGAAGAGAGTCCAAATTTCCCGTATGGCGCCAAGTTTATCGTCGACTTGTCGTTGACACCGATCAGCTTTGTTGTCAAGAGTTATGTTGCGAAGAAACAAACGAATCCGGTTTTTTGATATCGCACATGCGTAAAATGGCTTTGAGTCAGCAGATCAAATAATGATTCAATGTCAGAAAGATTATCACGATCGGCACCTACTCTGATTATTGCAGCCAAGCAAGCTTTCAGTTCTGCGTACGTAATTGGGTCTTCGACCTAGTGTTTGCGCTCTTCGGTTAGTGTGTCGAAGAATTGTGCGAAGCATATGGGCTCAGAGATGAACAAAGAAAACGATTCACTTTCAGACGCAGGGTTTACCGTCGGTCCTTCATGGAAGTTGACGACATTTCTTCGTAACAGTCGCGGTGTAGGACGATCAGTTTTCCATTCGATGGTGAAGAATAAGAGTCGGTAAGGATCTCTTCGTCTGACTCACTGCTGGTTTCACTTTCATCACTTTCAATGAAAAGTTCGCCGTCATTTTCTTCATTGTAGACATCGACATCACCAGCAGGTCCATTATCTATATCAACTTTTATATCAAGTAATTACTCTGGTCGTTGACTTCATCATCGGATGAAAGATCGGGTTCTGGTGGAATAGGTAGCAAGTTTAGTGCATTTCGTAAGGTTACCCTCCTCGCCGGACGTTACATTTCAGAATCGACGCGCAGAAGTTAGCTGTCAAGTGTTGAACTTCAACTCTCACTGTGTGACAGCGTGATGTTATAAGCAGCAGATGAGAGATGATCATTGGTTGCCGAAGCAAACCAATAACAATGCATAATAGCTACATGTACTGTGTATGATTGCAAAGCGATGGAGGATCAAATAACTCCATTTAGCTGCATGATGAAACCGAGTATGCGCGACTAGAGTCGACATGTCTACACCAGTAGACAAGTGGCCGGAATATGATTGAATTCAATTAACGAGGTTAATAGAAATATGTATAAATAATATGATTGGTGCATATTGTACGTATTTGAATGCTATTCTTGGAAATATTTATGAAACTAAAAAAATCATTTAGCGCAAAAAATACATGACATCGAAAACCGAATGTCTACATATGTAGACAAGTGGCCGGATGAGGGTCAAATATAAAAATGATTAGGCAGTGACGACTCGTTAGATCAATTCATGCTTGTGGCTTGTTCAAAGTTATGAAACGTGCTCGGCCATTTTAGCTTGCATCGAATTCTCGTTTATTCTTTTGAATTTTTTGGATATAAGTATTTCCGCAAGTCAAAGGTTGCGGTATAAATGGTTCAGTAAAGCCTGTCATTCTGGAATTACGATGCGTAAAGATAGTTGGTTGCCAAATCACATAAAAAATAATTTTGTACTCAGTAGTAGTGATGCAAATGGAAAATTTTCCAATGGAAAATTTTGAAATTTTTTTTCGGTGATTGACGTTTTTGCCTTTGTTTTGGAGACTTGTTGCAGTCGTTTGAAAAGACTGTAATATTCAAAGACCGAAAACTTCTCTATCATCCCTGCATCTTTTGGAACCAACTGCACCCTCCATGTCTATTTCAGATCTTTCCAACTGAATATCAGACATTAAATGGATTTCAGATTTCTCTAATTGAATTTCAAATATCTGTCAATAACTCAACTTTGAAAGGATCATAGATTCAACTGGAGATTCTCCAATTCATCTGGAAAAGTCTGAAATTCATTTAAGTAGATCTGAAATCGATGGGGAACTATCTGAACCAGCAAGAAATGGAATGTGTAGTTTGTCCTCCACGAAGATATCGGACAATACGCCAGAAGTTAGAAGCTATCATATAGATATTCTTCTACTCATCACAGATATCTTTAGTTTCCAATCTCACGAGTTTACAGTCTTTATATAGCCAACTCTACTGACGTCATGTCATTGTTCTTTGAAGAGTTTCCAAACCATATAATCTACTACACCTTCACATGAATTCTATGATGTGTGATTTTGGAGTAGATTATATGGATAGGAAATTTACATAGGGGTCATATAATCTCCTGAAAAATAGAATATAGAAGATCTCTATTCCGCCAAATTTGTAACGTAGTGGTTTGGATGGATCAAGGAAGTCGAGAAAACTATGCAGGTCCAGAAATCCTCAGATGGATGCGAGCATAGATTTCTAAGTTGTATCGTTGGCTATATAATGCTACCAGTGTTATCCTCTTAAAATAAAGATTTTATTATTATTATAATGTTAAGCTGCTGATTTTCGGATTTCAATGGTATCAGAATTCACTCGTCCTTCGGACACGTGGATTCTGACCATTGAATATCCTCAAATCAGTAGCTTATCATATACATATCTTCCAATATGGTCGCTCATGTATAATGCTGTGTTGGACTGTGTGCTTGTGCTTCACATGTTCATCAACACATGGAGAATTTGCATCATTGCAATCAAGGCTTCATAATAAAGCTTAACTTTCAAGCCATAAACAAACTCCCAAATAAAGTGCATTATTTTGCTCCAGATCTTTTACAATGCATGAAATTATACCCCTATTGTAAAGGAAAAAATTCACGTTCTCCCAAAAGATGTCTGTGTTATAATATTAAAAATGGCAACAAATTGCAACAAGCCACTGATGGTGGCAAAGGAATGCTCAAAATCCGCGGACGCGATTCGTATAGCTACGATTATTTTAATCGAAATGATGTGATGAAATCAAGAGCTTTAGAACAATTCTATTGATGTGTCTATGTCTCGGCTGTGATAGAAAACGTAAAAATTATAGGCCTATCACAAAAATTCAAATTTCTTCATTTTTCAAAATCGTTTTATTCAAAATAATAATCAAAATCACCAGTTTTATAGACCCATTCTATTGGTGTGTAGCTGCCTCGGCTGTGGAAGCGGTCAAAGCATATAGGGCCTATCACAAAAAATCAGAACTTTCAAAATTTTCCAATATTTTCCATGGAAAATTTTGATTCAAAATTTTCCGGAAAATTTTCATCACTACTCAGTAGTATTAAATATGTACATGATCTTTGTTCGGATACTTCCTTACAGTCAGTTAATGCAATGAAAAAACGTTTGTATGAAAATGGATTTAAGCCTAACTCAATTACACCAAAATCAAGATCCAATACCGGTACTAAAAGTAATGAAAATCAAATTAACCTTTGTGTTGATTTCATTAGTGATAGCTACTTAAGAAAAATTAATAAACTGGTCAGTAAGTATGAACTTCCTGTTCGTGTTACCTGCAAACCCGGTCAAACTTTAGTTAATAGCATAAATACTATTGAAAACAAAAACAAATGTAATTGTAAACTGTGCAAGGATATGTGTAGCGATAAATACATAGTGTATAATTTTGAATGTAAAATTTGTCATAAAAATTACATTGGTCAAACTTGCCGACCTTTAAAGTTACGGCATGATGAACACAGACGTAGTTTGAACTGTCAAGATCGTAAAAGTGCACTATCTGAACATAGTTTGACTGACCATGCCGATAGAATGATGAACATCGATAATTTCCAGCTTTCTGTCCTAAATAAACAAAAGAATTCGATGCAAACTAAAATGGCCGAAGCACGCTTCATAGCGTTGAACAAGCCACAAATCAACCGCAAGCATGAATTGATCTAACGAGTCGTCACTGCCTAATCATTTTTATATTTAAGCCAGCCTGTTCATTTACTTACTCCCTTGATACTGTCCACCGTGACGAAACGCGTCGGGGAACTTTATTTATTTTTAAAAAATAAAAAAATCGTCTAAATTGAGGGAGAGCTAATTTTGCTTACATCGTGGAAAAATGAATTTTCATATATTGTTTGACTGCAATGTGTTAGTGATTTTTTGTCTCTCTCGTTAAAGAATCTCGAAACGTTGATTCAAAAATCTCTTAATTTGTTTTATTCCTGTGAAAGCTAGAGGTAATTTTAAAAATAATAAAGATCATCAATTGATTGATTGAAGTTGATCAATTGAAGTGATACATATTCATTGAGGTTTAAAAAATTTACTGAATTCTGAAGCAATCTTGAATGTAGGATATAGTTTCTGTTCAATTCTTTCATGTCGATTTGGTGTAGTAGGCCTAATTGAAAGAGATGCAAGCAATAGCTTTTTGTCAAACATCATACCGTAAAACAAAACACAGTAGGCGTAACTGAATGATGGTAAAACATAGGGCCTATAAGGTGCAATTATATGTAAATTTGTAGCATAAAAACAAATTCATAAGTGACAGCAATTTAAATTGAGTTGATGAAAGAAATCTCATCGTTATCCACATCACTGTCATTGTATACAATATATTGTATAATAATATATTGTATACAATATATATAATCACTTAATTATCATTCCAACTATGATGCATTTTTATATCAATCAGCAATGAAGTATGAAAGACTTTTTGAACGCATGGTAGATATACTCAACACACTTGATAGCTCTTCCGAAAATTTAGCACAGTGATATCAGACACTATTCAAAATTTAGACCAAGTGTAGCTTCCTATACGAGTTTCCCCTTTTGACGAGCACACTTGGTAAAATGGGTAAAAATCAGTGATGTGACTTCGATTAGATTTTAATCGAGGTCGAGGTTGTTCTCGATATAAGTTACATAACTTTGATTGACTTTGGCACCGGGCACTTGCATGAAAGGAAAACGAAGACTTTGGTGTTTATCAAGTTATTGATCATATTGTGTCAACACATTGAAAATCTGATTATTATCTATGATAGTTTTAATTGGTTAATTACTACATCATGGTATGCTTGTGTGAAAACATAAATAGGCCTATGCGCTATACTAACAATTGCAGATAAAAAGATGACAATTTTTAACGGACACGCTCAAAACGTTATTCAATACATGGCATAATTGCAAGACAATTTTGCAAATAGTCACAAAATTCATTGAAATCATCTAATGACATGAGGTCTCCCGTTCAATCTTAACAAGTGCTAACTTTGGACAAAAGAATCTTGTATGCAAATTTCGTTATATGCCCATTATAAAAATTGAATGATTGCAACAAATACTATATGGAAACATGGAAATATATTTATAGTCCCGCCAGGACGAACCTCTGCATGGAATGAGACACACAATGTTCTATACCCTATGACTACTACGAAAATGTGCGTCTTCCGAGTTCTAACGTGTTCCTTTGATCTACAGACAAGATCAAGAAAATAGACATATAGTTGAAGGAAAATTTTCGACCAATATGTCTGATTGGTGTGCTTGCTCCGACTATGCGAGTTTGCGGTATATGTCTTCTATTGCGTTCTAATCCCGTGCAAAGAACAAATTCTATATTCGATATTTGCAAGAGTGGTTATAGATGCTCAAGGTTTGAGCTGAAATTTGATCAAAATTTCATGTTTACCTTCCTAAGATGCTTGTTGAATCCAAATTTGTTTGGTTTTGGTAGGAAAAAGTGGATGAATGACTTCATGACCTGAAGATATATCATGCCACAAACTAGGCCTAGCGCTTAAGTTAATACATCTCGCATAGTCAGGGCAAACACACCAAACCGACATTTCGGTCGAAAACTTCGATTTTCTTTCAATTAACATGTCCTTTTTCCTTGAACTTGTCTGCATATCAAAGGAACACGTTAGAACTCGGCAGGCGCGCATTTTCGTAGTAGTCATAGGGTTTAGAACATTCGTTGAAAGTCTCATCTTCGGTCTCGTTCCATGCAAAAGCCCGTCATGGCGGATGGACTATTTGTATCTTTACATAGTATTTGCTATAATCAT
The DNA here is from genome assembly GCA_907163375.1 of Prostheceraeus crozeri. Lineage (NCBI taxonomy): Eukaryota > Metazoa > Platyhelminthes > Polycladida > Euryleptidae > Prostheceraeus > Prostheceraeus crozeri. Next base: position 20,071 of record CAJQUW010011011.1, read on the forward strand.
CATCATGTCCAAAAATAAGCATAAAGGAGCAAGTAATTAAGTATGAACAACAAGGAGGAAATAAAAAATTATGAATAGCAAAATGTTTCTATAATTATCCTATTGTTCTGTCCGACCTCGATGAAAATCTGCGCAGTCTAAGTCGAGGTTATTATGATTTCGGTGAATGTGGGAGGAACTATATTTAGAAATTCAAAAAAGCGCATATTAAATGTCCGCCGAATTGCATTGTTCAAAGCAGCTACTACTTATACTGAAAACTTGCAAAGTGGTTAGAACTGCTAAAATGAGCAAAATCGATATTCTAAGCTTGCAAATGAGCTTGAAGCGTTGCATCTCATCAGAGAGTGCATTTCAACTTGACCCAACTTTGTAGCATCAGTAGACAGGAAAATTCTTTTTTCTAGTAATTGCATGTATTCCAAACATAAGTGGTGTCTAACTGTCTATCAGACTAAGTTTTATTTTGTCATAATCTCAAATGCACCCTTTTTAAGAATTGATCATCCTTTTTCAGAGGCAATGAGAAAACTCCATTACAAAAATGGAAATGCCAGGATCAAGGTCTTTGTGGGAAAAAGGCTATAACAAGCAACTAGAAGACTTTCTCGGAACAGGGTTGAGATGCCGGACGTAGAGGGTGACGTGGAAGACGATCAAGTGCCTGAGCAAAGACATTTGATAATACAGTATTGGCCATTGCATTAGAAATTTTTAATTATCTTGTAAAAAAAGAGGGAATTAATCATCATTAAACCAAATTATGCACATGTATCATGGATTATTTGATTACAAAATATCAGAAAACAATGTGTAACACAAAAATTGAGGAGCATCAATACAGGAAAATCAATACTTCGTAGCGTGTCCTTTGTTTTTCAAATTATTTTGATACGAGTTGGCATTGAAAATACATGGTTTTTGCACAGTTGGGCACTGATGTCACGTCACCAAACAGACTTTATCACTTCCTCAAGATGACTGAGGAATGTGATTTCAAGCTTTGATATTTTTTCCTTCATAATCGCCCACAAATTTTCAATCGGATTCAAGTCGGGTGAGTAACTCGGCCAATCAAACACTTCGATCTGATTGGTGTTCAGCCACTCAGACACAGTGTTTGCTTTATGACATGGTGCGGAGTCGTGTTGAAATATCTCGCATGATAGGACATTCATCCAGAGAGGCACTTCGTCACACGGAACATTCTGGTATCGTTGAGAATTCATCATTTGACCTTTTGGGACAAAATAGAGACCACCGCGGCCACCGTAGGAGAAACATCCCCAAACCATAATTTGTGGGCAATGCTTTACGGTCGTTGTTAGAAATCGCGGATCGTAGGGATTTGATGCAGGAGGTCGACGGACAAGGCCCCGCACATTATTGAATTGTCTAAAAGTACTCTCATCGGAAAATTGCACTTTTGCCCAGTCTTCCGATGTCCAATGAGCATATTTTTGGCAAAATTCAATACGGCGTTTCACAGCTGCCTTCGGCATCAAGGGCTTTTTCGACGCGATGCGAGACGGTAGCTTGAGATCAACCTGTAATCTTCTTCTGATGGTGCGTGTCGACATGTTGGAAAACGAAGGAAGCACAGCTTTGACTTTAGAAGATGTAATGAAAGGTTGACTATTCACCAATCGCTTCAAAAGACCCGTTAGATCGCCCGCCTCCGGTACGTGTTCGTTACACGAACTCGGCCCGGTAAACGGGTCGTTCCTACCGTCACGTAACCGGTACGAGCTCGTGTACCCGAAGGAGGTTCCAAAAAAAAAATCCGCCCTGCTGCTTGATTTACGGGCTTTCATTCAATCTCCAGTGCTCTGTATTTTAGCTGGAGATTAAATGAAAGCCCGTTTTTACAAGCAACAGGGCGGATCCTACTTAAAGAGAAAAGTCAAACGTCAAATAATAGGTTTATTCTTCATGAAATTATAGCCACGTACCACAGTAACACTGCCTGGGATAAAAAATAACAGTACCTGGAAAGTTTGACAGCAGTTCGGTAACACTTAACCATTCCTTGTGCAGTAATTGCCTTCACACTTGCTAACAGTTCCACGCAGAATCCATGTATAGGCCTACTTGGTTTGATATCCCAATCTTATCCGGAAATGAGAGAATCATTGTCTCTGAAAAAGGAAATATTTTTCATTGACATTTCACGCTGGATTCATGCTATCGTAAAAAGCAAGGATATGTATAGGATGCATCCATGCAAGAATTACATGATGTATTATATATAAAAGCACAAATGAAACAAAATCTGTAAATTATATTAAGCAGTATTTACTATGCCAGCATCAATTATAAATAGCATGCAAAATTATAATGAGATTAACATTTAAGTCAATGTATGGATTAATCAGAGCTTCTGTAGACCTAAAATAACAAGCAATGCGTCAATCATGTCGCAAAGCATCTGCACGCATACTTTAGGCCTAGATAGATTTTATCACGTTTGTTTAAATTTTGGCATCTAACATTATAGGAGAGATTATTACTTATGTATTTATATGCGCCTCTTACCTCAATTCATTAGTTGTTACATAAGACAGTTTCGAAATGAAGTTTTAACCTAAATCACACTTGTCTACAGTTTGCTTTCCAATGAACTTGGCTTCTGTTTTCTGAACGAACTGTAGACAAGTGTGATTTAGGTTAAAACTTCATTTTGAAACTGTCTTATGTAAGAACTAATGAATTGAGGTAAGAGGCGCATATAAAGACTGATCTCTCCTATAATGTTAGATGCCCAAATTTAAACAAACGTAACAAAATCTATCTAGGCCGAAAGTATGCGTGCAGATGCTTTGCGATCCAACGCTTGATCATTGATGATGTCGCTGATGAAGTATATAAAATAACCAGTTAGCAGTAGAAGCAGCATCCCCGTGAAGTCTGCATAATACCTTTTACATTAAGCTTGTTTCAATCGGATCATTAACACATTTCAAGAACTTAATACAAGTCATGATAAAAGCGAACTTAATATGAAAAGCACTACAATCCCTATCAAATCATCTTTTATGAAGAAAAAATAATGCGATGAATTATTTGTATCTACTAAATACGGGAGGTGTGCACCGTACAGCTTTACTGATGTAGGTCTCCCCTACTGATGTAGGTCTGATGTAGGATAAGAAAGAGAACTTCTTTATTAGAACTTTAAACACGGTCTCACCTCTAGGCCTTAATGACAAATTGCAGGGAGGTTTTTGCGTTTCTAAAGGAAATGTAAACAAAGATTGCTATTTTAATAGTCCCATACCGAGACGTAAACGAAGTCACGGTAACAGGAATTGGGGCCGAAACACGAATCCTACCTGAGTTCCTGCTGATGACTTCCTAGCTGGTACAGGGAACGCAAAACCAGTCCTTTTAAGGACTAATTTCAATTTAATTTTATTTTATTTTCAGTATGTATTACATTATTCGTTTGTACTAATTAATTTTTTTTGCAGTCTACTCATTTATTTTACACTAGTTTCTTGTGGCTATCAATTTTATTTATTTATTCATATTTTGATTATTTTACCTAGTAATTTTCATTTGTGCTGCTTATTTCCTTCCTTTTTCTCAATTAATTAATTTATTCATTCATTCAATTTTTTTTTCATTACTATTATTTTTTTTTCTTTTGTTACAATTTCAATATTCCATTTCAGTTCGTACTTCACTAATCAATTTCAGCAGTTAATCTTTCAGAATTTATTACCCATCACTTTCCCTGTTTTTCTGTATTTTAATTGTTAGCACGATCTACACTTTGATAATTTTTTGGTTAGCTTATTTTCTATATTAAGTTAGGTAACAATGTGAATAATTATCTCCTTTCCCATCTGTAGTGAAATAGGTGATTGATAGCATCTTCCGTCGTATGCAGATTACCCTTGTCATATTTGTTTGCGGATTAAGGCTGGATATGATGGGACACAGACCGGTCCTCTTGAGAGATAGATTAAATTTCAAGAATAGTTAGACACCAATCGGTCCATTTATAACAAGTCTAGTTCCTTATTTCATTTTCTTCATGGAGTAGTTCCAGGTGAGATGTTGTAGGTTGATTCTAGCAAGTTCAGTACCCATACTCGTATTGTAGTTTCACATGTATTTTATTTTTTTTCTTTTCTTCAAAGTTCATTATAAATTTATTCATTACAGTTATGTTTTGTACAGTAGGCTTAATCTTAGTTTATTTTATGTAGTTGTAACTGAGATTCCTAGAGGATGATGATTTTCATTTAAATAATTCAATGTAAACTGCACACCATTAAAACAGCAGTTACAGTAATATATATATAAACTTATAATAATAATAATTTTAATAATATATAAACTTAACAGAAAATATTCGTAAGAAACTTGAAAATGATGAGTCACAATTTGATGATATCAATTAAAATCCGCTAGTATCAGATAGAGCGTCTCTACGGATATTTTCTGTTCGGAGTGTAAAAACAGCCGTGAAAGTAATTTTAGCTGTTAATTTTAACGGATATTTGTTGTTCACAGCGCACATCATTGATCTTCATAAATTGATAATGGGCAATTCCGTAAATAACGCACGTACGTTCTGACACACAATCTTCATTTCTCATCATGAAGCAATGCGATTCTATCTATGAAAATTGCACCATACCATGCCAAAATAGTATGAAATATTAATCACTTTTCAAATATTCAAACACTAGTCCCTCTAGCGTCGAAAGAGGGACTGCCATTAAATTAATTATTTAAATTGCTTTTACTTATTATATAGAAGGGACTACTATAATGTTTCAGAACGTTCGTGCGTTATTTATGAAATTATTCTAATCGTTGTGAATGAATTATCTTTCAGGTTCAGACAAGACACTAAGGCTCATGCAATAAAAGACCAGTTGCTCACCAGCTTATCAAGAATTTTCTGTACTGCTCGTTGGGCATTTCATCACTAATCGTCCACAATTCAGTTACAATTCACTGGTACGATGATGTAGCGTTAATGAGAGATGCTGTTTCATGTCGGTACAGCGCACGTCCAATGTAATTAAATATTGAATAGGCCTATTGAAAGCTTTCCCTCTAATGAGTCCATACAGTTAGATTTGCATACTGCATAACAACACTGTGTAATACATTCACAGATGACTGCTTTGAATTTGTATCCGTTATGAATACATGCTGGAAATGTCTCATGTCAGCTCAAGATGACATAGATATCTATCAATCCGAACTCTGTACCCCGACCCCACTCGAAAGATAGGCTCTAATTAGTGTATCTGACATGCGTGTGGAAGTGACAACAAGCCACAAGACCGATTAGTCATTACAAAATCTGAGAGATGAGACCACACTATGCCCATAGAGTTCTACATGACTATACCTTATTGATGTCACAGAGCAAAACACTTCGATGGAATGCTGCATAAAATCGATATGTTGCAAAATCGATAAGTGTTGAAAATTTAAGCATGTTAATCAAAATAGCGAATGAAGATAGAACAAATGCATTGCTGAATTAGTGAACAGCGAATGACTACATGAATGTTGTTCAGGTGTTCTAAAGCATGAATCATTGCACCAGAGAAATCAGTCAAGCCACTGAAGTCAGCTGAAGACATTGTATGAGATTGCAGTACATGGCTCGATAGAAAATGTGCCCCTCCATCTCAGAATAATATGCGCATGTTCTGCTCCACTGCAGGTAAGATTCTGACTAACATTTGTTGCTTCGAAATTGCATGCATTATGCTATGAAATACTCAAGATGGCTAATAAAAACATGTTAGGGACATATTGATAATCAGGATTTACTAAGCAGGCGGGAAGTATTTTGGGATACCGTACATAAATTAACACTTTAGATATTCACGCAGTTTGAAACTGCACGGTCAATGTCCATTTATTGAATGATAATTGTGCTTTTTACTTTATCTTTCCTATGTCAAAATACCGCTCATGTTGTCATTAAAAGAGAATCCTCTCTTACTAGTACAGGGATTATTATCGGAAATTGGTGTTCTACGTGACAGTGCAGGCTAGGTGCTTGGTTAGCGATCTTTCGGTATAGAAATCGAGCACCGAAAGTGTCATAGGAAGTCGTCAGAAAGGGCATCCGGACCAAATGGTCACAGCCAGATCAAAGTCTGACTCTGTGTCAACACAGTGGAGCCCCAAGTAAGGTAGAGTAGACGTTGACCTTACAGGCCACAATTTACTTCAACTAATTAAAAAACAATATTGCATGAATTATCAGACTGCAATGAAGTTATACCTGGTCATCATTATTACGTAATGCGTAGGCTATACTTAACCTTAGTCGTGCATACATGAGCCTACAACGATCAAGGATGCAATCAGAACACTAGAACCTTCAGAGATGAAACATAGGCCTACATATAATCCGACATAACAGTTTAACTGATCATCAGTCTGCAGCTGCGACACCTATCCTGTTTTTTTGAAATTATCTTAATATGATATCTTAATAAACAATGCAAAAAGTAGTCCACTGCAAGGAAAAGAAAATTAATTTATTGAAATTAATTGCAATTAGTTGATTGATAAACCATCTTCAATTCAATTAATTGATTGGATCAGCTGCCAATTAATTGCAATTATTCACAAGCAAAAAAGCGATTTATTGAACGATTACTGCAAGTTATAATGTATAATTAATAGCTCTACACAGTCGATGATGTGATATTCTGTAGATATACTCGTTTTTGAAACGAAGAAATGTTTGATGTTAGCCTAATGCGACACTTGCTGTTAATAATCTACACAATTCATTTAAACTTTAATTTAAAAGTCTCTAACTAGTAAATATAAATACTTCGTATTTTCTCTTAGATAAAAGTCAAATTAAGGTCACGATGGTCAGAGTGACAGTGTTTGAACCAAAAAATATTGCGCTTATATATTGTTATAAAAATATAATAAATGTTAATTATCAGTCATTGCTTGATATTGCTATGAGAACATTTTCATGTTTTATCATGCAAATTAGTTGAACGAGCATAGTGGTGCAGAAAATACATACTTGTGATTGCAAATTCTATTCTATAGTGTTTTAATGCACTTTCGTAGACCTGTGTGCTGTGGAACTAACGTTCTAAGTGTTAATCAATCAAGTGTCCGTCAACAGCGGAAAGATCAACCTAGATCTGGCAATGATAAAAAATTATTGCATTATTGTCAACTAATTGATTGCTCATGTGATCCAATTGAGTCAATTGATTCTCAGCAAAAAAAATGAGACCAATTAAATTGCTAATAATTTTTTTCCAACCCCAGGTTGTGTTCCAGTACCGTATGAACTCCATCTCAATTATCCTTCGTCTTGCGACATGTGATATCGATTGCGACATTGTGGCGCTATCTTGCATCGCAATGTAGCCACATGATTATGGGCTTCATAACCGTGCACTGTATTACAAGCATTTTATCAATTGATTCAAATAAATTCACAAATATATACTTCAAAGATCATCTGAACACCATGTTTAAGATAGAAGTGCAACTATCAATTACAACTATGCTATGAATCTGTTCGGTTTTGGCGTCAGTGTCCTATCTAATCATAAAAAATTGAAGTACAGCCTGGAAACCAAAAAATAATTGCATTGCAATTTATTGGTCACAATGATCGCTGTAACCCAAAGATTCCAATTAATTAATTGTTGTTACAGAAAAATTGCAATTGATTGATTGCAGTCTGTCAATAATTGCTATCAATTGATTGATCTGTAATGAAGTTATTTAGTTGAATGTTAACTTGCAAAACCGCCTACACTCACCACCATAGGAAAAGCATAACACATTCAGTGATTAAGATTATTAGTCTACCTATCTTATATTATGTCATTAAATCTTAAATTTATGTCAATCTAGGCACGCGACTTCTTGTTCTCTAGTTTGAATAGTCACTCCGACTAAGAATGTAGCAACATATATTTCATGCAGAAAGTCACCGCCCAAATTGGCAGTATGCAAGTTTACGACTTGCACAATCTGCCAATTTATGCAGCCTAAATAGGTGTAGCACATGTTTTTATCTAAGTCGAAAATTAAAATCAAGAATTAATCTAATCAAATTGTGATTAAAAAAATCCAATTAGTTGATTGCTGACATACGATGATTCCAGCTAATTGATTGCTGTCGTCCAAATATTTCAATCAGTTTTTGGTGAATCCTGAACCTATGTATAGAATATTTACTAGAAGATAGGCCAGAATCTTCGAGCTCAGCTAGCGGTGGCCCAAAGAATTAATAAAAGGCGACTGCGAAATAATCCTAATATTACTAAATAATCTGATTTGATGGCATCCTTTAAGTATCTAGGAATCCCTAAATTGAAAATGTAATCCAATAACACAGAACCTACGCAGGCCTACATCATTCTTTCAATTTATGAATTTCTTAGCCAACTAAACCTACATCGCTAGACTCTGAGAAAGTTAAGCTACTAGATTATTAATGTGCTGCAAAAGATGGCCATTGACAGAAAACACATTTTAAACACTAAGCAACCAGAACAAAGTATTTTGTCATCTATGATAATTGTGATCTATTATACTGAATTTACTGAAATTGCATGCAACGATAAATTGCAAGTCAAACGAAAAATATCACTGTCCAGTCAGTTCTTATTTATCATTCAAATTTTTGTGTGAGCCATGATCCTAAAATTCAAAACGTGCGAGATTTTCGTCAAAAAAAGTCAACCTGTCGAATCTTGCAGCGATGGACTTCCAAATTTGCTATGAAATTAAGGAAACACCCTTACACGGATGACTTATGTCAGCGACTTTTCATTTTCAGATATTTCGAAGAAACAGATGGCTTTATGATGAACTTTTACAATTGGATTCGTCCAGGTGTTCTCCGACGCTAAATGAAGTATGAATAGCCAATTACCAATAGTGAGGGAATTTGCACGCTACGTTGGAATAACGATCGTTTTCTTTAACAAAGCACTCAATTTATACTTCACTGTAGATAAATTTAATAGAAAAGTCTGAAGTCGCATTATCAATGAATAGGTAATCACAAAAACATGAAAATATGCATAATTGACCATATATCTTAATTATCAGTATTTAGTTAAGGTCTTTCCAACCAATTTGGCGTCGGAACAAACGCGTCTACAACTTATTTCCACGCAACGTTGCGTGCGGATAACCTCACTGTGGGTAACTGTCTATTTCCATGTAATTTTTTTGGTTGGAATTACCACACCGGTCAGATCCCGAAAAATTTTCGATAACCGGCTTTTAAGTTCCATCCTTTTTACTATCTCGGTTGCACGCTATTATTTTATAAAATGGAAATTGCAATCATGTACATGCCAGATGAGTAACGAGTGATAAACCTATAGACTTGGATTAGGCTAAATAAAAGATAGGCCTTAATAGTTGCAGATTCTATGCTAATTTGCATTAGGCGTGGGAACCGCAAGTTACTTATGTGTCCACCTACAATTTTTTATTTACAAAGATATTACAAAGATGACTACTAATACTGTGGCCTACTCAATCACACTTGCAACTATTCTGAATGTCGTGACAGTTCAAAGAGTGATCACAATCAAATAGTCAAGATTTATGCAGAGCTACAGCTAGTAAGGCCTATATTACCCACTCAAGCAGCTGCTTGAGAGAAGAGCATGAAAACTCAGCAATTATGAATATTCACCTTGTGTGAAAATATGTAAGTATCACCACTGAAGGATCCCACAATGACTATTAAAATAAAATTGTAGATCGCGTTTGGACTAGACTGATGAACTAGGAAAAATAAGAATAGGAGAAACACTCATTCTCCTGATGAAAATACTCTTTTGGAAGACAATCATTTTCAGGCGGTTCCTATTTGTCTCACTAACTAGTTCCATGCAATAAGTGGGAAGTTTAGAACGAAATGGAGAACACTTATTCATCTAGAACCGGCTATCAACAATTTGCACAGACAAAGCTCACTTGATTAGATGCTATAGCCTACCTCAAGCACAAACCATACTGAGTGCTACTTTGTACACTTGACATGCAGGTAACTTACTGATGCTGTCACACATTTATCAAGGAGTAAGTGACAGCAGATAGTGGATGACAATATAGGAATCAATCTCACCGAATTGAAAAAATCTGCTTACCACTTATGACTTGCATTCATTCACATTCGCCAAGGAGTAAGTGACAGCGGACAATTGATGAAAATACAGCAATAAATCTCAGTCGAATAATACTTGATTCCAGGTCTGCATGCTTGCTCTCGACAAAACGGTGGTCTGCCTAAATTCGTATCTCCGAGGAACCGAATATGTTTAAACAAAATTATTTTAAATAACCAGATAGAGTTTTATTCTGGTTTTATCATGTAGGCTTTTCCTCGATAGCCCACTCATGAATGAATTAGCATTTAGGCAATGCTTCAGCAGTGTTGAGATGCAACGATGCAAGTATATTCACCTACATCACTAGAACATTATATCTTTGGGTATTACTTTGTTGAACTGAGGGTTAGAGAGAAAAGCAAGACTATAGAGTAAGTACCTTTTCTGTGAGCAAGACTATTGAGAAGAGGTTCATCAATATTCATGATCAAATTCTACCTCGCCACGGGAATTCAACCTCGGCGGCTAAAGAATTAGAAGATTCCAGGAAACGAACAAGTGTACTTGAGCAGATGCCGCAGAGAAAAGCTGTGTAACAAACTATGCTACAATTTTGAATAATTTTATAAGAATGAGAGCAAAACAGATCTACGAAGTTTTCAATTATTTAGATGTTTTGCGTTGTATCAAAAAACATCAATCTTTTGACAAAAATTGCCACTTTTATCAATTATATTATTTATCTGCTTTTCTTTTAATGACCAAAGTAATTGAATTCGAACTGTCACAGCTGATTTAATTGTATTACACGAAAGAAATCTATTTTGACAATTTTCACACGACTTTAGAGCTTGGAATTGATCGAGAAAACATTAGCCGGCACTAAAGAATAAATTATAACGGCACAATATCTCGGATTTCGATTACTCAAGCACGACAAAAATCATTTGTAGTTGAAGGCATTGATTTCCACAATGTGGAAGGTTGATGTTCCCATAGATGATTATGCAATTCCAGTTCAAGCCAATGCAACTCCTTGATAAGATTGAGTGTCCTAGCCAAGAAGTGCTTCGGTCAGCGGTTATATTGCCTAAATTGGCAATGATTCAGAATTGCGGAAAATTTTAGGTTCGGCTACAAATTATGCGAAGAATTAACACCAAACATTCATATGAACCGCATCCTTTTGCAGCTCTACAAAGCGTCTGTCGCACCACTGTGATGAGACCACAATGTGAGATGCCATTTATCTGTGACATGATGTAAAAGGACTGAAAAACAGCGGAAATTTTGTAATAGTAATTCTTGATTTAATTGCAGCATTTCAATCATTTAGTAACGACAATGGGTACAAGCCACGGCTAATCAAATTACCGCTTGCAGCATATTCCTGAAAATGTACAAATTGTAGAGAGAAATGCATATTTTCTCAAAATTTTCAGTTGGTATTCAAATAATAACAGAAAATTTTATGTGGACGGGAATGCTTCGTGTGTACAGCAATAGCCGGGTGCCCGAACTCAATACATATATCTTCCGGCGACCACCGTTATCCCATTATAATTCCGACCTCTGCCCGACCATTTTTTTTTGTTTTAAAATGGTCTAAAACCACTTCAGTGTCAACCTGCTTTCAAAGGAAGTAGCCCTAGTGAGCACAGAATGCGTCTCAAGTCATTTCATGCTTCACGAAGTTTTCCCGCTACCCAGCTTCGTTACGAATTCGTTACGCGGGTGGGCGATCTAGCGGGGAGCATCATCTCGTTGGGTAGTTTTTCTATTCGGACCTTTGCGATCTTTAGAAATCACTCCGTGGATAATGCGATTCACTGTAGAGCAAGACAATAACAATCGATCGGCGATTGCATTTTGTCGATAACCTTCTTCGTGTAAAATAAGAACTTAAGGTTTTAAAGTTGCGCTGATGTCTGCTTTCCTACCCATGTCAATGAGAATTCGTCGATGTATCAGAATTTGGGACGCTTCACCTACTTAACACTACAGGTTGCATGAAGGAAAAATCTATAACTTACCATAGAAAGCTGACAATTCTTCTCTAATGAATCAGCATATGAATTTGAATAAAGAGTGTCATATAAAGCCAACAGATTCAGACACTATGAGAGTAATATTTAGATCTTAATGACCAAATCGTATTTTGCAGAAAATTTCTAATGCCATGGCCAATACTGTATGTGCACATGTGTTCGAATAAAATCGTTTGTGTGATGGTTTGTTTTTTGCTATTCCGGAATATCGCATTCTGATTTTCATAGTTGCATAGCTGTGGGTAAGTTGGACTGTGTATTGATTGAGGTGCACTTTCGCCAATAAGGACTGATAAAATGTAGCGTAGCGCCAGTGTAGCAGTTGGTGTTGATTAGTAGCAACTACGTAGCGTCGGCGTAGCAGTACGTGGCATCCGGTAGCAGATACGTAGCTAGAGTAGCACAAGTTTCTGCTACGTAGAATACCGGTAGCAATTGGTGCTTCAGCGTAGCGGTAGGTTGCATTATAATGTCAATTCAGTAGCGGCAACGTTTCAATTGGTAGCAACAAGTAGCACCATGCTACGTAGCAGGAACGTGGCCTATGCCGCCATTTTTATTGGTTTCTGCTACTCCCCGCTACGTAGCCGGGATGCCCGGGTCAAAGTGCACACCATGACTTAAATACAATTATAGTGCTAATTATGCAAAATGTCAACAAAGAATTCGTGTATCATGCAGTAGGAATTAGTCCTCGCATCTAAGGATTCAGATTTTGCGGATATCAGCATGGGGCATTAACACTCCAAATACAATTCTGGATGGCCCAAGTTTCGGTCTTGCCCGCAGAATTATCAATAGGCACCCCTAAGATGAACTTGTAGAACATAAAATTTCATGGATGGAATACTCGAACAGGGGATCGACCATACTACCCGAAAAATCATAAATTAATTGGGCAGTAAGAGACAAACCGGGTGTGTTGGAAAATCATGTATTCATTCTTGGATGATCGTTTGAAAATCTAATATGAAATGTGCACAAGAAAAGCACCGGTAACAAAAGGGAATCGAAAACCATAGCACTACATGTTAAACTCACATTTTGCAATATGCGTCACGCTAGTTCAAAAAAATTGGTCACGATTAAAAATGGTCAATTTATATATATATATATATGTTTACGCATAGAGCGCCCAGGCATTTCATATTCAGAAAGGAAAAACAATTTTTCTTTGACCGGACATGTTTCGATGTTCAATACATCATCATCAGCGGTGGAGTAACAAACACAGACAGTTCATCTTTCTTAAATATCAAGTCACAACACATAATTACAGTTCAAAAGGCTTCACAGTCGCACTTTCATACAATAAATCAATTGGTAAAACCTAAAATCTTAAATATATATATAGTATATATATATTTATATATTATATATATATATATATATATATATATATATATATATATATATATATATATATATAAAAGGAATCTATATGGGCATCGCTTGTCATGGTCACGATGTGATTTATTAATAGTCTCAGGACTAGTGGGCACGACTGCTTATTTAATTCACAACAAATTGTCCATTAAGCAGAGAATATTTCTTCGTAGGTGAAGATTATTTCAAATGCATCAAATTGTCTTCGTTTGTAATGGCAGATGTACACAGATGTCATAAGTGAACTTAATTGAATAAATCAAAATCGACACAGCTTATCTTCAAGTAGTTTATCTGAACTACAGTTACTTCTATCACATCTGTTTTGATTTCATTTTTGCTTTTTGACGCTTCATTGCTATCGCCATAAAATTGGTGATAAATTTGTTAAAAATACGTGTTGGAAGCAAAGAACTGAATACGAAATGCTGCAAATCATGAGAGAAGCATCCAGTCGTTCGGCTTTCAACTCCAATCAATGACAAAGCACTATCAGCAAAATCAAGAGGAGAGGGTGCAAAAAATGACGGGGACTGACGAGTCATCTTCGTTGCCACAAATAATGGAAGCACGCATTGGATGTCAATGTCATGATGGCCTTCATAAGATACCTCCAACCTTAATGAGCGAGTCAGTGCATCCATGAATGATTTTGAAGCTGAATACAGAGTTGAAAATGGGAATGGTAACTCGGCAGAGGTAGAGGCAACGTTTACAATAACACCACCATGATCCCTTGAAATCATTCCCGGAAGTATCAATCGAATCATTCCAATGCATGAATAAACATTACAATTGATCAATGACTTCATGTCCTTGTCAGTCAAGAGTTCAGTGTCGTATATAGTAGTAAGCCTTGCAGCCATTCCAACATTATTGATGACGACACCAATGTCCATTCCGGCGATCGCCTGACCAATTCGTTCGTATACGTCATTCTGAAAAGAAACACATGCATAATGCGAATTAGATGCAGTTCAACAATGAATACTGGTATCGATATTTAAGTTTAACGAATCATATTGTTGCAAAAACAGCAACAGCAACATTGATAATAATGAGAGCTTGATAACCTCTACAGCGTACAAGGTCCATTCAGTGATCACACACAACAAACCTAATGATTAAACTTTGTACAGAAGGATAGGCTGCATAATAGGCGGTATACAAAAATAAAATGTCGATACAGGAAACTGCAAACTTTAATTAATGAAAGATTCCTTGAATTTCGAAGTCTTGGTTAACGAACGATACATAACATTAAAAGAAAGATGAGAGTAACATTGAGTAACGAAAATAGTTATCTTAACGGATATGAATCATGATGAATAACTTTGAAAAAAACAATTTTTAAATAGTGATCCGGCCTAAGAACGATACTCCACAAAATCGAAAACAAGTAGGTAGTGTAAAATATTTGTTTTGATTCATCCTATTGAGGAAGAAAGGGCTCCTAGGCGAAACATTAACATTTGAACTGTAGCTCCGGAATGACCAGCAAATACTTACAAAACTTGGTTAAGCAGATGTTATAATTCCCAAATTTTAGTATTTAGCTCAATCAATGGAAAGAAATCAACTGGACTGAATCAGAAATAGAAATTTCTTTCAGTTGACAACCAAATAATTTGCACCACAATGGCCAAATCTTTAGGAGACAATTTAGCACACAATTTTATGATAGGTTGGAAATACAAACAATGGCCATCTTCGACTGGAGCTGCTGTGACATAAAAAGGTATCTTTTCAATTCATTGATGCGCAGATAACCAGATAAGTTGCAGAAACAAGGAAACAAATGATAACGAACGTATCGTATGATTGCTCCGTCGCATATGCACATTACCACTGGAGAACGTCAGCATGAAGAAGAATGCATTGCATGTAAAATCTATTCATTACTTTCTTAGACAAATACAGTGCGATCGTCAGAACAAGTTTGTGCAAACATTTTCGCCAGAGTTGAAAAAATAGGACTTTCACAAAATGATTTACATCATGTGGTTGCTACGAATCTGCGCGGGTGAGTTCTACCCGGTTCCATTTCTTATCAGACATGATCAAAGAAAACACAGTAAACCCAAAGGGAAGAAGATTGAAAAATTCGGTGAAAATTTATTTGTTTCTCTGTGAGAGGCACTGAAACCATCAAGGGGGCACCGGATTTGAAAATTTTAAATCCGGCAGAAACCGGATTTAAGAGTTAAAACAAATTTACCCTACATTATGTAGCTTTTTCCTAAATAGTAAGATGCATCCATAGCAGTTACTGAATCGGACGTTTAAAAGCCACATTTGAGAGATATGCTGCCTTACCAGTAATTTTTCCTTAATTTCAGGTTTAATTAACCGCAGACTGATTTACTCAGGTTTGGTAGCAGCAAAATTACTGACTTGTAGATATTGGCGGATCTAACACACAACCTTGCAATTTTCCCTTTTGCTGAGCGTCACCGGCAGCCAATGAGGATTGACAAGCACCTTTTGCAGCTGACGAGATCGATGCTAATGTGAGCAAGAATATAGCCCGTAGGACTGTCACGTGTAGTGAATTCACCGTAGTGAATCCCTCGCATGAACGGGTATGGTTAATAAAAGACCTGAGTTGATTTATATTACATCACTTAATTTCTCAGTAAGACAATATTACCTAGCTATCACGTCCTTTGATGTAGGCCTGTCGATATTAAAAAAATCGAAGAGAGTTCATGAGACTCAGCAAATTTTCTTTCAATTAATTTTCTTGAAGCGATAGCCTATTTCAGGCCTGTGATTAGCCTATGAAAAAATTGAGGATCTTTTGCAAAAATTTGAGGAATGGAAACGGAGCCTAATATGATAATTGTAAGAAAAACTAAAAATTTTAGCACGGATTTTGGGCCAAACTTCAAATCATGAAAGTCACAACGAAGAAGGTAACCCAAGGGTTGACCACACCCCACTTTTTGAAGTTGTGTATATTGCAAAGGAATACTGACTTGGTCATAACCACTTCCCGCGTTGTTACGAAATCAATTTGTTGCCTCAAGTATTATCTGCTTAGAATGTGTCGAACAGAGGATGTCAGATCAAGCTGCTGATATCGCTGTGCTTCACGTTATCGTCTCCAATTCAATGATGCTTGTCAGATTTGTATACTGTAATTTTTTGAATGTAGGATATATCCTCAACCACATGCATCTGTGGCTTTGCAACGATTAATTCTTACGGACTTTAGACAAATTTGGGAGGAGAGTAACCCATAAGTATAGAAAGCTTAAAATTGCTGACGGAATGCTTGTGAATTAAAAAAAGTCAGTAATTTATCATGAAGGATACGCCACATTAAACACTAATTTATTAATTTTACTTTATGCTACATAAGTTTTGGTGGGTTTTGTTTACTTGTTAGCGTTTGATCATATCGCTCCGATCTACATTCAAATGAACATGAATTCTCTCATACAACACAAAACAGGTGTGGGGAACAGGCTTGCCAGTTGAGTTGTTGGTCTCATACAGGCAAAGAGTGAAAGATTATAATCTTTGGAGGTGATAATTATCACCTCTATTCGCATGAAGTTGCGCCGAGATATTGACGTCCACATCTTGCAGTAGACCCAGGTTGAAAATCTACCAACCCAGTACTATGTGGTTCAATGTCTTAATTAATCAAAGTTCACATACAACGATAAGCAATGTGTGCACTAATTTCACACCAAGCTGTGTTCAGCAAATTATGAAAACGATCTATCAGTGAATAATTCATCCAGGATAAATGTCGGTCGGCAGACCCTGGAATATGTAGCTGCAAAAAGACTCATGGGATAGCAGAGCTTCATACGCTTCCAAACCCCGCACGCTAGTGACCAGGAGGCATGTAGACACTAAATTTAGGGATCATCCGCTTTACCCCGTCGGATGTGTTCATGTTCAGCGGAAATAAAATGGAAGAGAGTGAGTGAAACAAACGCTTCAGTTGATAAGAGCACTGAAATCCAAGTGAGCTGGGCTATAATTAATATTATTACCTATATGCTATCACATAATGGATATAGAAGATCGATATCCATAAGTTCTTTAAGAAGCACAGGCATGCATTTGGCAACCCTATAGTCGCAGAAACATATAAAGAAGGTTGTGAAACAGGTCAAGATAATTAATGAAAATAATTGAATAAGCATTTTATTGTTGGAATTATAAGCAATATTATGAAGTTAGAAGTAAAAAATTGCAGTGTTCAAATATAAAATTTCTGTAGGTTGATCGCAGTGTTTCACTCATTAAATACGTGAAAGCATTTAATGAGTGAGTTCGACAGACAATAACTTCAGACAACTTCTCTGCTTAGCAAAATAAGTCCAGACGAAAAGGAACATCTGCAGCCCTGCAGAAATGAAAACGACATTCAACGTTACAAAGTGCGTCAAGGTAACAAAATTAAAAAAACAAGCTAACGACTGGTTAATTTTTGATGTGCTAAATATGACATGGCTAAAAGAAATTCATTATATCTCAAAATGTCTAGAAATTTAAAAATACTTACTACAAGGACAAGCAACGGTTCTCCTCTCCTCATGTAGAATGAATTGGTGAATAAGTCGCTCTTTTCAAAATTATGTTTATCACTTATATATCGACAAGATTCTATTTAACAGTCTGTCCATTCAGATGATAAAAGGACAGGTCTGTTTCCAATCAAAATATCAGACCTAGCTAGCACAGCGGGATTACGCTATCTAAAATCTACCAAGTGTGTGAGAGAAGAATCATTAAGTTATAAATCATGCGAGAAGAAAAAGAAAAGAAATAAATCATGAGTGATTCATGATTAGCAGCATGGATGTAGGGTACATGTTACAGGATTCTATCTTAGCTTCTTGTTTGGAAGTTTGCATATCATCGCCATTCGCCAAAAAACGATACATTATCCGACATTTAGTCTGTAGTGTGTCGTATTTGAGGAATTTCTCATAGTTAAGCTATATTTGAGGAATTTTTGAGGATTTAAAAAGAGTAATAAACAAATTTGAGGAATTTGAGTAGTAATCACATGCCTGCTATTTACATTCATTTCACAACGTGGCGCAACTTACGTTTCAGTCATTTCCTTGCACAAATGCCTTCCAGAATTTAATGCCATTCGGTAAAAAAATCAGGCTTTGGTCAACCGGTGAATGATAAATTAGTCTATACACAACAAAAGCACACCACCCATTCTATATAGCCTAGATGTAGATGCAGATTGCACGGTGCGCACTGATGTAACAATGCATAGAGCATTTTATGCAATATGCTGGAAATAAATAAAAATCATAAATAAGAAAATAAAAAATATATGATGGATACAAAAACAGCAGTAACACCGAAATGTCACCAGCAAAACGAGTTCTCGAAGCACACTTTGACCTATCCATTGCAACAGCGAATAGCAATGGAGCCAAAACTCCCTGTGACACCCCGATGGTTGCTTAGTGCCATCCAGAGAAGCTTCCATTAAGCTTGACTCTTTGTTCTCTCGATGTCAGATATGAGATAACCCACATCAGCAATTCGCTGGGGGCGTCCTTATCAATTAGAGACTAAAAAACTACTTAAAGACGAATGGAATCAAAGGCTTTTCGAAAGTCTAAAATAAACATTTTGGCGGCACCGGGAGAGTTGAGATATAATGGTATATGGTGTGCGATATACATAAGTGCCGAGTCAGTAACTTGTCCAATTCTTGGTATGTAACGTGAATAGTTGTCCAATGTACATAATCTCCATAAATTCATGTGCAATAAAATGAATGGAAGTTGAAGTTGTATTTACAATAACATAGAATAGAAGTCAAAGAAGATACAGTAGCTCCGTTCAAATCATCTTGGCAACCATACAAAATTTGAATGTAAACTTACAAGACATACAAATCCGTTCACCACAGCATCAGGAATATATTTCACAATATCAGGCTTGTGATTAGCCTATGAGAAAAATTGAGGATTTTTTTGCAAAAATTTGAGGAATGGAAACGGAGCCTAATATGATAATTGTAAGAAAAACTAAAAATTTTAGCACGGATTTTGGGCCAAACTTCAAATCATGAAAGTCACAACGAAGAAGGTAACCCAAGGGTTGACCACACCACACTCCATTACACTTTTTGAATTTGTGTATATTACAAAGGGATATTGACTTGGTCATAATCACTTCCCGCGTTATTGCGAATTTAATTTGTTGCCTCAAGTATTATCTACTTAGAATGTGACGAGCAGAGGATGTCAGATCAAGCTGCTGATATCGCTGTGCTTCACGTTATCGTCTCCAATTCAATGATGCGTGTCAGATTTGTATACTGTAATTTTTTGAATATAGGATATATCCTCAACTACATGCATCTGGGGCTTTGAAACGATTAATTTTTACGGACTTTAACAAATTTGGGAGGAGAGTAACCCGTAAATATAGAAAGCTTAAAATCGTTGACGGAATGTTTGTGACTTAAAAAAGTCAGTAATTTATTATGAAGGATGCGCAACATTACACACTAATTTATTAATATTACGTTATACTGCATAAGTTTTGGTGGCTCTAGTTTGCTAGCGTTTGATCATATCGGTCCGATCTACATTCAAATGAACATGAATTCTCTCAAAAAAACACAAAACAAGTGTCGGGAACAGGCTTGCCGTTAAGTTGTTGGTCTCATCTAGGCAAAAAGTGAAAGATTATCACATCTATTCTTTGAGGTTGCGCCGAGATATTGACATCCACATCTTGCAGTGGACCCAGGTTGAAAATCTACCAACCCAGTACTATGTGGTTCAATGTCTTAATTAATCTGAGTTCCGCATACAACGATAAGCAATATGTGCACTAGTTTCACACCAAGCTGTGTTCAGCAAGTTATGAAAACGATCTATAAGTGAATAATTCATCCAGGATAAATGTCGGTCAGCAGACCCTGGAAAACGTAGCTGCAAAAAGACTCATGGGATAGCAGAGCTTCATGCGCTTCCATCCCCCGCACGCTAGTGACCAGGAGGCAGATAGAGACCAAATTTAGGGACCATCCCGATTTACCCCGTCGGATGTGTTCATGTTCAGCGGAAATAAAATGGAGGAGAGTGAGTGAAACAAACGCCTCAGTTGATAAGAGTACTGAAATCCAAGTGAGCTGGGCTATAATTAATATTATTACCTATATGCTATCACATAATGGATATAGAAGATCGATATCCATAAGTTCTTTAAGAAGCACAGGCATGCATTTGGCAACCCTATAGTCGCAGAAACATATAAAGAAGGTTGTGAAACAGTCAAGATAATTAATGAAAATAATTGAATAAGCATTTTATTGTTGGAATTCTAAGCAATATTATGAAGTTAGTTGACAGTGTTCGAATATACAATTTCTGTAAGTTGATCACAGTGCTTCACTCATTAAATACTGGAAGTATTGCACTAAGGAGTTCGACAGACAGTAACTTCGGACAACTTTCTCTGCTTAGCAAAACAAGTCCGGACGAACCGGAACATCTACAGCCCTATAATTTGCAGAAATGGAAGCGACGTAAAACAAGATCAATTCAACGTAGCAAAGTGCGTCAAGGTAACAAAATAAAAAAACAAGCTAACGACTGGTTAATTTTTGATATACTAAGTATGATTTAAAAGAAAATTATTATATCCTAGAATGTCTAAAAAATTTGAAAATGCTCACTAGAAGGACAAACAACGGTTCTCCTCTCCTCATGTGTAATGAAATGGCGAGTAAGTCGTTCTTTTCAAAATTATGTCTATCACTTCTATATTGAAGAGATTCTATTTAATAGTCTGCCCATCTAGATACTAAGAGGACAGGTCTGTGTCCAATCAACATATCAGATCTAGCTAGCATAGCAGGAATACGATATCTAAAATCTACCAGGTGGGTAAGAGAAAATTATAAAGTTATAAATCATGAGTGATTCATGATTAGCAGTATGGATGTAGGATACATGTTACAGGATTCTATCTTAGCTTCTTGATTGGAAGTTTACACCAGGGCTGTGGAGCCGATGCGTTATCTCATCGGCTCCGGCTCCGGCTCCACGACACTGATGTAAAAGGCTCCGGCTCGGCTCCGGCTCCGACTTCAAATTCAGGTTCTATCTATGCTGGTTATCCTGGATCCGTTGAACGGGTTTTTGGATAACGGTGTGGCCTTTAGAGGCTTGCTACAATCATCAAATTAGTTTTCATTAACAAGCAACGACTTAAGTTAATAACAAAAATGATAATAGCCTAATATAATGACAAATAACATACTTGTCATATATTTTTGCATGAGTTGACTATCTCTGAAAGATAAAATAAAGTTATAGCCAGGATTGGTTAAATTAGATAAAGATCTCCCGCACTGGCTAAATATAAATTGGCCTAGCCTGCAACCAGTCTACTACGAGGCTACATTAAATAAGACCACATGAGTGATGATGATATACCTAATTAGCCGTCACAGGGGCCGAATAGTAGTATAAGTTTTTTTACAAAGCTTGAATATGAAACTGGATGGCGTATGCCTCTAAATAGCTTATAGGGCCTGTATCTACTCGAACATGAAAGGGTATCGGCTATATAGCCAAATATACCTTATCAATAAAGATATCAATTGCTTTATTGAATATTAAAGTGTATATAGGCTAGCTTAGGTTGTTATTGTTATTTGTTATTGCCTTTATTCAATAGTCTGTTAGTCCATGAATAATATGATCGGTGGGTAGCCCACGACTCATCATCTGTAGAAATTGTAATTTAGATAGCCTCATTGCAGTGTAGGCTAGAAATGTACAATTGAAAATTATACTTAAAAAAATTAAAAATATCTAATTTAGGACAAGTTTTGTAATTCTATGCAGCATACTTAATAAGTTAAGGCCTAACTTACATTATATTAATTTCGTATTTTTCATTATGGCGTAAAGTTGCACTAAATAATTCATCAATGATTCATATATATTATTATATTCAATTTATATATAACACATTGCCACTATTCCTCTGATGATGGTTAGGCTGATGAAACTGAACTCGGAGTATCACACAGTATGTTGCAGGGTGCTATGCATAATAAAAATTTGACTGCGAGCACCGAGCAGAAACCCATCTACTTTGCTAGCTTTCGAATGCGCGTGCGGTTTAATGTCACAGACAATAGAAAAGGGAGGTCAAAAGGCGCCTTTATTGAGAGCGTCTCAGTCTTTTTTTATTGTTTACATATAAGTCAGCATGATATCAGCATAAGGTGTTGACAGACGGAAAAATAATAATGAAAATTCTTGAAATCTGGGGAATGACATTTGGTGAAATATTATTACACGATACGGCTCTTGTGCAGTCCTCCCCCCCCCATTTTTTCTCTGGTCAAAAGATGCAGCACCATTGGATGTCCGTTTCAGCATCACCGGTTTGAGTGAAGCATTCCGTGATGTTGTAAAAATCTACGTGGGTAATTGCGATGTCATGCTGGTCGCAAACTTCGTCAGCAAGTCAACATCGTAATTTGCCTTCGGGTTTTTCGCATTGAAATATACCCTTTGAATTTTGAAGTCAAAGGAAATTCATTGTGAATGAGATACCTTTAATTAAAATAATAGGGCGCTACTAGAAGTGGCTGGGTCGCTTATTGCTATAGCCATGTGGGGACTTGTAGTCAGGTCATTCGTGTGAGTGTGAAGAGTTATCCCTCCAATCAAAATTGATCAAATTGAATAATCGATTGTTTTGAAAAATGTAGGTGGGGGGACTGCGCGCAAGAGCCTACAATACAATCTAAGGAAATTGGCATTGTCACAGATGCCAGTAGCTTCTGCCAGTAGCCATACCGATAGATGATATGCTACATAGTAACCGTATTAGATTTAAGACATTGCGCAAGAAATGTAGCTATATTATCTTTGCTGACTGAACTGGAAATGTGTACATAAATGACTGGCGACTTGTCTCTAGGAATCTACAATCATCTAGTTAGCATGCATATAACAAGTCTTCAAATTAATGGATTTTTGAGAATACGTTGTCAATATGGAAATTAGTCTTACGAAACATATGCAATAAAAAAATATTACACATGTGTGTAAATATATAATAAATATAATACAAAAGAAGGCGGCAACTGTAAAGAAAGATATCGTGGAAGACAGATCATTGGTATACTTAAAAGACATATCTTTAGATTTCAAATGATTTAATTCTTTTATGATGCCAATTAATAACATTCAAAATTCTAGATTTATATCAAAACTCAAACTATCGGAGCCGGAGCCGGAGTCGGAGCCTTTGTGATAAATCGGCTCCGGCTCCGGCTCCGACCAAAACCATCGGCTCCTTAAGGCTCCGGCTCCGGCTCCACAGCCCTGGTTTACACATCATCGCCATTCGTCAAAAAACAATACACTATCCTACATTTAGTTTGTAGTGTGTCATATTTGAGGAATTTCTCATAGTTTAGCTATATTTGAGGAATTTTTGAGGATTTGAGGAATAATAAACAAATTTGAGGAATCTGAGGAATTTGAGGAGTAATCACAGGCCTGCAATATTCACTACAGTAGGAGAGCAAATTGAGTACGTCCGATTGGGGTCATGCTTTGGTAGAGCCACTTTTTGAGGACAAGTTTTTCCATGACTTTTGAGATACCGTAAAACCTCTATTTGAACGGCATGCCGCTCTATTTTTCAAGCCTTTCCCCGCGCTGCCGTTTAATTAGAGGTGCCGTTCTATTTTTCGACTAGCTGATCAGAATTTTCAGTAATTTTTATCTTAAATCTGTAAATTTTATAGATGAAAAGCGAAAGCATGCAACATAAGAACTCTACATATATCTATTTGACAAAAGTTAACAAACACAGGTTACCGGTAATCCCTGGTTAGAAATCACAAACTCACTAGTGAAAGTCAAGTGACACGTCGCTGTTGTAGCTGTCCTCGTCATTCGCATCACCTTCAGCATCATCGTCAAAGTTCCGATTGATTCCACGTTCGACACCAGCATTGGCTCGGGCTTTCCGGAGAAGTTGCAAACCAGTCTGAATTGGACCGTCCGAGTCTGGCTTGAAACGATGGATCTGGCAATCCTCCGAGCCGTCGAGAGCGTTGGTCAGTCCGCAACCTTTGAATTACTTGATGATCAGATACTTCGGCAGCTGATACCAGACATCGACAATCCATTTCAAGTATACTTCCATTGATAGCTCTCGCATGTTGCCGGGTTTGGTGTAGCTCTTCTCGCCGTGCAACATCCAATTCTCGTAGAACTGTCTGATTTTGGCCTTGAATGGGGCATTCCAGTAGACGTCGGGGGCCTGTATGAATTTGGTGCACCCGCCTGGAATCACGGCCACGTCAATCTGTAGTTTCTTCAATTGCTTATTAGTGGTATCACTAATGTGACAACGGTATGAGTCCCAGGCTAGCAGGCGCTTGCCAAACATTGAAGAACCGATGATATTCTGTAGAAACTCAGAAGTCAGATCGTCATTGAAGAACGTGCGGCCGGCCCAAAACAGATGGAGCGTGTTCTTGAACTTGGTGGCGATCTCCTTATTTGGTCGCTTGTTCGGGAGTAGAACGTACGGTCGACATTTATATCCATCGGATCGAGCGGTCAGCATGACAGTAACATGTAACTTGTCATGACCGGCAGTCTTCACCGGGACCTCTCGGACTCCTTTGCTTTCAACGGTAAGGCTGCTTGAGTAGTCCAAGTAGACGGCCGTCTTGTCGGCAGCAAAGATCTAGGTATAGTTGGAGGTGCGACGGCACTGTTCGACGAACAAAATGTAATTCACGATCTTCTCGGCGTACTGTTCCGGCTCTTTCTGAAAGGTCGTTGTAGGGCGGCGTGAGACCAAGTTGTGGCGAAATAAAAACTTTTCCAACCAGCCGTTGCTCGCTTTGAAATCCTCGTCTGTGGACAAAGCGAGTGCCTGTTTCTGGATTATTGTGCGGCTGACGCGGAGCTTTTTCTGTCGTTGCTGACGAACCCAACAGATGAGCTTCTCGTCGAATTCCTTGTCCTTCAAAAGGCGTCCGACACCTTGGAGTCGCTTAGTTGATGAGATAGAAGATGAAGACGCCTTCAACTGAGCCCCAAGGTGTGCTTTCTGCTCCGTCCATTGTTGGATGCATGCACGAGGGACCTTCTTGTCTTTCGCAGCCTTTGATTTGCTGTGTTTCTCGGCGTATGCAACAACTTCAAGTTTGAAAGGTATATCGTAATTTCTCCGCTTTGTAGGGATCACATCTTCAGTGTCAGAGCTGCTAGAAATGGCTGCCGAATTTCTGTGATCTTACCGAGCTGCGAAAGTTAATATATCCGGTAAGCTTCTACAATAATACAGAATTGACGAATGGGAATGGGTCTGGGAGTGGGACTTCCCAGTGTCTAAAAATAGATGCTATGTAACTCGATAGAATAGGATTTCCCAGCGTGTAAAAATAAATACGATGCAACTCCATTGAATGGGACTTCCCAGCCTCTAAAAAATAGCTCCATAGCATTCTACAAACTATTTTCCTGTTTTACACGTTTTGCAGAAGATTATTTCAGTCATGTAATTGATGTAGGAGATGAATTCATCAAAGTGTCGTTAAATTAGAGAGTGCCATTCAATTTTTCAACTCCTCCTCTAGACTGCCGTTATATTAGAGGTGCCGTTTAAATAGAGGTTTTAAGGTAATAGTTAGCAAGGATATACATGTAGGTCGATAGTCAAGAGATTAGCCGTCAGTCGATTTTAAGGACAGGAGTGGTGTTTGCCTTTTCTAACATCCTGGAACTGTACCTGTGGCCACACTAACATCGATAACATGGTACATATTATACAGCCGGCGAAAGATTGGCAGTGTAATCACGCAATATCAAAAAAGGCAACTCATCATGGTCAGGGCCTGGAGAACCTTTCTTCAATTGTAACAGTATGTCGAGGACTTCCTGCTGTGAAACAAGCGAAAGTGAAGAAAATGGCGAAGAATCAAGGAATATGATGCGTAGGAGTTACGCTGGGATGCTCGTCGACTCCTTGTAATAGAGCCTCACTGGATGAAAGACTTAGACATGATTGATTTAAACGATTAGTTTTCCCTTATTAACTGCTTCAAGCGGTCGGACTTGCACACTACGGCACCCCGGACTCACCCTATCGCCTGATGTGTAATTATTCTGACTTGTATGATATTGTGGTGAGTAGATATTAGTGCAACATGATATCGCATACTCGCGTGCTTTATTTATTACTACAGTATGATCCCGTTATAACGTACACTCTTGGGAATGATAAAAATGTCCGTTATATCCGATGTACGTTATATCAAGGGTAAGTCACTTTTCCATTTATAACCATCTAGGACTACTCTTATATCATCGCTTTTCACATTTTCTGAATAAAGCAAGTTATTTGGTATTATGACTTTTGATAATTATGATTAGGAAATGCATGTTGATAGCATTCAAAAGTCAATTACAACTCACTTTCATCCTAAGTTACCAATAGAACTTGCTGGTGTTACTTTGCATGCTGCATTCAGAGTGGTTTGATGAAGGTAGTCATAAGAGCTTGTTTTTTAAGTGGTAAATTATGTAGGCCTACATGATTGTCTACGGCTGACTTTCCTATTGCGAAAATAAGTAGTTTCTCAGATACCCCATGTTAACGCCAACCATGAGAGTCAAAAGTTGTTTGCTGTAGGCCTATTTCCCTCAATGACATGAATCATCGTTGTAAGTGAAGGTTTTACTTTGATGTAATTGAATAGAATATAGTAGTCTCATCAGCCTTAAACAAATCACATGGCTGATAGTCAGTCAGAATCGCTGGCGACACTTATACATCGAAATATTATTGAGAATATTTACAACTATCAGGAATTGAGATAAACAGAAGTGAAATTGTCCGTTATTTTTTCATGGGAGTGAAATTTCTGTCCGTTATATCCAATTGTACGCTATAGTCGTGTTCGTTATAACCGGAGTCCTTTATCATTATTCGGATAGGATATTTTGCCGGGAATATTTTGTGTGTACGTCATAACCGAATGTACGTTATATCCCGTGTACGTTATAGCGGGATTATACTGTATTTTACCTTGGTATGATATGACACTGCATGTTTGAGTGACTATCATGTATCGCATCATGTATTGACTAATAAAGTATTTTTCTATTCTATTCTATCGCATGGACTCTTCCGGTTATTGTATTGTAGTTTCCCTCTCTTACAGAGGCCTTGATCATTGTGTGCTGTCACTATGGAATTAGAAGCTTGCAGCCGAACGAAGACTTTTTAAGTTATCTAGATATAGATTGATTTTCCTCAAGCATGAGAAGAAAAAACATTCTGTTTCAACTGATTCGGCTAAAACCTAGTTTGATAAGAATGTCTTGAACTCACGACTTGTAAAAGCAGCATCTCGATCCGAATGTACAAATGATGGCTAACCAAACAGTTAGGATAGACAATAAACAATTAATTCCTGAAGACGCTGAAATATCCACACAAGCAAAGGTGAAAAGCAAACCGAGAAAACTCATTCACCACTGTTAGAAAATTTTCCAAACGATGGCATCGGTTCTTTGAAGTAAATGTTGAGCCTCTCCAGCGGTCTGCTAGCTTTAATCAATGTCAAATTCTCCGATTTATAAAACTCTAGCTTCAGTTCACAGCAAATTTTACAACTCTTGCAAGTTGCAGTTAGTTGAGAAAGTGATTTGAATGAAGTGAGTCTCTGAGTGCCCAAGGTCGTTATGCAGTCCCTACTAATTCTTGGACACTACTGATGTGTCAGACGCGATAAAGTATCATCCGCCGCATTTTCATAACTTTTCCTGAGCTTTATATCAAATTTGTACTCGATTAGTGTCAATCACAAACCTTTCAATCTTGTTGTTCTTTATCCTCCACCTTGCCATAAATTCTACACTTAAAAGGCTTGAAACTCTCTGCGTCCATGAGAATCACAAAATGATGTGTTGTAAGGTAACAGTCCTATTTCTTGACAGCCTCAACTATTGCCAATGCTTCTTTCTCCACTGCCTATGATTTTGACTCACTACCAGTGAATGTTCGGGAAAAGAACGCCACCGGTGTACACTTTTGACTCAAAGTTGCGGCTACCAATCTATCTGAAGCATCGGTCTCGAGCTCGAGCGTATATTCCTCATTTATCGAAGCTTGTGCAGAGTTCAATGTATCACGCTTCATTGTGTCGAAGGCCATAGCTGCATCCTCTGTCAAAGGGAAATTTTTTGAAATTTTTAACTGAAACTAATTGCGCTATCTTCCTAAAAAATTGTGGAATCCAGATAGAGTAATAAGATAGTAATCCACACACACTCTTGAGACTCTCGGTGTATGATGGAGAACTCCTTGCCTTTAAATTTTCTAGGCGTTCAGGATCCGGTTTGAGACTGTTATGCGAAACCAAATATCCCAGTAGCCGAACTTCGCTTTCCTCTAGTGCTGTCTTCTCGTTGAACTCAAGACGATATCGATTCGCTACATTGACAAGGTCATTCAGGCAATCATCGTATTCTCTCCGACCTCGGTCAGCGATTGCAATATTGTCAATATACGCGCAAATATTCTTCAGCTTATTTTCCTTAACTATTTTGTCGATCATTCGCTGAAAGCAAGAAGCTCCATTGATGACTCCAAACGGAAGACGCTGTTATGAAATAAATTTCCATCCGTTTCCAAGGCAGTCGAAGGTCTCTTAAATCCAACGTTGTGAATATCTTTTAGTTTGCAATTTCATTCACCATTTCGTTGAGATAAGGCATTGGATAGGAATCCAAATAAGTAATTTCTTGATCATACGACTACAATCCAACACTAATCGCCGCCTACGACTAACCTTTCGCACAACGTGGACCTGGATCTTTATGGCGAGTCACTCTCCTCAATGATGTACTATTTCAACAATCGTTTAATTTCATTTAATTCTCGGTCTTCTGCTGCACTAAACCTTCGGCTTGGAGAACGCATTGGACGTTATCATTAGCGTCCAGATGCTTGAATACAGGGATTCGTTCTTCATCCTCATGCGATGTGCAACATTTGCTCACTATCAGACTGTCTTCTGGTTAAAAAACTTTATAATCACATTTGAATGTCTTGCCATAAAGTCCCTACCAAGTATCATCTGACGGCTTATTGCATAAAACCTTGGTAGCTAATCATATTAGATATAAGGCGATTGCTTGTTGCATTAAGAATTTTATCAGCAGCTAAATTTACTAGCTAGCAAGAATTTACTGATAAGATTTTATGAGCTCATTAATTATCAGTTGCATAAAATTGTTAATTGAGTTTATGAGTTAGTGAGATATCTGACTTCACTGGTAAATTTTATAAGTTAAAAAGTTACACCAGTGGTCGGATTTAGAATTTTCAGGATTTTCGTGCCCATCCCTCGAAATTTGTGTCCATGCAGTGCCACCAGCTCAAAGTACTGCTTCATGTGCATGACTATAAATCGCATTGCAATTGAATTGCATAATCTTCATATTGCTTTTTTGAGGCTGTAAATGCACACTTATTGCATATACATGAACATGCAATAGAAATTAGTCAACTGAAAATAAGCCGAAATGCCTGAAAATGCACTTTGTATTTAGCTACAAGTACGAGCACTATTCGTAGTGCGCATATTACGTTGAAAGTTTATAAAAATCATTTCTTTTTAGGAACAGGATTATCATCGTCACTTGTCAAGGTGAACATTGATTCTTCTTTTCATGAGCTTTTGAAATAGTCTGTCTGATTCCAGATTTTTCTCATCTATTAGTGTCGACATTTCATTCAGAAGAACCTTCAGATTTGCATCCTCATCATTCGGACTTTTCAGAGTCTCGTCATATCTTCCTGATATGGGTCTTTTCGTATTATCATCTTTGATTTTCTGTTCATTTTGTAATGTTGGCTTGTAAGTTGATTTGTACTGCTTAAAGTATTTCATAAGCTTTGTGGGGCAGGCCTTTGGTCATTGGTTCGCCTGCTGCTAATCGCCCAAGATGTTAAAGGAACCGAATTGAAATGTAGACAATTGATCAGCGTGCTGATGAGACCCGGGCATCTTTGTAGGGAAAACTCGGCTAATTCGGAGGCACCTCTATTTCGGAGGTATTTAATTTGATCAAATAATTTTCTTTCTTAAAGAAATCCGATATTCTACGCATCACGCATGGATACCTAATATGTAGTACGTAGGTAACATGTAGGCCTACGTCAATCATGTTAGAATGATCAAAAATTCTACAGCGGAAGTGATGTTGCACGATATTCTTTATATAGATAACCATAGATGTGACAAAATTCGCTGTTCATGCATATACATCGTGGGAAAGTCAACATTTGTTACAAGTTAGAAACTCAATGGAAATCAAACTAGATCAAAATACACCTGTTAGATCCTTAGCCCATTCATTGAAAAGCAAGCATTTTTTTCATTAATTGGCTGACGATGGATCGGTAAACACGCATTGCTGCTGCTAAGAAAGCAGTAGCAGTCAGCAGAATATCAATCTATAAAGCCTCCAGGCAATACAGCATTCTCGAGACTACATTGAGAAGACATGTCAAAACTTCTATCAATCCGAATCCTGGTAACCCACGATCCCTAATCGACAGCCAAGAGTGGGAGTTAATGAAATATTCGACGGATATGGTTCGCTTAGGGTTAGGATTGAAAACAATCGATGTGATTCGTTTAGCGAATACCATGGCTGGAAATATCAGTTAAATTGGCTGGAACTGGCGGTCCTCTTTCATAAGATGTGACAATATTTCAGTGAGAGCGCTCGAGCCAGTAGCCCACCATCGAGAAACGATTGCAAAACGCGTTATGGAAGACTTCTTCGACAAGAACGGAGCTTAGGGAGCCGAACTGCATCTGGAAGATAAGTCTCATCTCAGGCCTATACAATCTGGATGGAACTAGACTTGGCGGGAGGAACTAGGCACCCGGTGGCAGCAAAAAATAAGTTTTATTTGAAATTAATTTAAAGTATTGATTTAGTTATTTTAAAAAAGTTATTTAATTTTAAGTATTTAATTGAAATATAAGTTTTTTCAATTTCAATTCTTAATCGAATCAAAACACGACAAGGTCAAAAAAAATTCGAAGGATCTAGGAAACGGAAGATACCAAAGTTAAACAACTTCCCTAGTGGATAATCCTGTAAATAATTAGGTAATTAAAAGTCATGAACGATTGAATATAAATTAATACTAACAACATAGAGTAACCTACTCCAGTATAGAGTAAGGACTGAAATATGCATAAAGGCTAGTCGACTCAACTTAAAGACGGTAAGGGAAATAAATTAATACTTATAAACGATTTTATTTTACTATATAAAAACTGAAATTAGAGTTCGTCATGGACCTGACGTGAAGCTAACTTAGAAATAACAAAAGGTGAAAATAAGAAACCTAAAAAACCAAAATTAAGTTAGCTATGTATGGAGTCATCAGGTAGGAACCATGTGGCTGCATGAAGCAAGGTTTCGGCCCCTAACTTCCTTAAGTTATGGGATATTCAGTTGAGCTTCAGATTATCGACAAAGCCTAGCACTCATTGGCAGCATCAATTATCAAGAAAAATTGATAGTAAAACCTTATTGATATGTTGAATGAACAATTAAATAATTATAATAACAATCTCATGGTAATTCCTTTGGTAATGTATGCACTATATGATCAAATATTACCACCAAATTGGAAGAGTAGGCTATACCTTCGAATTAGCTTTAAACAGAGTTTCCCGTCAAATTACCCGAGTCATCTATCATTTTTCTGATTGGTTTTCTTCTGTACGCAAATGAAACAATGATGTGATAGAGTTATAAGTGGTTCCCTAAACTATGCTGAGGAGCAAATATAGCTCGATCGAGTGACGCATGCCTGAATTATTTCGCTTTATTTTTTTGAAAAAAAATTGAAAAATTGATTTCCAGAATCAGCAATGAATTAAGCTGTTTTTACAATGAATTAATGAATGAAGCATACAGCTATTAATACAGATTGTGTTCGAAAATTCAGGTGATTCTCATAAAAGATGGGCACGAATTTTTGGAGGTCCAATTTTCGTGCCCACACTCATTTTTCGTGTGTTCGTGCCCACTTTCGACAAATTCGTGCCCGGGCACGAATTCGCGCCCAAATCCGACCACTGATACACCTCTACTTTTGCATTTGACAGTACTTTTCATCATGAAAAACAAAAACGAATGGAAAGTCGCAAACATTCTAATTGTGACGATGAAGCTCACATGGAAAGACTTAGATTGAATTCTATGATGGTCATAGAAATTGATAGCAATAAAACATCTGGAATGGAAGTAAAGCTTCATGTAATACACAAGAGAGGCACAAAAATCGCACGCATTTTCAATTAGATGCACCCGTAATGGCTGTATCATTTGGTTAGAATCAGTCACATCTTCAATTCTAAGCTTTTTATTGGAGATCAATACCCCAATTACCCGGATGTGACGCGACCTTGTATCAATTTCCATTCCAGTCAACTTCAGATAGACAGTCTATTTCTATGATGATGGTGGAATCCAACGATCTACGTGGAATGTGACATTATTGATGAAAGCCAATCGGATGTGGTTTAAGGAGGTCGATATAAATTTAGCACTTCATCAGAGATTCCAATATAAGTTTAGAAGCGGCTAAACATAATTATTAGCTGCTTATGCAACCGAATTTTCTTCAAATATTATATATCAGTTGTGAACCAATACATATCATGCTAATTTCTATTAGCATTTACTTTAATCATCTAAACGCTTTTGATGTGATAAATACACACTTTCTCCAGGTCACTGTCAAAAA
The DNA here is from genome assembly GCA_907163375.1 of Prostheceraeus crozeri. Lineage (NCBI taxonomy): Eukaryota > Metazoa > Platyhelminthes > Polycladida > Euryleptidae > Prostheceraeus > Prostheceraeus crozeri. The sequence goes on from CAJQUW010011011.1 coordinate 53,456, forward strand.
AGTTTATCAATATGTCTAAAACGCGACAAGTGTTCCTGGCCGTGGCCTCGTCAATGTTCAAAGAAAAAACATTTCCCTGACCGATTTTTGTTGTCTTCCATGACAATTCGCCGATGCCATAAACGGTTTTGTACCTGGTTCGTTTTTCTGAATGTAGCTTTGACTGAATGCTCTTTTAAATGCTTATTCATCACTTTATATGTGCTATGATCAGAATTGGCTGCTTGTCTTCAAATAAATGCTTCTTACTATTATTATGAATATATTCAATGTGTTCATCTTTGAAACGAGTAAAAAGAACATCGTAACAATCATCATGTACATCTTAGGAGCAATTATTTGTAATGCCTCTCACTATTGAAAAACAAAGCTTTTTTACCACTAGAAGCATATGATCTCTCTTGCCTATAGCACGAACAACAGACAGCACGTGATGAGACATTTTTTGAAACACAGAAAATCCTGCTCGTAACTACCGGCAATTACTATAAACTAGATGCAAAATTTAATTTCTTAAAAGAGTCGCCAACTTTCTAACTGAATATTTCATTTTTTCCTAAGCTATCTCCGATATGGTTGACATTCATTTCCATGAAAAGCAATTTTTACACAGTTGTCTTTGTAAAGCTTAACAGCATTTCTCAATCTCTAAAAAATTAACTGTAGCCTTTGTCAGCCGCGCAGACATATCTTAAATCAGGAGCAACATACAAGTGAATATAATTCAAGTTTCCAGCAACCATTGCGCAGGAAAACTGCAAGCATTCAGAAACTTGTCATTAGGGTCTTCCTCTGTAATGAAAACTTATGAGCAGGTCTAATGTTCATGTAATTGCCCGATGAACCTATGCCGTGACCTAGCATTCTGTTTTTGTCTGTATATTCTGTTAGTCAGATAGTGGCTCAAATATTAGCCTTGAAAACATCGAAATATCTTTATAAATTCATATGCTTTGATTCGCGACCGTTTCATGAACTGAACTTATCGCAATTGGTACAATATGCCGGTTCATCTTAATCTGATGTAGTCTTCAGATATAATCAGGGCTGCAGTGTCGGTGTCGTGGCCTTTTTCCTGGTGTCGGTGTCATGAAAATAATAGCGACACCGACACCGGAGAAAAATAGAATTAGCAAAAACATCTGTATTAATAATTAACATCTGATTTGTAGCAATTACATGTAAATCAAGATGATAATAGAATCAATAAGTTGAAAGTAAAACTCCCTCAACAACACTTCACAATCCCCAAATTGCTCTCGCCATTCTGAGACGTTGTTCTGGGTTCTGTCGTCTTGTCCATGTAGCAAGAACAACTCCGGTCAAACAAGCAATTGGTGCACCACGAGAATTCGACGAAAATATGAGAACGTTAAAAGAATGTGCGTCAATAGAATGTACGGAGACGGCCCGGAACCAAGCTCAATTGTCCTTGCGAAATGGAGGTCTTGGATTGCAATCACTTGAACACCATGCTGGCGCAGCATATCTCTCATCTAATTGCAATAGTACGAGTATGCCTATTCAGACATCAGCACAAAATAATTTGCTGAAAGCCATGGAACATTTTAACTCACGCGTCACACTTGCCGAGAATTTAGATATCAATAAAATCAACGATCAAAAGCTTCGACAGCATATACTCTCTGCAAAGATTGATGATGAATCCAAGCGAGCATTACTAGTTAACGCTTCAGCGGCAACAACAGCACGAATGCAGAATGTTTCAGCCCCACATGCTGCAGATTGGTTAAGAGTGGCTCCATCACCTGCTCTCGGTCTAGTACTAGAGCCAAACGAGATGTCGGTAGCCTTAAAGTGGTGGCTTGGCTTGGAGCTAAATGAGGCAATTGAATGTCCGTATCACCCAATCGGTTGTTCTAGACCCATATGGACAACATGCTCTGACATGCAACAAAGGAGGAGATGTAGTAACACGGCACAACAACATACAAAACGTCCTTTACGATTCCTGTAGACGTGCTTTTACTACGACCCCAACTCGAGAGGGGGAGTGGACTTGGTCAGCTTAATCCGGAAAAGCGTCCAGCTGACATATGCATATCTGATTGGTCTCTCGGCAAGCCAGCGGCCGTGGATGTGACTGTTACGCACCCGCTCAACCACACGAATATAACAGGAGCGAGTCTAACAGTCCAACATGTGACAGCCACAGCTGAGGACAGAAAGCGGAGCAATAACGGAGAAAAATACCTAGAGTTGGGATGGATATGTCTCCCATTTGCTCTAACAGAATATGGTGCCCTTGTAGACGAAGCCAGCCATTTTATCACTCACCTTAGTCGCAGACTGTCGACACAAACAGGAGCGGCATTCAGAGAATTGACATCGTCTATATGTGGCAGAATCTCCATCTCACTTGTTCGGGCAAGTGCGCAAGCCATCAAGCGAAATGCTGCCTCTGTTGGTCGATCAGAGATCGAGCAATCGGTCAGAACTTTTCCTTGACGGCTTTCTTTTTTGCTTTTCATGATTTTTTATAGCTTTTTGTCACCTTTTAGAATATTGCTGGTTAACTTTTATGCATGTTGTTCTGTTTTGAATAGAATTGAGATCATTCATAAAATCCCTCAAGTTGCTCGTCGGAAAATTTATATTATGCTAAAGAAAAATCACGGACAGTACTTCGGCGTCCAGCTCTTCAATGGTCGATGGTACAACTAAGTTGTACTCGTGATGGTACAACCCAAATTTAATAAGATAAACAAATTAATAATTAATAACAATAAATTAAGAGCAAATAAGCCTACCCAAAAACCCTTTGGACAGTGCCAACCCTGAATCCAACGGCATAAGAACTCATCTCAATTTTTCTATTTGAGATTTCAGAAAAAATGTGTGAATAGACATGCACGCCTTGATTCATGTGTGCAAAATATTTCATGAGAATTCCCTAAATACCACATGTACCTATCAATATATCACCTTCATTCAAGTTAGACAACAATCTGTGGCTTAGTACATAGTTCATTAAGGCGACCACTTTAAATATCTTGTGCTGTAGCATTTTTCACATCGAGTATTCAGCAAAATATATCATGAAATTACTATATAAATGACATTTCATTATAGATGAAAAATTAAAATTTGATGAATATAAAAAACAAACAGCTACATTGTGGTTATAGTCCGGCAAAACACTGCAATTGTGCACGTAATAGGGAGCTTTAACTTCGGTTTATTCAAATTCTTCAAATGCCTTGGCAACCTTTCAACAATAAGCAGATCATCAATAAACTGTCATATTCTTATTGAAGATTTGCATCGAATGATCAATTTCAGCCATGAATTTACAAAAAATAGGCTCCTGCCATTCGCTTCTGTTTGTCCCCTGATTGAGTTCATCTTGCAACCCAGCTCATACACGCATATTACCCAACAAAAATAATAGTTTACAAGCACTTAACCAAAACAAAGAGGAGTTTTTGAGGAGTTAGTCTAGCAAGAATTGAACGTTATCTCACAGCATACTTTCAAGAAAATAAAACATCAGAAATTCCTTTTCTACATTGACAGGCCGTTGTAACAGGGTTGCTTATTTGTTTATATGTAGTAAATTTACAACTAGTATATAACGTAAATATTTTAATTATAGGTGTTGGTATCTTTACTATTGATGTGAAGAACTAAATTGTATATAGGTATTGCTCACAAATCTGGGAGCATTGGCGCAATTTTCTGGTGAAGGGTTGCAAAGCTATATCACATTCAAGTGATAATTGAGGATTTCACGGACATGTATATAGTGTAAATAATTGTAAGGTGTTGGTGGCTTCCGATTTATGGGGTTTTGGGTGGTTTCTGGGTAAAAGTATAGGCAAACATAAGATAAACATGAATTAAGTATTCCTGGTGTTAGAATGTACCATTTTATTACAAATGCAATGAGTAAAGCTCACGGCGGCTAGCGTGAGCGGTCAACCAAAACGTTGCTCTCTTAAAATCATACGGCTGATGGTAAGTCACTGCTCTCAACTGAACTAAGAAGTTTTAGGCAAGTGGCGTAGGTTTATGATATTTCCTTTGCGGCTAATTAATTAATCGTAAGCAGCAATATAACTTTGCCGTCGCATCTGCGGATTACAATATATGTAAGAAGTTAGCAAGACATAATTTCAGCTGAATTAGGCGGTTTGGGTTTTATGATACTTCTGTTTCAGCTTATTAACTGCTACCCACAACCGTTATAACGTACCTGGGTAATACCCACAGATTCATTCGAGTTAGGGTATTACCTATAATACCTGGTAAATGGTAGGGCAGGGTTAATAACTAACCAGGCGCATCTTCGAGTGACGTTCGCGTGGCTGCTCCGGTGCTCGTCCACATCATAAAGGATTCGACGTGGTGAACTTGGAGTAACCGGATCGTGATACGGAGACTGGTAGGTTTCTTACTGTAGTAATCAATTGGGTTAAGGTCTCTCATAGCTCGGTCTGTTACACCGTCATATCACAACTTCTGTAATCAATAAAGCAGCTCTGTTTATGAGGAATTAAACGAACTCAACCCACATGAATGGCATGATGAATGATGATTGAAGTTAGTGTCAAGGATAGGGTTATCTTCTCCGAAATAGAGAAATATAATTCAATGACAAAGTCTACATGATGTGCAAACTAGAGATTTCCTCCAGGATATTCCACCTTTCAAATTTATTATCTTTCACGGACATTTAGTGACAGATTATTTCCAGGACATTTAGGAACAGCGAAAGTCATGAACTGCAGTCATATTCAGATGCATTAAAGAAAATAAGCATACCTGTATCATTATGGTTGGCCTCATCTGAAACTCAACCATGAGAGCTAAAAAAACGGTTCTGGCTTAGTCATTGTAATAGTCACTGACTTAATAACGTGAAGAAGCGGAAAAAAAATTTTCCCAATGCAAGCGGAGGCCAAGGGGAGTACGTGTCAACTTACTTCAGTAAAATCCACAGTACATATTTTTGTCATTATCTTGTAATCAGATTCTAGCTCTTCAGACAAAACTTTCAATTTTTCTTCTGTTCTGCTTATCAAAATAATATTCATGCCTTCTTTAGCGAGTAATTGTGCATAAGCTTTTCCAATTCCATCAGTGCACCCAGTTACAACTGCCCAATTCCCATATTTTTTCAGTGATCCTCGCTTGGTGAACACCGCTTTCTTGAAAGTATATCTAACAAGGATTTTTACTATCGGGATTACCAAATACCAGAAGAAGATAAGACAAAGCAACTTTGTCACGACATCGTTTACTTCCATGTTCCTCGTGAGTTGAAATTGATAAGCACGTTGTTAAGTACTGGATGCATATTAAAAAATATTTGCCCCGTCTAAACAAACTCAAAGAAACAGCAGAACTCCATGAAAAGGGAGACCATATAGTAGATTTATTATTTTGTTGTGACTTTAGTGTTTTTGTGAGTGGAATTGCATTTTCACAGGAAATGCATTGCTTGTGTTATCATTGCACAACCTCATGAACCCAATTGTAGACAGTTCTTGAATTTTTCCTTGAACTTGAAAGTATGTCTCAAGCCCTAGTCCCTAGTTGTTGATGTTCGATGTATATATGCTTCCAGTTGAAAATCATCTTCGTGCAAAATAGTCCAAGAGTGGAAAGCCACAAATTAATGTTGCAATGACTGAGGCGATTCCAGCAACATCCACATTGAAAACTTTAGGCAGAAGCATAAAGCAACATTGAATATTATGCTACTATATGGCCAGAAGGTCAATAGTTTTCACTCAGTCTATCCCATGAGTCTCGTGCACCTCTTGCAATTCATCGATTAAGGCCTAGCTTTGCATACTTTCAAACTGTCACAGTCCGTAGGTGTGTGGCCAAAATTTCATAAAAACCCAACAGGACCTTAGGCTTTAGGATAATGCTGAAATCTTTTGTGTTGTTAATTTTCTATTCTGCCTGCCGAAACCCCATTGTTTTGTCATCAAAATGGTGAAAAGTGTAGGTGAAGCAAAGTGTCATGGAGGCAAGCATGGAGACATGCATGGAGGGCATGGGGCCAGCGTCAATAGTGGTGGAGTTGTATAAAACAGATAAAGGAGATGACATAGAAAGTTCAGTTGAATTGTTATGTCGCATGTAATTTACAAATGAACTTTATGGCATTTTTAAAAGTGAATTACTAAAGTTTTGTTATCATATTGCACGTGTGCCGCTATCTCTGGAAAAAACATGTCTAATGTAGTAAGAAATACACAGACTATGTACAAATGTCCGTACAATAGTCTACATTTAGTGGCGACAACAAAGTTGCCATTTCATGTGTCAAGATGTCCTGAAAAGCATGTGAAATCTGCCGATAATTGTACATGTCCTTTTAACGCAACACACGTGATGAGCGGGGCGCAACTAGAGGAACACTTGAATACTTGTCCAGACATGGTGCTTCTTCTATCAAGGTCTGATGGTATGGAAGAAGATGAAATGACTGGAAATTTAGAAAAGCCGGCTCTTCCGTCTGGTCCTACTTCTAATTGGGATATGGATTGTTGGGATAGCGACAAAGAAGAAGGCAACAATGATGGTTGGGATAATTCAAAATCTAATACAGAGACTCGCAGGCCCACTGGATTGGGACGAGGACGAATGAGAAATCCTGAACGGCGAGATGTTCCTTCTAATTTTGGAGCTAAATTTCCCGGACAAGCGGTTCAGTCTGCCCCTCCAAAGACTGTCAGAGGCGCAAATGTTTTAAGAGAATACAATTGATTTTAGAGATTGTTAGCAACTGTGTTTCGTTAAAGAAGTTTTTCATTCAATAAACAGATACAAATGCCATAGTTTTTGCTGTTAACAAATTATGTACGCATGGCTTTCATGTTATTGGGAGCACTCCTCTGTAGCTCATCAACTTAAAAGTTCCTCGTGACTTGAACTCAGATTGGGGTTAAGTTGCAATTAACGAACCGGCAATCGGACTTATCGTTTATTCGGATTTCACACAGTCCACTTCATAAATCGTTGCGCAACCCAAAGAAATTCTTGCACTAGTAATTAGTTAGTGATTTTCTGCATTCTTTCCGTAGCCGTGCTTCCACATTGTTATTTCAGATATCGATGTTCAACATTATGTTGGTCCTCTTGTCATTCACTGTCTTTGTCATCATTGATGAGCTGTTCAATTTATGGGAGGCAAGTGTCAGCACTCCTGTGGCGTAAAGTAAATGCCTTTTGTTTGGTGCGAACGGTGCAGAGATGAGACAAGCCCTAGTCTGATTCGAGATTCGAAGTCTCATCATCAATTCGCTTACCTGCGGATATCAAATGCGATAAAATGTAAAAATTATTGATGTATAATAAATGTATGGTAGTCCTGAAAAGTTCACACACGTTCACTGGGTTGGAAACATGGATTCTTAAAAGTTCACAAAGACAAGATCGAAAGTATGAAAATAAAGCTCGACAGGGCACAATTCCCCGCGACTGTCAACATTTAGGTCAAAAAAGTAAATTGTCGGATATTGATTGTAAACACACCTATTCATATCAAAACTTCCCCAAAAGTCCGAATCTGATGTTGAATTTTGCGTTTGAAGTAGATTTATAACCTACTTTTTAAAATTTTCTTCAAAATTACATTTTTTCGGATTTACATTACTTTTTGCGTGAATCTTGTTATAATATTTTTATCACAGGAGAGTTAATGATTTTTTTCAACATTGACACTTTCAAATCAGGTCAAAAAATGATAGAAAAATATGTATAGTATTTCTTGTCATGTATAGTTCATTCTATCATTAATCTTTGCTGAGAAATTTAACATAGCATAACACGTAGAAAATGCAACGTCGTTGCGCTTCAAAACGTTTTTTTAATCTGTGGGGTTATCTTTTGAGCCGAATGTGGGAGAATTTCATCCTAAGCTAGCATCGGTCACATATGTTGGAACAACTGTGAAATTGACTTTCACTTGCTTCATAAATGCTGCATAGAATGTAGCGTTATTATGTTTCAAGTGTAATAACGTTGCACAAACTGTTTTTGTTGTCCAAGGTCTCAAGAGTAACGTCGAGAGTATCGCGACATAAATTTCATAAATTGCAAATCCTATCGTGTGTATTTGACATCAATTTATCTAAGAAAAAATGACTGGCCTTTTCAACTGGCCAATAACAACGCTGCATCGCATGTAAACACAAAATTCCAATAACTTATATTGTAGCAAAGTATATAGAACAGTTTGGTATCAATTTATCGGATAAAATAAATAAATAATATCTGTATGGTTTAATTAGATACTCCGAAGGTAGTGCTTGCATGTTTCATTTGCTTTGCTGTTCTTCATGAGAAAATCAATAATAAATTAAAGTCCGTTGTTTGAACGATTTGCTATGAAAATTGAATTGTGGCTGCTTTTGAGGAAATGTCCATGAATTGAAGATTTGATCGAGACCATTATACCATATAAGCATAGTGGGCACAATCCGTTAACTTTCGTTAATCCGTTAATTAACGGAAGTTAATTCTCTTAACTTTTTAACTTTCTAAAAAAGGTCAGCGATTTGTTTCACTTCCGTTACTCTCATGGAAGTCCGTTAATCCGTTTAATAAATATGCGTCTGAGAGCTCAGCTCATGATGTCAAGTCAACTATGCATATAGACTTTTGAAGGCTGAGTTAACATGCTTCACCTTCGTTCATCGTGCACTCTGACAACAACGCGCGGCGTCATACAGAATTCGCATAGGTATTTGCGTGAAGCTATTTTCTTTTCACAATGAGGTAGACTGTCAGGAGCGCAGTCATACATGGTCACAAGAATCGATTCTGTTCCCCAATGCGGTCCGATTCCGTCTACGCTCATGTCCCGAATTGTCGAACAAATTTCCTTAATGCAGGAAGAATATGTCAGCCTTGTGTGCAGACTTATGTGCTAGTGTGTTTTATTCTTTACCCAACAACTCGAATGAAAAAGATTGATGGATAAAAGCTTTGTGGAATAATTCATCAGAACAAACGACTTCACATTTTGCAAGAAACATAGGCCTGAGAACTGCTGTAAGATGAAGTTAATTTAAGTTAAGAATTTTCTTCGATCGTCCTTCCGTTTCGTCTTCGATGGTTGGAGCAGCAGGAACCCTCCAAAGTCGAAAATGTGAAGAAATCGCTGGAGAATATAGTGGAGCAAAGTTAAGATAATCATGGCAAGAATTCGACAGACATCGAAGCTTTGGATGACGATGCTGATTTCTTTCGGGGCATGAGCCAAACTCGGAAAAGCGGTGGTTCATGTGAATCCGCTTATTCCATCGTTCATTCCTGAGTATCAGGCATTTGGAGAAAAGCAGAAGAATTCAGCGATAAGTCTTTCCGAGATAACTCTGTCTTACTGAAACTTTTCAAGAAATTCAATACTGGCATACCTCTGTAGAAAGTGCCTCTGTAGAAAGACTATTCTCAAGCGCCAAAGATGTGCTCAGAGATATTAAGAGGTCGCACCTTACGGACCGAAATATTGAAAGCTTGCTATTCATGCGCGGGAATAAGTGCATTTGACTCGTGCCCTGAAGTGCGCAGGAATAAGTGTAAATTTCATTAACCCTGTTAAACTGTTTAATCCTGATTGATTTTTCAAATTTTCAACCAAGTTAACACAGTCTGTTTTTTGAATTAACGTATGTTTACCAAACTCGCAAATCGCGTGTAACTATTCTCTTACGTTATTCGTACAGATTTTACAGATTTTTAGTACAGATATTTAAAATTGATTTAAGTCATTTTCGAGAAAAGCTGCATGGATAGGAAAGATGTAGGCTTGTACGTTTTCACGAGCGGTGTATGGGTCCCTAGCAGAAGAAAAATAAAGAAACTAAGAATAGCAGGAAATGTATCCGTGAAGACACAATGTTAACTAAAATACTATTTTAAAGATAACATATGATTTAACGAATCAACGGTTTAAGTGAAACTTCCACTGCTTTACTCCCAAATTAATGGATTATTGTTAACGGAACTACATTTTTTAATTAACTGAACAAAGTTAACGGAAATAACTTATTTTTTACGGTGCCCAACACTGCATATAAGAAAAGTTGAAATCATATTAGTAACTTAGTTGTTGGAAATAAGTTCGTGGATTGCCCTAGAGAAGGCAGGTGCTGCACATTTGAACTCATGGAATCAAGTCAAAATAGTCCCTGTGCGAAATAGTCTTAAATGGTTTTGATAAAACTCCCAGGAAAAGTCTCCAGTTAAATGCCAATAACAGAGACGTCCTCAGCAACATCTGAAACCTACGCTTCTGTTAAATTTTGAGCAGAAAATTAATAGTCTCTGAGTTTGAAGCCAGGTATAAGTAGGCCTACTTCTACTGGCAGTCAGAGGCTATTGGTTTTCCGACTAAAATTTTAACAAAAGCATAGTTTTGATGTTGCTGAGACCGTCTCTGCTATTTAAATTTTTTGAGACTTACACTGGGACCGGTTTATTGAAGCTGAATTTTAGGACCATTTTGCGAAAACGGCATTTTAACTAGGAGACAAAGTGACACTTTGCCTTCATATTGCTATCTCATTTGGCATGCAATCATGATACTCAAACTGAGTGGGTAATACTGCAACATTCCACGGAGTACGCAAGCTGTCCGAATCATGATTAAAAATGTATGTGTCTTCTTGTATGTATTTGTGACTTCTTGAATTGTAATCCATGCTGCTGTGTTATCAGCCGCATGTCAGGTCATTTCTGCTGAGGAAGCGAGCTGAAAGCTCGAGTTACAAACGGACCATCCTACAGATAAGAGTCTTCCGGAAAAATTTGATGCATTATACCTGTCAGAAAGAATGTTTTTATCCATTAAAAATGTAGCTCGAATGCAGGAAAGCATCGGTATCAAATCGCTTCGTGATCAACATGCGTTAGCAAGCCGTTGGTGAGATCAGTCACTGAGCTTGCAAGAATTCAAAAATAGAATGCCTCAGATATTCCCAAGATACATGTAATTTTGATCAATGCGAATACCAATTCAAGAGTATTCTCTAGGATACTCTACGTGTAGTCCAAATGCATCGAATCTATTTCTTAAAGTTGCTACTTTTGATCATTTAAGCCTAATCCGAGGGTGAATCTGCGCGACGTAAACGTTCTATAGAGTTCGTACAGCACATTATTTGAAATTGATCAATCAAAGTTTGAATTTAGCCAACTAGTTTTATTACTAATATCGTGCAATACGCAGTAAATTATTGGCATCAATTGGAATATGTAGGGGTGGACTTAAACACATAAGCAGATAACATGACCATTATGATGTCTCTGGAATGCCGTTGTTTATTACGGTTTTAGTTCTTAATTTTTTTGAATTAAATGTTGCTACCTTTTATCATGTAAGCCGACTTGTTCGTAGTATTTATATATTTATTTTCTAATATTTTGGTTCTAGCTCTCAACTGTTTTGAATTAAATGTGCCTACAAAAACTCATGAATGATGAAATCATTTTTAATGATGAGGGAAAACTTGCATTCATCCACTATTTCCCAAGATAAAGCATTTTCAAAATAAATGAAAGAAAAATACTTTCATCACTGCTGGCTACTTTTATCAGAAGTACGACAGAAACATCTCACCATTCATCTGAGTATAGGAGGACTTCCAAGTGCTGTATTGAGGCTAACGGGCGCATGTGAAGCCGAAATAACTTTCACTTCAGCCAAATGTAAATCCGGATTTCGTGCGTGTTACGCTTCAGCTGTAACGTTATTGCGTTCCTTTGTTAAGATTGCTAGTAGAGTAATGTACGAATTCAATTCCAACAACTTCTGTGATGTTAATATGATCTTCAACTTTGATTTCATGGAATAATGACATGACACAATCTATCAAATTGTTCAATTCGCAGACCTTTCACATAAATAACCACTACTCGATTTTCATGACAATTCGTGTAGCGTTATTGCGTTTGACCCTAATTAAGTATTGCGTCATTAAATGGTAAAGCAAGTAAGGCATGCAAACATTAATTTCAGGGAATCTGCTAGCCATTCGGTCCGGTATATTGATGCCAACATGGTAAGATCTGCAACAAAAGCGTTATTTAAATGTAGCGAATGCGTGCGATGTAGCGTTATTAACCATGGACTTGCTCGGACAAATACTAAAACAAATATATAAAAGAATATGTGCAAGGTGCTCATCAGCAAGATGACCAGCTGGTTTCGGGTCCTTTAACATCTTGGACGAATAAGCAGTGGCGGACCCACGTCATAGGCGTACCCCATAAAACAAAATTCACAGAAATAAAGGTACTCAAAATACTGAGGATGTACTCAAATCATGTCACATTGGACGGACAATTGTCTGCTTGAAAACAAAACAAACTTCAGCAGGAACGAAAAGTGCTTAAAATATAGAAGTTTTTCCATGCATCTCCTTAAATCACATAAAAGATAGCCTCTTTTTGTAAACAATTGCATGGGATTTTAATCTTATCAACAACATAGCACAAATGTGAGCAAGTACGCAAATATCTTAAAACTTGACTTGCAAAAATTGTACGACCCATTTAGGAAGGAAGAAGACTTTTAGGAAAAGTGAACAATACAACGTCAAGAGGGAAATCATCAAGTTTGTGATGCACTGATGAGTGGACTCCATCTTGAAAAGCACTGATATTAACATCTAAATAAGCTACACATTAGTTGTTATTCCCGTTTCTTTCCACCATCAAATCATCCGGGTAGATTTGCATCAATAAACCGTCAAAATATTGATGATTCAATTTGCATAAGTCAAATCATTGACAGCATGTGAGCAAATCATGGTGAAACATAACTACAGCTTGCTCACAAGGCATTTGTTGAAGACTGTATACAAAGACTGTGCGGATCTTGACGACGCTTTCACCTCAAGTAACTGCAGGAAAGATTGGGATGTCATCAACTCCGCTACCGGAAGAAAAGATTGCCCACGAGCGCTTGTCTCCGCTGCATCTATCAAAGATCGCAAAGAAAAGATGACAGAGCACTATCAAAACTTACTCAATCGTGTCCCTCCTCCTGCCTATCAACTCAACCGTCAAAATCCGCAAGTGTCCTCAAATCCATACTCTATCGAGCCTATTTCCAACGATGGAGTACGCAAAGCCTTGCCCTCAACTCGACTTGACTGCGCGCCTGGCTCAGATAACATCACAGCACGACTTTTATCGGTTACTGCTTCTCATATCACCAGAGTAATGAATAATCACGCTGCCCTTAATTGCGGCAAGGCACCAACTAGATGGCGCGAATCCATCATTGTCTCCATTCCAAAGAAAGGTTCGTCACCTCCCTTGACAACCAGCGCGGAGTCTTGTGTACATCTGCAAAACTTAATTATCGCATTCTTCTCAATCGTGTTCAATATAATATTCTTCAACGACTCTCGCCTATTCAAGTCGGATTCATAATTGGAAGATCCACAATTCAACAATTAGCCGCCCTCCGATTAATCATTGACGACTGTCGAAAATTTCAATATAACATCTCGATAGATTGCATTGATTTTCATAAGGCACTCGATTCAATCTCAAGGAAAGCTATTTCCGAATGTCTACAATATCATGAAGTCCTAGAAATCCATATTAAAGCAGTAACTGAACTGTTCGAAGACACGACAGCACGCGTCAGAACTGTGAATGGACTCGGTTTACCCTTTTATATTACCTCAGGTGTTCTACCGGGTGACACACTCGCCCCCTTCCTTTTTGTTACCGTCCTTGACGCCGCATTGAGAGACGCTCAGCTGACTCATGGTTACACAATAAAAACGTCGAACGTTTTTTCGATCTCCAGCTATCAGCTTACCGTACCTAGCATCTGTGGATGATATTGCCATCCTCAGTGATAATCCGCATGGGTTACAGTCGTCAGTAAACAACATCTATGAATCCGCGGGTTAAGTCGGCCTGAAATTCAACGTAATAGAACTTTTTCTACATTCATTTTTATGAATATTTTTCTACACATCCAATATCTCTTATTTTATATTCTAGAGATGTCAGTCTCTAAAGTCATTCTAGGATGTCAGTCAGAAGTTTATTGATACCGTCTATCTATCAGAGGTCACGTACATCAGAGGACAAGGAAGCGTACAAGTTCGCAAAGAGACAGGCTAAAGCAGCGGTGGCCAAGGCTAAATATGATGCAACGGGAGATCTTACCCAGAAATTGCGGACTCGAGAAGAGCAAAAGATTGTGTACCGTATTGTTACTGCGAGCGATAAAGCGAAAAAGGATAATCATAAATGATTTTTCGTCAAGGATGAGTCGGGTCAGATTATAACAACGGCAAGTGGAAGCAGACAGCGCTTGGCAAACTACGAAGCCTGTTGACCCAAACCAGGCCGCATGAAGAAATCCCTGTTGGAGCTGCTGTTGAGGGTCCGGTGGAGATGATTGCTAGGGATGAAGTGACTGACCAACTGAAGAAGGTGAGATCGGGTAAAAGTTGTGGGCCGTATGACATTCCTATTGAAGTTTTCAAGGTGCTTGGGGATTATGGCTTTGACCTTCGGATGTACCTCTTCAATGAGGTACTGACACCTGGAAGAATACCAGACGCGTGGCGGAAATGTGCTATTACACCTTTCTTCAAGGGTAAAGGATACCATCAAGATGTTGGCAACTATGGCTGTATCAAGCTTCTCAGTTATACCATGAAGATTCTGGAGAAGGTGTTGGAGAAGCTTCTTCATGATCTCATTGAGGTGGATGTGAGTCAGTTTGGCTTCAGACCAGGAGTTGGCATAACAGACCCACAATTTTGTCTGAGAATGGTGATGGAGGCATTCAGGTAGAATAATAAGCCTTTCCAGGCAGTGTTCGTCGATCTCGAAAAGGCCTACGATACAGTCCCTAGGACGCTAATATGGAATTGTCTCCGCACACGGGAAGTACCGGAATGTCACATCCGTTTACTACAGGACATGTACAGGGACAGTACAACTGGAGTGAAATGCAGACGAGGTGAAAGTCGAGCCTTCTCTGTCTCGGTTGGGCTACATCAAGGCTCAGCACCAAGCCCTTTTCTCTTCATTGTAACGGTGGATATTTCCAAGGAATGCAGAAGAGGTGGTTCCTGCATGCATTTCAGTTAATCATGAATTAAAAGCCTTTGAAGAACTCTGGTGTGCTTAATGATCAAAACCAACTACCTGTCATCATAAACTCATCAGTATAGAAGAACTCGACACAGCGCTCAACAGTGCTAAGTCCGGAAAGGCCGCCGGCTACGATCAACTATTCCCAGAGTTTCTCACTAAGTCAAAGACCTGGCTAAGGATGCTTTACCCAGGAAATCTCAATGAAAATTGCATCCTACTGACATGAAGAACAGTCAAAATTGTCGCAATTCCTAAACTTGGAAAGATCTGCAGCTTCCACCAAGCTACCGCCCAACTTCTCTTCTTTTTTGTTAGAAACTCCGAAAGAATTTTTTTGAACTGAGTCAAGTCGCAAGTTGAACAGTTATTCAACATTGAACAGGTCGGTTTTCAAAGTGGCCGCTCTTTTTGCGACCAGGTTTTGTGACTGATTATCTTTATTGAGAATTGATACCAAAAGAGACTCAAGACTGGGACTGTCTTCCTCGACCTATCGGCAGCTTGCGCAACGCATGACATAGAGGCCTTTTCTTAAAACGTAACAGATGCTTACCACATGGTCTTCAACATCATGAATCAATCTGAGCACCTTTTCTCTTCAACATTTGTATAAACGACATCCCTTCGACAACGAGCAGAAATTTCATCTATGCTAATGGTATTTGTTGTACCTACCGAGCTCGAACTTTCACAGAACTCAACGCCGTGCTGAATGATGACATCTGTAATGTATTGACTTATATTCGATGAACCCTTCAACCAGCAAGGCTGTTTTTACCTAGACAACTGTCAAAGCGGCCAATTTGACGTGCGCATTAACAACTTTTGTATATCTCATTAACCTATTTGGGATCGAACGTCATCCTACAGTGAACAACTGATTTAGCTGAGCTTAAAATACAGACAAGAAATAATCTTTTGAGAATGATCGCTGGCTAAACCTGGGGTACTGATGTCAATGTACTGCGTAAAACATGCCTGGCACTATGTTGCTCAACAGCTGAATACTACTGTCCTGTTTGGAAAAACTCACTGCAAGCGGGTCGATCTCCAAGTAAATGAAACCATGCGGACTACATCCGGTACTATCAAAGCAATGAAAACTGACTGGCTTCCCGCACTCGCTGATATTGCTCCACTTGACATCAGAAGAGAAACAGCAACTGTGAGCGTGTCAATTTCTGCTGAAAAAGTTCCAAACCTACCCTCCTTCACGGCATCGCGCATCCGCGAACTCTACGCCGTTCGTCTCATTACCCAGTTTGGCGAACCTTTCCAGATCCTTGCAACCTTTTGTTGACGATAGGCCGCTGTGGACGTTCCAAACAATGCCCTCATCGCTGATGCGACCCGTGATCTGCCTGGTGCGAAGCTCCCTCGTGACGAATGGGTGCTGCTAAACCGTCTACACTGTCGGGCGGGTCCTTCTCTCTAGACACTGTGTAGATGAGGCTTTCTTGACACTCAATTCTGCGACTGTGAGACAAAAATTCTGATAAATTCTGATCTCATCTACGTTTGTGAATAAATCAATTGTGAGCAAACTCTTCATGCACGATTGAAGATATCAAGCATGTTTTAGATAGAAGAAGAGAAACGCCATTAAAGAATCGCCGAGTGAAGTGGCGTCATGCTAGCAAGAGAAACTTCTTTTGGACTCCCAAATGCTTAAAAGATGTGATTGTGGTGTGTCTCAGATTTGATTGTGGAGATAAGGGGACAACTGGCGTCATCGGAAAACTCACCTGCGCTACCTACTCAAATTTACAACCGAGGAGATGAGTTTCTATAGTCAGAGGCGATTTTGTCATGCTGAGGGCCACTTAAAAACAATGAACTGGTTGAGTATACACCCTCCGTCTGTCTTGACCATCTTTAGAGCGACGCGTTCTCAAAGTTATTCGGCGACATGACAACAAATCAATGCCAATACAAAAAGAGTTTGCTCTGATTTGTGAACTGTTTTGGGACTTGATTTGATGATGTTGTTGTTTTGTCTGTGCTCTAGGCATGTGCTGACGTGGTCAGTGTATGTTCGTTTTAGTAACTGCTATGTTGTCGTGCTATGTTGGATGACTGCATGAGTGGGGTGAGGTGTACTTCCATGTGAAAATTCTTTTACGTGTGAGGCAGTGGCTGTTCGTTAGGAGATGTTGACATTTTGTTTTCTTTAAAAGTTGTTTTGCATGTAGTGTGAGGTGTTCGGTAATTAGGAGGCTGTGTGTTTTATCATGTAAGTGCTGTGTATTTGTGTCATGTGTGCATTCTGTGGCGATCCTGAGCTCCTTGTTCTGTATTGGTTGTAGTTTGTCAATGTTTGTTTGTAAGATGATTGGCTACCAGACTGTGGATGTGTATTCCAAGAGGGTACGTGTGATGGCCTTGCAAGTAGTCACGATGGTCTCTTGCTGTTGTCCCCAATTGGTGGAAGTGAAGCATGAGAGAATGTTGAGAGTGTGTCTTGCTTTTATGCAAATGTTGTTGACTGTGTTTTGAATGTATGTTGAGTGTTCAGGTTAGCGCTGAGACGAAATTGGATTTTTGTTAATAGTGAGTGATGGGTATGCACTCGTGCAAGGTTTGCATAGGTGTTCATGGGGATCCGGTGTGGAGAGTGAGAGTTAAGTTTTGTTGGGGTTGATGTTGAAGTTGTTTTGTTGGATCCATGAGATCCATGTCTTGATGTTTGAGTGAGTGGCCGTGATGGTGTTATCGTTACCGTAGACTGCTATTTTGAGTGTAGTGTCTGTTGGAAATGTAGTGTAATGTCTGTGGAAGAGAAATATCTTGCGTGTAAAGGTTGAAAAGGAAGGGGAGAGAGCTCCTTTTGTTGTTTGAGTGTGAGTTTGGTTGTTGTTTGTTTGTATATAGTGTAGGCTTGCACGCCTCTGACTAGGTAGTGAATGAAAAGAGAAGGGATGCTGGTCTGTTGGAGTTTGTGGATGAGTGCATGTATGTGTTGAAAGCCTTCGTCATGTCCAATATGTGGTGGTTGTGATCAAAGGTGGTTTTGCTGTTGATAGCAGCAGCGATGGTGTAGTTGATTTGATGAAGTGCTGTGGTTGTGGAGTGTTCTTTTTTTGAAACCGTGTTGATAAGGCAGCGAAGGGACAAACTTTGTGATAACTGTAAGAATGATCTTCACCAGTGTTTTTGCAAGAAGTGAGAGAAGAGAAATCGGTCTGTGATAGGTGTGAAGATGGATGCCCCAGTTGTGTTTTGGTATTGGTGTGATACTGGCTGTTATGCTGGTTATCTGGTTGGTGTTGAGTGAGTGTACATGTATTTGTCTGTTAGGTATTGGATGTCAGAAGAGTCGAGATGTTTGAGGTGCTCTGTGTTGATTTTATCTAGACTAAAAGAATCACTGTTTGAGGAGTCTGAGATAGCTTGTTCGGTTCGGTATTTTTATGTTGGTGACAGTGAGGCGGAGTGTGTGTCAGTCGATTTTTCTGTTTTCTTTTCGTGTTTTATGTGGTGTGGGTGCAGTTAACTGTTGAAGGTGTTCGCTGTGTCACTGTTGTGGTGTGGGTTTTTTTTTGAAGAAGTTGATTCGATGTTTTTGGGTGATTTTCCGCCCTTGTCGTTCAGTATGCGCACTTTTCTCCTAAGTCTTCGTGTTTTTGTGTGGGACAAGTCGGGAGAGATATTGCTGATTCATATGTTTTGATTGTGTTGATTGATTTCTTTTGTGATTTCTGTGTTGAGTGTTTTGAGTTATCGATCTTTTGGGTCTACATGTTGTTTCTTTGTTGGATGGTATGTCTGATGTGTGTTGGTAGTATGGATGTTTTGATTTGTTGGATCTCTTTCCGTATATGGAGTTTGTCTGCTTGCAAGATTAATTGCTTTTGTGACTGTGTTGTTGACTTTTTCAACGTTGGTGGGTTGGGGCTGCGGTGTTTTGGGATCTCTTGTCCGATATGTGCGGTGAAGTCCTCCCAGTTTCCTTTGCTGTAGTTGGCGAAGGTGTGTTTCAGGTTTCTCTCCTAGGCCTGTGCGTGTGGTGATTACTACACCATTTTCAATCCAATTTCACAAGAGTGAAATTCAATTTCTCATTCGCGAAATCCAATTTCTCATTCGTGAAATTCAATTTCTCATTCGTGAAACTCTATTTCACACATTATTTTTTAGATAATGTTTTCTCCATTTTAATGCATCTGTATCCTTTCCTAGTCACCAAAGTTAGCACTGCCTGCTTCAAATAGACTTTAACGCACATATAGTGCGACAGCCAAAACGAGTTTCTGCAGGGAACGAGGCCGAAAATGAGACGTTCACAGAATGATGTACACCCTATGCCTACTACGAATTCGCGCGTCTGCCTAGTTCTAGTGAGTTTCTCTTCTTGTCAGACAGAATCAAAGAAAACACATGTAAATCCAATGGGACGCAGATTGCAATTTTTGGTTAAAATGAAAATTTGTATGTTTTCTCTGATTAAGCGAGAAGCTCTAAGATCAGAGTCATAATCTTTGACATCGAATGTCTTAATGTAGTCAACCCTTGTATGTGTAGCGTATCTTGAATCGAATTGTTTACATACAATTATCGATATATCATGATACGTTGTTTCATTTGTAGCTATATACATTACTTGGCATATAGTTGAGAGATAACTATTCGATAATTATTGAACTAATTGATTAAGTTTTATTTTATACGGTGAAATTTGACACTTTTGCGCTGCTTGAGTCTGGTCTTCTAGGGACAGAGAAATAATATTGGTGTTCATGCAGTGCTTGAACTATCTAAACATCAGTGAATATGTAATATTTAAAGATTTGAAAAATGAACATTGCGAACATTATATTGAACATTTGAGACACCCCGACTGAATGCAATGCGATTCATTTGTTTAACTGTTTTCAGCTTATCTCAAGAACTTGGATTCGTCGTTTTGTTGGTGTATGTCATTCAAAATGCTTATTTCGAAATCAACGTATGTTTTCAATAATGGATGATGAAAAGAGGGTATTGAATGAAGCCAAAATTCTGATGATAAGCAGAAAACTACAGAAGAAAATTTTCAATAAACCTATTGACCTTTATAATGGTGAATTTCCCGATGACCTAGCTGCTAATTTTCGGCTTCATAAGATCGACATCGACAACTCTTCAGCTTCAGCATCCAAATCGGGTAATAGAGTTCTGGATTTTGATTTACCGCCTTTGGAGGCGGAATCTATAGATGAACACTTTCGTTTAATTGCTCAGAAACAGTGTTCCGAATACATATCACAGGCCGATCAGCTTCTAAAATGGTCCGCCCCATCACATCCTAAAGAATGGATCTTCCAGGAAGGATGGACCAAGTAAGTTTCATCCATCACATTTGCTTCATGCATTCTGTACAAATACGAATTATTGATTATACCACTTATCTAGATGTTCTCAACTTTTTTTGATGCTTGTCACATGCATTCTGAGTATGGCTGAAAGTGGTTGATTTTTGCCGTTTATGCGTGGAAAAGTCGTACCATGTTTCAATTTTCATAAAGAAAAAATTCTTGTTAATTTTCGTGTACTATACAATTACTCATGAAGCATGTGCGCATATTTTCTTACATTTTTCTAATTTAAAGACACTTCCTATTCGAGTAGAGCCACGAAATCTGGATTCTGGACTGTGATGAGGTAATACAGGTTTGTCGAATGGTACAGGTAAAAACGTCATTCACGTGCAATGACTAGCCGATGAGCGCATTCATTCATCTTGAGTACAGACAGGCCTCACAGACCTATTATTCCATTTTTTTCGGAATTCATCAAATTTATCGTACTTCACTGATGCTAAAAGAAAGATAAATATTCGAATTAAACAGAGGTATTTTCTTTTTCCGATCTCAGTTCTTTTTAGGGAATGATTTTCACCAATTTGTTCTATCTGGGCAGAGTGAGAGACTTGCCGTGATCATTTAGATAAGGGATCGGCAACATTAATCAATTGACGTGCCATTTGATCAAGTTTGACCTTCTCGCGGGCCGCAACCCCAGAAGTAGCTAATCATCACACAGCGAATCTTTATTGTGGCTTTTGAAAACAATTCACCAAAACAAAAGCTCTTAGCATTTCTGTTAACTGAAAAATTATAAAATGGCTGATAAAGGCCGCGAAAGGCTATCAGATCATGAAGATAAAAATAACAGAATGGGCATTGGTTAGAAAAAAGTGTAATGTGTTGCTGATTATGAGAAGGGATAAAGATAAAGATGACTGGATTATAAAGAGATCTTTTCAGGGCTTGATGTCATAGGCAGAATACCACGATGTTGTTACTAAGACCAAGGAAAACATGGTCAGAGGTTGTGTCCAATGATCTGGGAACTCTGGACCTAAATTCAGCAATGATCTACGATCATCTAAGTAACAACCATCAGACCCCGTTCAACGTGTAAAAGCGCGGAAACGGTGAAGTATAAAGTAAGTAATTAGGTTTTCAATAACTGCTGTAGACTTTGTGAGTCGCATGTAGGTAGGCAATTTTGAAAATGAGCCGCGGGCCTCAGGTTGCCGACCCCCTGAATGAGATGGTCTACGTTTTCTTATCCCCACTTCTACTTTTCTAGTTTGCTCTATCTGGGCTGAGTGAGAGACTTGATTTGATAGAGAATTGGAAATCTTAAGATCTCTTTTACCCACATATTCTCCAATTTTTTTCGGGGCCTATATAGAAAATTCTGCGCATACTCGTCTTGATTGTTAAATACACGACGTTTTCCTTTCTATCTTCCTTTTTTGGAGAATTTATTCTACCTCGATTAAATGCTGGACGTTTTCTTATTCCCGTTCTTATTTTTGGGGAACGTGTTTTGTCTGGATTCTGATCTGAGGTGAGCGGTTTGCTTCTGTCGATTACAAAAAAGATCGACATTCTCTTCCCCGTTCACTTTTCTTAAGAATTTCTCCACTTTATGCTGTCCGGATTTTGGGCAGTTTGAGAGACTTGCCTCGATCGTAAAATGCACTACATGTTGCCCTTATACCTCATATTTTTGGAATTTTCTCCCTTTTTTCTAGTTTACGTGGGAGGAATGAGTTCTGTCTTGGTGTTCCCGCTCTCCAATGCCTCACTGCTTCTGGACGGTCTCCATCTCGAATCTTGAATGACGGAGTGACATAAGATAACTTCATGCAAGAACACAAGAATGATTCACCAGTCTGATCTGCCTACACGTCATAATTTTCGCTCTAAAATGTGAATTTCACACAATCCCTATAAAATGTGTTTTACACTCATTGACTGTAGATGGACATGGATGCCTCAAGAAATCAGATTAGCATCAATTAAGCAGAATAATATCCGAATTTATCTTGGCCTCCACTAAATTACTAATGGTCTTTAATGGAGACTACGAAACTTAGAGAATCTCATTACACTGCATTATCAATTATATGATAATAATAATTCATATTTCAATTCATTAAAATAAAACAACACAACTTAGAAAATAGCAAAAAACGAACAAGAAACATTTCAAAAGGCATCTTTATTGTCCTTTTCTTGGCCGATTTTATTGCAGTAAGTTTGTCCTCCGATTTTTGCATGTTTGCTTGCCTGCTGTGAGGCCTGTTTAGGTAATTCTTTTAGTCGTCGACCTTAGGCATTGGAAAATTTGATGCAAAGTTAAACGATTCAAAGTCAGCATTTTCAACGCTATGTTAAAAGATGTGTTTTTGCATCTTTATGATTTGCTACTTAAGGAGCAGACAGAGATAAAGACATGGATGGTGCAACAGTTCGACTGCTAAAACGAGTTGCGACAGGGATCGAAGCCTAAAGTTGGACTTTTGTAGAATGGTGTGCACACCATGGTTACTACGAATCCACGCGTCTGTCGAGTTCTACCCGGTTCTTCTCTTTGTCAGACAAGGTCAACGAAAATACACATGCAAATGCTATGGGAAGCAGATTGAAGTTTTTGACGAAAATGAGATCTTCTTTGCTTTCCCTGATTAAGTGAGATGTAAGAATTCTGAAGCCGTAATTGCTGTCTTGGACTGTCTTCAGGTCAAAGGCGTGTGCGGTCTTGTACCGTAGTCTAAGAAGCCAAGCGCATTCAGATTTGCCAAACCTTCAGATGTCGACAAACACGGTCTCTTTGCCGATTTCAGCCACATCTAACCACAGTCTTGCATACATAGCCTATCAGAAGCATGAGGAAAGCACATACACAAATTACACATGACAGGCAATGATCTCAAAACATTCCATACCAAAAATTGTGGTTATGGACTTCGTAGTTTTTCCTTAATCAGAAAAGGTACAGAAAATATCACTTTAGCCGAAATTTCCAATCCGTCTCCCATTGGATTTGCATGTGATAGCATCATTGATTATCCCTAGTAACGGCATCGCAAATGTTCCATTCAAGAATTTCCATGATAGCTCCATTCAGGGCCAGGTGGGAGGGTAGTGTGCCATTAATAAAGCTTTTTTCGAAGGCTATGATTAATTATATGTACAGGTAGCTTCTACAGTTGCCACTATGATGGATTTTTGAAATGATTGGAATATTTCGCAAATATCAAAAAATCAGGTAATGATTCATTAGTTCAGTATATCAAATGCTGTACAATCAAGTATGTCGGCTTTTCATTAATTCATGACAAAGAACGTTAGTTATCATGGTAATGTCTTGGTGGTATTCCTGGACACTTATTGCAAGCTCCTGTAGTAGTAATCGCGTCCGTGAAATAGAGAGACATATAGATTTTTAAGATTTCACTCACCGTCCTATTTTGATTGTAAGTATCAATGGAACATAAAAAGATCCGCAAGTGCTTGATTTAGACCGATAAATCTGTTGGATTTCAGCTTCAGGGTGGAGCAGAGATATCATAGGAGAGACAGCAGAGACATATACGTAGACAGCCTGATTATGCCAAGCTAAAAGTAATTCCATCCTTTTATTTTGACTCCTTCGCTGCGGATGCGGGGTCCCCGCCGAGATGGCCACCTGTCGCTGTCCGACTTGATTTCACAAGCTCGATTATGATAGACGTCACGCGTGCGACTGTCTATACCATTTCCATTTTAATCACAGAAATGTACATTGATATTCAAGAATTCAGCAGAATTACTTCAGTATTTTTCAGATAAAGCAGATAAGTTTATAGTTCAGATTATTAAGCATTCATATGTTTGATATCAAGACTTTAATTTAGAGAATTTCTTCTATGTGTTGATATCATTTATATTTGGAAGTGCATTATTTGAGTTTCATTATTTCGATAGTCCGTCGCCCATGCATAATTCTTCATTAGATCTGCAGTGCCCTCTGGTTCATATGTGAACATTTGCATTATTTTAGTGTGTTCAATACTGATGCACAAAATCACCATTTGCTTCGTTTACAAACTCTTTTTTTTTTTTGAATTTTGTTTTTGTAAAGCAGTCTATAACGCATTGCACTTTGTACATGCATATGTCTGAGTCGATCACTGACAAATTCAATTCGGAAAACAGCACCATGGCTTGTGACCTTAGTGACCGCCGCTGCGCTACTTTGGCGCAATGCGCTCTTTTAGTTAGCTGTGCTAATTGCTCTACTTTTCTATTTTTACTCGGGAAAATTATGCTATGCGACATTCTTTGAATTTTCCAGTATATTTACTTGCATTGGTAGCCGTCAGTCCAACAAATAATGGAGCTGGATACAATAATATGCTTCGAATACAGTCAAGAATTGCAAATTTTCACAAGATCGGATTTTGTTAAGAATGGCTTTAGCTGGCGGATCGCGAACATACGGAAAAAAGTTTCTTTGATAGTTTTATATACATATGAGTTGAAAAAGCCCATTTTATTTTAATGTGTAAAAAAAGAGAATAGGGGAAATTTACAGATCGAAAATATTTTTGATTAACGATGCATTTCGATGTCCTTCGGATATGTCGGATATGTTCTTCACTGATATGTCAGAAATGTAAGAAAAATCAAAGGAAATAATGAATGATCAGTCCAATCATACTTGGTATCAATTATAGCGTGTAGGATTTTCAGTTTCTCAACGGTAGGTATGCCTTGCATTTGAAATAAAGCCAAAGAAGAGAGATTTCGGAAGGAAGCGATGCTGCTAATGCGTCGATATTGCTGATTAAATACAATGTATCGTAATACTTCAACCTGCAGCCTTCACAACTCTGTGCCTGAATATTAGTTAGTGTTGCCAGACTGTTCTATCAAAGAACTTGAGATAGTAATGGATTAGAATCTCTTCTATTTTTATTAGCGATGTTTTGTGGCATGAAGAGATTGACCAATGTACTCGAGACAGTTTGATGCAACTCACACCCATTTCATGTGATTTTTAAAAGCATTTTCTTTTACGGACCTAGCACTGTCTCGTGTCACCGAAAAATGCACTATTTTGCATGTATGTTGGTGTTGGATGCCATAGGTCGTAGTATCATCACTAGTTTTAATATAAAAATTGAAGAAATTTTGAGCTACTTTTCACTACTTTTTTGAGCTTTAGTTCCTGAGCTACTTTTCTTAAATTTGCAGTGGTCACTATATTCATGACTTTCAGATACTTTCCCGATGGTTCTTCTACAAGTGTTGAGTGTCCAAAGGAGAAGAGCATGATTTTTGACGT
This sequence comes from Prostheceraeus crozeri, assembly GCA_907163375.1. Lineage (NCBI taxonomy): Eukaryota > Metazoa > Platyhelminthes > Polycladida > Euryleptidae > Prostheceraeus > Prostheceraeus crozeri. The sequence goes on from CAJQUW010011011.1 coordinate 79,178, forward strand.
GGAAGTGGTTGTCAAAGAGGGTCCCCATCCATCGCTGGCTGTAGCTTTGACACCAGAGGGATGGTACTCCTGGACGTCATCCACTCTTATCCATGTAGCTCAAGGTGGCAAACCGCCGAATGGCAATCAGAGCGTGGATGATCTTGTGCCAATTTATAAGGACAAAGTGGAATCTCAGAAAATAGAGAAATGTATTATTGGTCACTTCGTCGGCTTTGATCGTGCTCGCATACGAGATGAATATTGCTTGGAGGTGAGTTTTGTCAGTTTCCACTAATATATCAATGTACGATTTGATTTGTGCATGAGCTAAATAAGGGATCGTTTAGTAGTGTGCGAAAAACCTCAAAATGAAAATCGTGGAGATCTGCTAAGAATTTCAGACTAGACGATCGTCTTGTCAGCAATTTATTAAGTTCTTGAGTAACGAAGAACTGATCAGTATTTTGTATGAGAGATGTCAGTGTTCGAACATTAGGACATGAAATAAGAGAGCTCAAAAATCCGGCCAGAGTCCGGATTTTGAAGTCAGGCCGGATTTGCCAGGTTTGAGAAGTAGAACGAATCCTCACACGCAGGGTTAGTAAATTTCAGTCCTTTCCATCTTTTTTACACTTCGTCCGTCCGTTTTCGTCCCATCAAGCATGTGTATTCCAGTGCATTTAACACAAATCTTGTGCTGCCTTTCAAACAGTGCAAAAGTTTCCATAATGTCAGCAATCAAATTTGCCTGTGATGGTTAATATTCGGTCTTGAAGATAATGAAGTCTCAAATGAAACCTTACTACCGTACTCGTAGTTATGAGCAGTCATTTACACTAATTTACTAGAACACACACGCGTGTGCGAATCACACGTGTATAGAACATGCTGGAATACAGAGGGTGCCGTCTTTGGAATTTTCCGTCTTTGTTCTATCAACATTTTTGAGCCTTGCATATTTGCATGTAAATTCGATTTTATCTGTAAGTATACTCTGCAATTAAAAACGATTCAGATCGGTCTCTTGTCAGGTTCGAGTCTCATTTCGGCAAGATTTAGATCACGTTCTACTGGAATTCAGGGTAATTCACGTCGAGTTCTTTTCCAGTTTGTGTCGCATTTGGGTCAGTCTCGTGTCTCAATCAATAAAGTTCGGGTGGGATTGGAGACAGTTAGTTTTCTTTTTCGCGTCCGATTCAGGTCATTGGGGCTCTCATTTGGGTCGTGTCGGACGAATTTGGGTCTGGCTTGGATCAGCTGATTCAGGTTGGGGCCTGTCCAATTCGCAGCATCACCCAACCTCAAGGGGAAACTTTTTAAACGCAGAAATTCAAAGAAACTGCAATAGTAAAATGTACCGAGAAATCGAAGATGGCGTATTCTGCCTCGTTGTTGAAATTAGCAATGATATTACCTGATGGGTAAGCCCATCTCAGCTTTCAACAAGATAAAAGTATCCAATTTTTTGGAGTGCTGCATATTCAATCATGAAATGGTGAGACATAGCCTTTGAATTGTATATCCTTTGTAACTATACGTAAGGATAATATTTAAGTTTTTGAACTTCAAGTTTAAAAGAAAATTCAATTCTCCTCTACCAAGGTGGATCACATTTGATACGAAAACATGAGCTGTCTACGCTCAGAATTTTTTAAATGTATTGGTTCGTCAGTAGACTATTGGCTATAGCAGTGTCACTCTAACGGTTATGACATCGATAATTTTTTTCGAATTTTTTTGTTATATTTGATGCATGCCAACTGTATTGCTTCAGGGTACGCGTGCTCGATATTTGGATACGATGGGCCTTCACGTTGCACTCTGCGGTATGACAGGTACTCAACGATCTTTGAAGCTGCGCGCCGATAAGCGCCGATTCAATAATAAAGTTTGGCGTGAGTTTGTAGAAGACAAACAACGTTACAGCAGCATGTTAGATACGGAGTCGAGTGTGGAACCAGATGAAGATTCAAATGCCATTATGGTAGGCCTCGTTTTCTTATGTGTTGTCGAATGCCTACATTAACAACTTATGTTCGGATTTCGAAGGAGAGAACGTAGCGTTCTTATTATATGATCAATTTTAATTTCTGGTTGAACGAGTGAACATAAATCGTGAGGTTTATTGAGTAATTCTGAGATCCTACAGGAATTTCATTACCAAATGTTAACTCCTGCTAAGTAAAATATCGGCGACAAATTTATTGAAAATGAAGTGGTAAAATCCTTTGCCAATTTTTCTTCCTCTAGAACTCACATTTTCCGCAAATAAAGGCAGCAATTTATTGCTGTGGCTGAGTCATTCAGCTGTGAAAGGCGAAGAGATCTCCTGATTGGGGCATTTTTATGACATTATGTGCGCACAATACATTCATGGAGAGATCTTCCACTTGCTCGTGGAAATGCCCTGGTCTACAAATAGTAGAGGTTTCTACTAACTTATCGACCGTGCGCGCTGATAAATCCTGAAAAATCTCTTATTCTAGAATGTCTCAAATGGAATGAGATCTCAATGATTCACAAGATTTGTCAAGTTTAGGTAAGTGAGCGAATACGTTCCCGTCAGAACATAACTTGACGCGAGGAACAAGAAGAAATCGAATAATCATCCACGAAGTTAAATGCTGCAAACCTCGGGTAAGATTGGACAGTGGACATCGATCTGAGAGCCGGATTTGGACAGAATCGCAACCTGAACCTGTTCCTCAGCATGATAGGAGTGAGAATGTAAGGCCATGTAATTCAGAATCTCACTAGATGGCGGCTAATTGAATTCAGAATCAGGCTTGAAACATACACATTTTTTGAAAGATCAAATGCATAAACATTTTCAAAATACAGATATGAATACAAAAACATGTGCTTATAAGTTCTAAAATGCAAAAACTCGAAAAAAGTATTTGATGATATTTCAGATGCAAATGCATTTTCAAAAACATTTCAAATTCGAGGTAGTACTCTGCCTACCAAAATCTTAGCTTCGAGTGTTTTAATGAATTATATGGACCATCAGAATCTTAGATTTCAAGCTATCGGATATTGATCAGAAAGCTTTCAAGCAAAAATGTGTCAACGAACTGAGTCACTTCTTATTCATTGCATGTGCAAGTTGACAACTTTATGTTGCGTGCATCATCGGCTGCACTTACGGTGGTGAAACCTCACCATTTTTGAGAACTAGTCTATCTTCTCTAATAGCAGATCTTCTTGCTATAAACTGACTCAAATCTGCTAGATATTTCTCAAGCGCAACTGCATGCGCAAGACTTTCTTTCCGAATGCCAAGAAGTCAAATAAGTCTACTTTGAAACAAAGGTAATTGAAGCTTCGTTATTCCTGGGAGAGGATTCCAAGGAAAAGCGGAAGATCCATTTTCCTTTTTAGTGCAAGATCTTTCGCCCTACATCGTATGTCATTGTCAAGTGACAGAGCGGGATCTCTTGAGAATGTCCTGTGATGCAGGTCAAACATGTCACGGTTAAAAAGAAAATCGATCCTCTGTTTCAATGGAAGCTTCTACTGGGAATAACAAAAAAGTTTACATTCGATCGAGAAATACTGTTTTGATGAAGTCCAAAATACAAATGCATTTTTCAGATAGTTGAATTTATTATCGGTAATTATACAACTTGTTGGATTTCTTACAGACAACGAATTTCTTAAAAAAAGATTGCATCTGTCTAGACATAAATCGTGAAATAACAAATGCTGTACCTAAACCGATGTGATACAGAAAATATAAAAGAGAACCAAAAGAAATTAAGAGTCAAAGTAGCGCGGCGCCTTTATGCAGATATTTGTTTCAAGCATGGTCAGAATGCGCAGCCTCAAAAGGTAGCACTGTGCGTTTAACTCATTACATGTTTTCTCTTGCTATTTTCCACCTATTCAGACTTCAGAAGTTAACAGGAGGTTTTTACTGCAGGAACCTTACTGGAGTGTGATAAAAGTAAGTTTTGGGTGTCATAGTGGCTATACCTTCCCTCGACTGGAGTGCATTAATCAAATCTAAATTGCACCTATTATTCACTACGACGTAGTAGTACCGTTCAGTTCCGATTTCTGTGCCATGCCCCAACCGCAACCGGAATCGTCTATCCTGAGAGGAATCGGAATAGTCTACCCGAACAGGAGTCACCCCGGTCCGGATTGGAATTGAAAGTGAATCAGGGTATTTGAAACTGCTCATTTTCAATTCATACAGATCCTTAAGGTATTTAACAACAAATTGTGGAATTGCTTAATGCAAACTTGAAACAACCGGACTCAAAATATCAACGCATCCCGGCGGATTTGAACCATGTACTTCTTGCAATCAAGGCCATCGCTCTCAATATGTATAATATGTGGACCCAAAGACCCCTATATAAAAACTGAACTCGAATCAGGGATGGAAGTTAACCGATTAAAACGTTGCTAACCAGTTGGTACATTTAATTTCATGACCAAAGTTGCTGAGCACGCGTTGATATTTTGCGTCTATTAAGTAAAATGTGTAAAATCGTAATATGTACAGTACATACAGCAAGGACAAGCGTACAATCCTCATCTGATATATTGTCGCTGACATCAGCAATGCGGTCATTCCAGCACCCATCGGCATCATCTCGAAGAGGACGAAGAAATCTGAAGCAGAGCAACAGGTTTTAGATGTTTTACCTCCCAAAACTGCAAATGAAACGCAGATGAATTTTAGTCAGTTTTCATCCGTATTGCCTGACTTGGCTAAAATGACCAAATTATATTTATGTGCAGCGAACGGTAACTAGTGCGCCGTGCGAGAGTGCTTTTTCAGTTGTTGGTTAAGAAAGCAGAGTGCCAAGTTGGCGGATAACAAATTATGAGGAACAATATTTTCGATCGTATACAATGACATAACAGTCAAACTTGAATCAATGCATGACTCAATACGTTATATGCCTATAGATTCGGAGAGGGAGGAGAGAGCGGGGCAATTGAGTAATGGAACCGAGTCTTAATGGAAGGAACCGAATCGGAACCGAACTGTCCTACTCAGTGCCTATAATTTTTTTCTCACAATGCATCTGATTGTTATTCTTTCCTTTAGTTTGTGTCCAGCATTATTATTGTTGCATGTCTTTTCTCATTATTTTGCTCGAAATTTTGATTTAGCGAGTGAATGTAGTTCATCTTTCAAAGTGATTGCTCGGAATCGGACGGGCGAACTTGGACCGCATAACCTATCTTGCGAGTTGTCATGTAGAACTCCTTTACAACAACAAGACCGATGCGATAAACCAAAGTCATTGAATTAGTTTTGACGGGGTTCTTAATTGGTGATAATTATGATTAGAGTATAAGCGTCCCTGTAGATTACACTTACGTTGGATCAGACCACTCAAACCAACTCGCAAGTTGCCCTAGTTGTAGTCGCTTAGTTAGTCTATGAAAAGTGTGCATCAGTATGCTTGAATTTATTCGTTGCATCGGTCGTAGCCTTATTAAAGAACTAAAAGTCACTCAGCTTGACAAATAGCGAAAATACTAAAAGTGAGCATGAATTCTCGTCACAAACTATTCAGCCGAGACAAATTATGTGGACGTCTTGAAGTGACAGAGTTAATAACAAAGTGAATGTTTGCTGTTGCTGTCGATACATACATTGTCAAGGTCTATGTCAAGGTTTATGTGAGGTCTATGTAAGGTGCTATGTACGCAAGCAACAAAACAAGCGCAACTAGTTGCAAGTGTAACTCATTGTAAGAAATCAGTCTTATATGACAACTGTGAATGCGAAAAGCATAGAAATAAATTGTTTATCTGAAGTTGACTACACATATACGAGCGTATGACTGATTTTAGCCCAATGATGAAGCCATCGACAAGTGCATCTAAGTGAAAATGGGTGCGAGTTTTGTGCAGGAAGTGCTTAACTTCCATTCAAGAGGTTTTATTGTTATTAATTTCTATTGCGAAAAGTGCTCAAGTCAATGTCGCGTCACGCCATATGCTGACCTGGCAACAATGGAGTGTCGAGACCCAATTAGCTCTAATGAATAAATCTAATACTGCTTAATACTAATAACTTAGTCCAACCTTGTTTTCGCTTGACATTTGACGTCATAACAAGTATATATTTAATCAATTAAAATACTAATGAGGCATGTATTTACTGCTCTGTTGTTGCTTAATACGTTTCTTGTGCTGTTTTGAGCATCATCCCAACAAGCATGAGTTAGTCATTAACCCATTCATGCAAATGATTTCTTTTAAGCGACAACTTGAACCGCATTTTTTGGACAGTATTGCGCTGCAATTTTAATCCGAAAACAACAAAAAATTCGTGCCCAAAAACCTGTAGCCAGAAAAGAGGAGATAAATGTTTTTCTAATGGCACCACTCCTAACCTCGTGCAATGCCCTGAAAGCCCGCAAATTGCATTTTGAAATTTTAGTTTTTCAATAAATAAACTTTGGTTTTGAAAAATATTTCATGCATAAATGGGTCAATAAGCATGAATTAACCCTCAACCATTTACACTCTTCATTTAATCAGTTCTAACAAGGATTGAAGCTTTCCGTCAATCTGCAGCTTCACGAATGGATTTGTTGTGTCCACTGGATAGCCCTTAAAAGATTTCAGTGCAGCTGTCTTATGGCTGCAGGCCAAAATTGAGAAGCCTATTTACATCACGGAATTCAGAAGTGTGCAACCACTATACAGAAGTGAAAAATACTAATATTTCTGCGGTAACAGATGCCAATTCCATTACATGTTGGTGTAATGAAATTTAAGTTTTTCCTTTAGTTATTCTAATTTGTCCTTTCTACATTCCTTTCAAGATGCAAAAATATCCTGCTGAACCTTCTTGTATTTGATTGTTGTGTTATTATTTAATATTGATAGTTTGTCTTTTATTCTTATGCTGATAAATTTGCAAAATATGCTTTTGAAAATAATCAGCCGAGCTTTGTTGTTTTAATTGCAACGTCATTCACTCGGATGTTCTATAAACTACATGAAGATTATAAATCACACCGAATCTATTACAGCGAAACCGCAAGCTACCTAATAAGTTGACCTTTATTTCAGAACATGCATTGGTTGAAGGAGAGTAGTTTGGACAATTTGCTTGACGTTTATCGTCTTCACTGTGGTAAAGATCCACCGTCTTCTAAAGATCCTCGAAATGTTTTTGTTAAAGGAGCGAGCAGTGATGTCGTCAAAGATTTTCAAGTAATTTAAATATTGATATTTCTTAGTTGCATGTAGCAATGAAGTTTTTTAATGTTGCAGCATTTGATGACGTACTGCGCAAATGACGTATTTATGACTCATGAAGTGTTCAAGTCTGTTTGGCCTTCTTTCAAGGAAAGGTATGTCCATTTGGGTTTTATCGATGATGTAGAAGAGCAAGTATATTTGTATCACTATTGTATCAGCATATTTGTATTAAAAATTTGTGGCAGTAATTCATACTTGAATGTTTGTGAGTGTTTTATTAACTCACACTTTTTATAAAACATATTGTAATTCATATACAAGAGGCTTAAATTTATCATAGAGGACAATAGTATTTATGATTCGCGCGTCGTTTTTGAATGGCTTTTTGATCACATGAAACGGTTTCCTGTGTAACGATTACAGTGATATGAAAAGGGCTCTGCACTTCATCTCCTCATGCAGTAGTAATTTCAGCCGTCAACCTTCGACAGCTCTTGCTCTTCTTGCCACTGCTCAAACGCTGTCCATGTTGGTCCAAAGCGTCTCCTGTTGGTCTCCTGATTTGCCAATATGTTTGGTTGTTTGGTGCTGAGGCCGAAGTTGCATTGGAATCTCAATTCGATTTTTTACCAACTCTTCACTTCTCTCAATTTTCTCCGCAACCGACCAGCGAGTGATGAAGGAGGTCCCTTATTCTTTAGTTTCTGCAATATGCTTAGTGCTCGCATTCTTGTCAATCTGTTGTGTGTCTTCTTAATGAGAAATTCTCAAATCTTGAGCTATGATAATCCGGTCCCTATCAACATTTTCATAGTTCAAGTAGTCCCCGGCGACGAAAATAGATAAATAGAGATTCCAGCTAAATAATGTGATAGAAATATTTTCTGAATTCGGCAAACTTACCGCGGGTATATTTATCTGTTACACCCGGAATTCGCGCGATCGCGGTTAAGGCCATAAATAAAGTTGTACCTCGGCCATTCTGCTATGCATCGAGTTCGTTTGTTTATTTAGATCCGGAAGCTGAAAAGAATCGATATTCATCATTCCATTTGGATAACCCAATCTTTACATTTCAAACACATTTTCATGAAGATTGATTAAATTTGTCTACCTTAGAAATTGCGACAAGATTAATTTGCTCAAAGCACGACATAAGTATAAACTGCTGAGATCCGTGAGCGGAGGAATATAGAGTTAAACATATACCTCATGGGAATTCCTATAAGAACATTCCGCCGGTGTGGCGTAGTGAAGAAGATGCGAGCTCGTCTCCACCGCGAACGCTCTACTGGCTGGACTCTGTCCTTCTTTCAAATGCCTGAGGTACATTTCAGTCAATAGTGACTCTATTTTTTTTTTGATAGATGCTAATCTTTCCCTATTATAAATATAACTTTTGAGGCTGTGCATCTTAAATGCACAGGACCGCGCTTGGTCGGGTTTGAGCGTCCAGGATGAAGCGGTCGAAACGCGATCGTCCTGACCAAGTTCCTGTTGATGACCTCATTAAAAATAGTCAAATAATTTGTATGCATATTTTGTAGAATTTTATTTCACGTTTTAGCTTAAGGAACTATCATTAATTCTCTTACACACCTGGTAGATTTTAGATAGCGTAATCCCGCTGTGTTAGCTAGATCTGGTATTTTGATTGGAAACAGACCTGTCCTCTTATCATCTGAATGGGCAGACTGTTAAATAGGATCTTTTCAATATATAAGTGATAAACATAATTTTGAACAGAACGACTTACTCGCCAATTCATTACATATGAGGAGAGGAGAAGCGTTGTTTGTCCTTCTAGTAAGCATTTTTTAAAATTTTTAGACATTTTAGGATATAAAAATTTTCTTTTAAATCATATTTTGTACCTATTGAAAATTAACTAGTCATTAGCTTGTTTTGTTTTTTTTTTAATTTTGTTACCTTGACGCACCTTGCTACGTTGAATTTGATTCGATCCCTGGGTCAGGCGAGGGCGTCAGGAATCAAGGGTGCTGGTGTCTTTTACTGCCTTACTAGTTGTCATTCTTCTAAGATATTCTAGAAGAACACAGTTAATTATAAGTCCAGGACACAGGAATGAAATTAATGCTAATGCTCAAGCATGCAGAACCAAATTGTCAGGAGATGGGAAGAATAGAGCTTTCTATTCCAAAGATGGAGCGCAAACCTCAAACCAAGGAAGAATTGCTTACTAAAATTACTATTGAGGATATGAATAAAAGCAGCAAAATTACATAGCTGTACAAGAAGGCATTAGAGTGCTGCTAAAAGCAAAGTTTCTGCCTACACGCATACATTCAGCATGGCGAGACCAGACCGACCAAATAAAGTAAAACCGACCAGTAAAGTAAAGTAATTATCAAAATATTCTATGGAAAATCTAAATCTATGACAAGCAGAAACTATGATAATTGCTCAAAACACATTGACATATGCAGGTGAAAGAAAACAAGGAAAAAAATGAGGGGCCCCACTGGGAAAGTTGCTTATTTAAATTTTGGAGACCTCTTCTTTATGAAGAAGGCCTCTGCAATGAGCTCAAATGAACTCCTATAAAGGATATGGACATTGTTCCTGATGCTTCGTCTTCTGCAGGTATTGCATTCAAGTAAGTGGTCCAATTTTAACCGTTCTCATGTAAGTTGCTTCTTGTCACTTTCGTGACGATGATCGTGTAGAACGGTCGAAAGATCTCGACAATAAACGATCGGAAAAAAACGAACATCTGTTTTGCGGACTCCCTAGAAATTATTGCAATGAATAAGGATCCGTTATTTCAAACAATTTTTGACAGATGTTTTTATAATTACGGATCCATCTCTATGTGTACCACTTTACGCATAACATCAGTCAATTATTACTTTACTTCTTTTGTTGCAGATTTAAACATCCAGTCACAATGGCTGGAACTCTGGAAATGAGTACAACGTTCCTGCCTGTCAACGAAAACTGGATTAATTATCAAAAGCAAGCAGATAAAGCTTATTCAAACATCCGAAATGAACAGAAGAATATATTGATGAAGCTAGCTGATAGTGCTTTAGAAAAACTGGCTGATGACAGGTGAGCTTCAAAGATATAATGAAAAAATGCGAGTATTTGCAACTCGCATTTTGTTCAGTGATAGGCAATCAATATCATTTTTATGCCATTGCATGATTTTCCATGTCATACGGCAAGTCTTATGGTATTAATGGGAACAACAAAGTCAAATTGTCTATATGATATCAAATGGTATAAGTCTATTTGACACACCTGCAAGAGGCAAAAGTATCAATAAATGAATGTACTTGAAGTGAGCCACATTTCGCTGATACAGTCTCCTCAACAAGGAAATTATAAAAAATGTCGCACTAAATCAAATAATATCAAATTGTCACTGTTTTTAGAATTGCAGAATTTCACAGTATATGAAGACATCCTTCACAATTTATGACTTGATAGACGATATTTTGTGTCTACAACATCGTTGCTAAAAAGATTCGAGCTGATAAAATATTAATCTGTTGAGGGCGGATTGGCAATTTTTATCATTGTCGCAAGTGAAGAGATCTGTCGAGTTGCCGCAGATTCACTGGAGAATGACGAACATAGTTTGTTCTCGGCACTTGAGATCGCTTTTCATTTGCACAACTCGGCAGTCGAATGACTTCGGCCTCCTGGAGAAGGAGGACACCAGAAAAACTAAAATTTTTAACAATCATGCCGGTCTCAAAGAAGTTCTAAATTGATCACTACTTACACGAAATTGAAAGTATAGGGTAAATGCACAATAAATCAACGTGGGCATTGAAAAGGATTTCAAAATGAGCAATAAATATTGTCGGAAGAGAGGGTCAGGCATTGCAACTTTTCGTGAGAGGGAAGCCCAAAACGATCGATGTCACATTCGTCATACATCGATCGTTTTGGGCCTCCCTCTCACGAAAAGTAATAAATATTGTGTGCTTATCACAGAGACAGTGACTTGATTTTGCTCAGGTTTCCAACTCTGCTTAGATTCTGGTTGAAGACACAATACTATGATATCAAGACTTGTGGCTTCCAAGAGACTTCATTTAATTTGAATTAAAAACTCTGCTGCGATTCAGGCTGAAAATTTAATAAGTAATGCAAGATAAACAAGACATATTAAGCGGCGAATCGACCGGAGGTACTGTCTAGCAAAGCGACGTGTCAAGAAAAATGTTGTGTCGAACAAGGCAACGTGTCGACTCGAGTAAAACTACTAGATACCTCGGTGATAGAATGCATAGTATCAATGTCATTTATTTTGATATCAAAATTGAACATTTTTCTGCACATGGAACGTACCGGGTAGGTCCATTTAATCTGTCGTTAAAAAAACCGAGTAATTTCATTTCATTTACCTGTTCAATATAATTGGGAACAAAAAGATATTGTTCAAAGAACTTTGTTTAATTGTCTTCTATGAATTTATATTATTTGTTTTGCTTGTCATAGCTTCTTTTATACTTCGTTTTCAGCTATCGAAATGACCCTTGGTTGTGGGATCTGGATTGGTCTACAACGAAAGCGACCAAAAGTAGCGAGAATTACCATCATCTGCCAAGGTAAGTGGATCTGAAATAAAGAATCTGGTTACGATGATAGAAAATAGTTCACCAATATTTGGTTATTTAAAAATTTTCGGCATTGACTTAGAGTCCAGCTTAGCAAAACTTATGAAACAATCATTAATGCACTGATGATTGGAATGCAGCTGTTGCCATGCTGTGCAAAATCAGGAAAATATTCTTCACGCAGATGGGCTTACTATAGAACATAACAACTGAATATAACTTTAAGATTCCTGCATAACAAATTTAGTAAATGCAATTAATGCCAACTGTCGAAAGCTGTAACACCAGAAAATTAATGCTTCAAAAATTGTGAATATTTTGTTGTCGAGCAAATAATCTATCAGCATTTCATCAGTGTCAATGCATCCTTCATCAACTTGTATTACTGTTTTCCAATAATCTGCGCTTTGAATGTGTGATTTTTTCTATTCAACAAGAACCAGACAAGATTATGAAACGTATCTCCTTTCGTGGTTCCGTTAAGTCTCCAAGCTCATCGATTACATTAATTTGAATTTTGCCCCGTGTAATGGTTTTGCAATTCATGTGTCAAATTTTTTTGTGTTTTTGTTATCATGTTACACAAAAAATTTGTATTTTACTACACAAAAACATTTGTTCTGATCCTGAACGTGACTAATACACAATTCATGCCAAATGCCATCAAATTGGTTTTGGATTCTATCTATATAGTAAACTCGTTAAGATTTAGATATGGGCTGGACAATGTGTCACTCCGGACTGGACCGTAACCAGCATGACCCGCACCATGTGTCACCGGGCTGGACCGGGCTGCGTTCTTTCTAAGCACTCAGCACCAAAAAAGATTTAGAGTGGGATGAATGGATTTCTTCAATATGGAAAAGAGACGTGGCTATTCATCTATGCGTCTGAGTCGGAATGGCGTTTAAGGAAACCGTTTGCAAGGACATCCTGTTTTCAACCTGTTAAGGGCGGAACGGAGGACCTGTCTTTTTTATTCAACTGGCGAGTTGTGCGAATGAAAAACAGCCTCAAGTGTCGAGAGCGAGCTATGTCCATCCAACTTACAATGCTGAATGTGCACCAACTCAAACAGACGTTGCTTAGACGTTAAATGATGATTAGCTTGGACGCACAGTACATGCTTCAACTTCGTGGGGGAGGTTTTTATGAATACGCAAAGCTCTTGGCATGTATAAAATGAGAAGCTGATACGTTCTGATTCGGGCGATGATTGCGCGCGATTTTTCTATGCACAATGCATGTTTGCCTCTATTTCTATGAGTGGATTCGGCTGCACATTTTAAGCTTCGACAAACGGACTTATAACTTAGGCCTAGAATAACCCATCTATAAGAACACTCCTCTTATCAGGGCACTCTTTGTAGATTCCGAGATCTCCCTTTCATGCGGGTTCGACTGTCTATTTACCTTAGCAGAACGTTTGTCGAATAGAGCATCATTTCAATCTTTCATTTCGATCACGTCCTTGTACGTAGTCCATATAACTCAATTGTCCGGTTTAGGTTGTCTTTTTAAGATATAATCCACATCTTGCATTATAAGAAGAGATATTGGCTGCATTCCTGTATCATAAAAAGCTTCGTTTTTTAGGTGAACGCTTGTCGTAATTTTCCTGATAAAATGAATGCTTCTACATCAAGTTTGTTTGCAATTTAAGCATCCTGACTGCATAAGTTTTATAACAAGTCCGCAGTTTGATCAAGTGGTAACTCTGCATATACTGCAAACCATGTATGTAAGTAGTGCACGTATTACATGTGGCAACCAATTTAGCAAGTGTAATCGAGCTCAATAGCTGCGACTTGTACTGCAGTGTAGAATTGAAATATTTATGAACTTTTCAGATGGTATCGTGATTTATTGAAGAAACCGATGAGCAAGTTTGCGAATATGGGACCAGTAAATTTAACTCTGCAAACACGAGTGACTCCCAAGTTGCTTCGTTTGTCGTGGAGTGGTTTTCCACTGCACTATGATCATTCTTTAAAGTGGGGTTATTTGATGCCAGGTCGAGACCCTTCAGCAGATAAGGATCCTGCCTTTTTTGAAGACTCAGGGCAATTGCGAAGCATGATCGAAGTAGAGCGGATTGGAAGCGGAAAGGAGCCAAGCCGAACGCCTATGATATTCCCATACGCGTAAGCAAAGTTGAATCTTATACTGTTTGAAAAATGTTGTTTAAGTAGATACTGTCTATCAATGATCAAAAGTAGTGTGTTATTCAATCCTTCCTCCTTTTAGAGCAATAATTGAAATCTGGGGGCAGAGGCTGAAATCCAAGCTAAATGAATTGAAGAATGATCTTAATACTCCAACTAAGCAATTAACTGCTGACTCTCTGCGATTCAACGACATCCGCCTGATGGATGAATTGCGTCGATCTTGTGAAGCACTGCCCCTTGAAAAGGAAGAATGGGAACGATTGGATGCTTCATTTCGTGCTATTGAGTTACTGATGAAAGCAGAAAACGATATGTTGAAATCAGTCAAAGCGGAGGTCAGTAAAATTCGAAAAGCGTAAATTATAATGTGCATTTAAAAATGCTTGTTTCATCGATTTCACTGTTTCTTCATAATTTGTTTTGCTTAGGCATGCGCTGAAAATTTAAAAAGTTTTTCAAGGCGATAGATCATTCTTTTGAATCACCATCAAATTTGTATTTGATATAGAAATGTCAATAATGGCAAGAATTTCGATGAAATGAGGTATACGAAAATAATAGTCACCATGCTGGCTAATTTTCTACTAGAATTAAGAAAAATACTTTCGAATCAAAACCGCAAGATTCTCGGAAAGTGCCCATAGTCAAATTTTGTCATTGTCCCAATTATTCATTGAAGATTGAGTCTAATCAAGTTCATTTCTAGGGAGGCAAACGACATAGAAGGATCATATGTCTGAATTATCTAATGTTGTAGAATTCATATCTGTCAATGACGCTTGCCCCGCTTCTCAAAAAGGAACTCATCAACTGTCTTATTGGCATGTTATGATGAATCTTTGAATATGTTTCTCCAGAAAAGTCAAAATGATCGATTTTGGTGCGGTGATGCGATTAGCAAAAACCAGTTCTTTAAAATTCGATTTTTTTGTCATGCAGCATGCTTGAGCTTATACAAAGTGGCATTTTTTCAGTCCTGAGAGGATTGGATCAGGGAAGTTATTACCGCTAAGCAGTGGAGGTCCCAATGCGAACCAAAACACCCTAAAGCTCATCAACGAAAGGCATAGTCATGAAGCGAAGTTTATTGACGTCTAAATATGCTCCTTGCACACAGCTGATGGCACACTTCGCGCAGCTGAGAAAGCTGAAATTGTAGTAATGAATTTTCTTCGATGCACGCAGCATGTGTTCAAAGCATCAGTTGGTGGTGGTGTCAATCCACCCCCTCCCTGCTATTGGGGGGGGGGGGGCGTCAGGAGTTGGGCGGGCGAACCGCTCTCTCCCAGTGGCGGATGAGCTCCGCGAACATGACGGGGGCAACCCATAGGTCACATGATGTAAGCGATATCTGTACGTGTGTGCAAGAGAAGAGGGATTCTGTGTTGTGCGGTTGAGCTCTACAAAGGGGGCGAAGAGGGTAAGAGTGGACAGAGGGGTTTATAGTGTGTAAGTATTCTTTTATGAAGGGTGATTTGTTGGTGCGGAGTTGTGCCAGTGTTCTGCGTGTGCGTCTGTCGAGTGTTTGTTCGGATTTGTGGACTGTGGGGGGGATTGAGTTAATGATCTTGTTGTTTTGTCTGTGTGCTTGGTATGTGCCGACGTGGTGGGTGTGTGTTTCCTTGAGTAACCGTTTTCTTGTTGCGTTAGATCACTGTAAGGATGGCAGTGAGATTTTGCCTCCTGTGATCAAGATTTTGGACTTTTGTTGTCTGGGAGGTGGTGGTTGTTGCGTGAGGAGATGAAGAGGTTGGTGTTGAGATTTTGCTTTGTTTAAAAGCTGTTTTGCATGTAGTGTGAGGTGTTCGGTAATTAGGAGGCTGTGTGTTTTATCATGTAAGTGCTGTGTATTTGTGTCATGTGTGCATTCTTTGGCGATCCTGAGCTCCTTGTTCTGTATTGGTTGTAGTTTGTCAATGTTTGTTTGTAAGATGATTGGCTACCAGACTGTGGATGTGTATTCCAAGAGGGTACGTGTGATGGCCTTGCAAGTGGTCACGATGGTCTCTTGCTGTTGTCCCCAATTGGTGGAAGTGAAGGATGAGAGAATGTTGAGGATCTGTTTTGCTTTCTCGCAAGTGTTGTTGATGTGTATTGAGTATCTAGGTTGACGCCCAGGATTCGGTTGTTGTTGCGAGTTGTGAGTGTATTGCTGTCAGTGGTGAGTGACAGGTTTGTACTGTGTTCGTGGGGATCCGGTGTGGAAAGTGAGAGTTGAGTTTTGTTGGGTAGTGTGTTGTGGAGATGTTTTGTTGAGTCCATGACTGTAGTGTTGAGGTAGTGTTGGAATTTGTTTTGGCCTGTCTTGTTGTGGAGATTGTTTTGTTGAGTCTATGACTGTAGTGTTGAGGTAGTGTTGGAATTTGTTTTGGCCTGTCTTGATGCTTGAGTGAGTGGCCGTAATGGTGATGTCGTCGGCGTAGACCGTTGTTTTGAGTGTGGTGTCTGTAGGAAGAGGGATGTCTTGTATGTAGTGGTTGAAGAGGAAAGAGAGAACTTGCTGGACGCCGGTTTTGATGATTTAGTTGGTTGAGCGTGTTTGGTTGTATGTGTAGGCTAGAAAGAAAGTACCAAACAGCGAAACGGCCATGTGGGGTATGTGGTACTGGAGTCGGAAGCAACTCCATTCGGTGTACCTCCTGTGCGAAGTGGGTGCATTCGATATGCAGCGAAGTGAAGGGAAACCTGAACAGAGCTACTAACTTCGTTTGCCGAGCATGCATATCAGGGCCAAACACGGATGTCGAATCGACTGCGGACTGTATCGACATGTAGCTCGCCTTGACTGTGTGAACAGTTTCTCCTATCTTGGGGACGTTCTCGATAGCTCTGGAAGTGTTGAGTCGGCAGTGGTGTCAAGAATAAGATGTGGATGGTGTAAATTCCATGAGCTGCAATCCTTCTTGACGTCCAAAGGGCCATCTTTAAGAATCAAGGGTTGTGTTTATGGACATTGGACAAGCTATGGGACAAGGTATGCTTTATGGTTTCGAGTCATGGCCGTTGCTTTCATCCCATGAGAAGATGCTTGAGCGTGTGGAGATGCGAATGCTTAGGTGGATGTGTGGTGTCAGACTATCAGACAGGAAATCGAATGACAGCAATAGGAAAGCAATTGCTCTTGAGATAATCACAGACGTCGCGAGAAGGCAAAGACTGCGCTGGTTTGCCCACGTGGTTAGAAGGGATGACAGAGTGGATCAGAAAAACTACGTGGATAGAAGTAGATGTTAAAAGAGGAGCAGGAAGACAAAAGAAGACCTGGAAGCAAAGTGGTGAAAGAAGTGGTGAAGTGGTCTGTTTGGTCAGACATGATTTCTGTGTTGGTGGTAGTGAAGCGGAGTGTGCGTTTGTCGATTTCTCTGTTTTCTTTTCGTGTTTTGTGAGGTGTAGGTTTGGTGAAGTGTTTGTTAAAGGCGTTCGCGATGTCTCGGTTATAGTGAAAATGTCTGTTGAAGAAGTTGATTGGGATGTTTATGGTGGTTTTGCCATCCTCGTCGTTGAGTGTGCAGATAGTGCGCCAGAGTCCGCTTTTTTGGTGTGGGACCAGCCTGAGGAAATTTTGCTGACCCGTGTGTTTTACTTGTGTTGATTGATTTCTTTGGTGATTTCTGTGTTGAGTGTTTTGATTTGAGGATCTTTTGGGTTTACACTGTGAATGTTGCTTCTTTGTTGGATGGCCTGTTTGATATGAGTAGGTAGTATGGGTGGTTTGATTTGTTGGATCCCTTTTGGCATGTGGAGTTTGTCTGTTTGTAAGATTGCTTCGGTGAGCATGTTGTTGGCGTTGTGAACGTTGGCGGATAGTTGGTGTTTTGAGATTTCTTGCTCGACATGTTCGGTAAAGTCCTCCCAGTTTGCTCTGCTGTAGTTCGTGAAGGTGTGCTTTAGGTTTCTTTCTTTTGCCGTGAAGATGTGCGTGTGCTGATTAGTATGGGTAGGTGGTCGGATGTGAGATTGTTGAGGGTTTTTCCTGTTGTGCGACGTGCAGTTTGGCTGCTGGCGATGGCTATGTCTGGAGAAGAGTTCTGTTAGTTGAGGGCCGGTAGGCGTGTAGGTGTGTTGGTGTTGAGTGGGGTGTAGTCGGTTGTGGCCAAGAAGTCGGCGATGTCATCTCGACTGCTGTTGTTGAGTGTTGAGAACCATGTGACTGAGTGTGCGTTTGCGTCTGCTAGGATAAGGTTTGTTGCGTTGGTCGTGTGATAGGTAAGAAAGTGGCTGATTTCTTGTGTGAATTATGTGACTGCTTTTTGGAGGGGAAGTACGCGTTCGTGATGAGGAATTGTTTGTTTGTTTTGCGAGGTATATTTTGAGGTATTGCTGTTCTCGGTGTTTGTATGAAGACAGGTCCTCGAGGATTTGGAATTTGATGTAGTTCTGTATATAGGTGAGGAGGCCGCCGCCTTTGTTGTGTTCGATCCGTGCGAATAGTGGTGTAATTGGGGATAGTTGGGTCTTTTGTTTTGGATATGTGAGTTTTCTTTCTTGTATGTATGTGATGTCGGTTTTGTTGTCTAGGATGATCTGCGTGAGTTCGGAGATTTTGTTTTGGATGCTATTGATGTTGAGTTGCATGATAGTAAGAGTGTTGTTCTAGTGTTTTATACTGTTAGTTGGTTTGAGAGCTTGTGGCACCTGTGGTAGGCTGTTGTCTGGCGGTCTAGGTTGAGGATAGAGGGGTGGGGAAGGTAGTGATCGTGATGTGGGAATGGTAGGGAGTTGCGTGGGGGATGTTGGGGGTTTGTTTTGATTGTTCGCGATGGTGGTGCTCTGTCTGTGTTTGGCAAAAATCCAGTATTGGGTGAGTGTGATGTTTGTGCATTTCAGGTGTAGCCAACGTATGTTTGTGGTGTTGCACCGAGGCATCAGTTCCTCCATCACGTCGTGTTGACTGCCGTCATCGGCTACAAAAGATATGGTGGAAGCTGTCACTCACTCACTATCCATCCATTTAACGTCTGTTTGTCCCGGCTCGCAGGGTTGGACGATTTTCCATTTTTTTGGAGGCAGCTGGTCACAGATCTCGATTGTCCGCGTCTTGAGGTTGGAGCTTTGCAGCTTTTAGGTCTTCTTTCACCACTTCCGACCAGGTCTTCCTCTCCTATTTCTGCATTCACACTTAGCTCCATCACACTTCTGACACATTCATCATCACGATCTTTCATCATCACGTGTCTGTACCATCGCGTGCAGGATTGCTGCATTGCGTATTGAATCGATTTCAGACCCATTGCAGGTCGAAGATCCTCATTCCTGCGGCGATCTTGCAATGACGCGCCAGTCATCATTTAAATTCAAACTATTAGAAATTGAAGATGACTTTATTTGTCTTCAGCAGCGACTGGAATACATCATTGTCAGCGTCTCCAATTATTGATTTTCTAAGGAACTACTTATTTGGAAGTTGTTTCGGTTTTGTAATTTTGCGAGGATTGCAATTATGAAGAATTCCGAAGTCATGACCTCTGAATCACTGAATCCATCTGGAAGAATATTAGACACATCAAGTATCGATGTTCTTGAAGCTGGTAATGAATTGAAGTAGTAGGATAACTCAGTTGGCTAAAGGCCACGTTTCGGTATGACGGTCAGATGGTCCAGGGTTCGAATCTGTCCTTGGGAGACAATACAGCTCTTACTAGAAGTTACTAACCCTGACCTGGTGATAGTTGCGAATGTATAAAGGGTGCCCCATCCTTAGCTTATTAGTATGGCTTCCTGCCTTGGGTGGGACAGGGTGGGTATACATATTTTTGAAAGAAAGAAAGAGTATAGAAAGGAATATATTTTCTTAAATGCACTTCACTGGTATGGGGGTAATTGACTTTGGAAGTGATTCGCATATAAAGCCGCCTTTAAAAATGAGCAGCCCTACCAAATAAATGAGTAGAAATTGACCTCTAAAAAGAGCCATCAATCAATCTAGGCATTAGTAAAGAAATAGTAGTGGTTTAGAACGCCTGAAAATTCTGGAAATATCTTTGAAGGGCGTTCTCTAGAATAGTTCGCTACCCTGATTTCATACATTTCGCCAAACTTATTCTTACTAGGATGAAAATGTAGATTTACACGTTTTACGCTCGCAACTCGCTCACATGATTGAACTTTCGGTTTGATGGAGTTGATGTTGCTGTCACGATAGGAGTTCTCTAGCTACTCTCCCCAGCTTAGTAAAACGATCTTTTCATTTCCCATAAATCAGATTAAATCTGAAATTAGAGTACAGATTGTCTAACTTCAGTGAATCTATTTCCAGATTGGTCTATCTAGTTCTAGATAAAGATGCATGTTTGTTTCAGACATGAGAATGTTCTCTTTTTCTAATATTCGAATTTCATTCAAACCATGATTTGCCAAATGCCATCTTTCTTCGAATAGTAACCGTGACTACTATTTAAAGCTGTCATTCTTGGCTGCGGCTACTAATCGAGGGCTGCTTTACTGCAAAAAAAGTTCCAATTCTGACCCACGTCATCTTAAAATCGCAATCTTTCATGTTTTGTATTTGGACTACTGCAAACTCGTTAGCGTAACTTAGAAAAGTCGAAGAGATCTATAGAAAATCATGAAGTCGAATCGCACTATTAAAGCGGTGTGTAAAAAACTGGTTTTGTAGGCACCCCAATGACAACATTTCTGACAGAGCTATTGGATATCGCATTCGGATCTCCAAAAAGTGAATGTATTCCTACTCTTCTATTTGAAAGGCAAGTTGATGATCAAGACTAATGATCATTTGATTTCCAATATCAAAAGGTTTGCATTGTAGGCGCTTACTTCAATCTGCTCGGTAGTTCAGTTTTGATTACACCATGGGTACGTGAATGGAGGCATCGTTAAATAAGGAATTCGTTTAAAATGCCGCACGTACATGTATATTGTAAAGCTCAAACACCAAGTGCCTGCATAGATGCACACCAAGGTTCTTTAACGTGCAACGAAACAGAATTTGTGCAGTTCTAAATTGAAATGTGCAATTGCTTTTCTAGATTAGTGCAGCTGAAAAAACGTAGTGATGAAAATAACTAAATTAAAGATGTGACATGAAATGGGTGTAAGGATGTGAATGACTTCTACATGCACTCAAATTACGTTATAATAAGCAATATTAGAAGACATGTCTGTCTGTTGAAAATTGAAATGGATTGAGCTCTAAGATTGTTTGTCAAATATAGAGCCTAGATATTAGCTACATTGTTCGATGTATTCATGAAATTCTGTTCATTTGGTTCGCCTTACAACAAGATGAGATATCAGTCAAGATGTTGAACTGCGTTACTATTGCCATTGAGGATGAGGATATGGTCTCGTGTTTCCTCCTCTGGGTTGCATTCTTGGCAGGCACCATCTTCCTCTTGCCCGATTCGTTTTCGATATTCTCGAAGGATGGTAGAATGTCCAGTTCTAACTCTTGCTAGAGTTGTTCCTTCTTCTCTCGTGAGTTCCACTTCGTCTTTACCCCTATCTTCCACTCGTTGAACTGCCTGGCAATACGAAGACCTCGAGAAAGTGAGATGGACAGGTCGATTCTGGAGGAGAAGGACAAAGAGAAGATCAAACCTGCGCAAATCCTGGATCTCATGCGGCGGATTGGCCGTATCCCGGCTGACGGGGTCATAGCTGACGGGGCACAACAAGAACAACTACTGCCATTGCATTAATGAACTGGAAATTGCAAGTGCATAAACAGAGAAGCTGTTAGCCAGTCTTGTAAGAGTCCGAGTTGTCGACAAAGTAAATAATATTCTTCAATGTATGACATTACTTGTAACTTGCAAGTTTTATATGCTGCATGCAGGGTGGTAAAGTTTTCTGCCAGGGGACTACGTCTACATCATGAGTCTCTAGCATTGTGGCAGATATTTCTGCAGTAAACTAGAAATTAGAATTGTTGAAAAAGGACACTGTTGCTCTGAGATGCAGGCGTGTGGCTTTTTAGCAAAGCATAAAGGTTGAAGACCAAAAGAATATGGATATGGACATTTACTATCAAAAATCAAAAATAGCATGTGTAATTTCTGAAGTATTCTTTTTTCATTAAAGGCATGCTTTTGGATGTTTGCGTAAGTTTGCCAGCCGGGTGAGTATAGAGTTTCAGAAATACCAACATGCACAGAGTGAGATGGTACTCAACAATCCTCATCGGGGCAAGATTTCAGAAAGTTGGTCTCTATTACCCTGGGACTCCTCTTCACGCTGAGCATGTGTCTGTCGCAACTTTTCCACTTCTACACGGTATTAGTAGGTCTGGTGATTCCAAAGAATAGATTAAGGTGACCATGGGGAACAATTCTAATGACAAGTGGCAGAGACAGCACAACCGCATTTCTTCTGGGGGCACGTAAGTCAGAGCGAGTCCTTGATGGCTGTCTGGGGTAGCGATAATTGGCTCTGGATTCTTGGTGTCAGGGTTGATTGTTGTTGGGCTCCTGGCCCCTACGAGCGAGTGCTTCTGACTGGGAGATGACCAAACAACCTTCTAATGTTACAAGTAAAGCTTTTGGGTAAGTTATCTGACGATTTTGATGAAGAATTCGTTACTGGGTAAATGTGCTTTGTAAAATCAATATGAAATGTCTTCACCTTGGATCTTGGATCAATTCCAAGAAAAACTGTAATCTTCCAAATTGGCGGGATCTATCATTGCTAACAGGGTGGCGGCCGACCCCGGGAATCCCGGGTAGCCCGGGAATTTTGTTGTGGCCTGGGAATCGCTCTTAAATTATAGCGGAATAGCCAATTGGCCCTTAAATAGCCCGGGAATGCCATTTTGTGATTTTTTTACCACTAAGGTCAATGAGCATAATTTCTTAATTTCAAATGCTATTGATATAACTATTACTAAGCCCACTATTTCTATTAAATTTCTTCGAATCTTAATTGATAGTAAATAAGCATGCAATAAAAGTAAATAGGCATGTTTTTACAACATCTGGTTGAAATATTCATGACTTCGCAAATTTGTTGCGCTTCCGCACGACTATGTCGATGATATCTGTGAGGCGATGGTTATGTCGTTGACGCGTCGTTTATATTGAAATCGCTAATGATACAGTTTTTCTAGCAAGTAGCGTTGCACCTTGTAAAAAACAACTTGTGGCTATTCATACCGAAGTCGTGCACATAATTGGGTTGATTATAATTCGCACATACAAGCGTAAACTCGCAATCAATCGATAGGTGCCGGCAATGAAGCGTTTTTGTTTTGTGTGTTTCTCAACGTGCTTACATGCAATTTCGTAACTGACTGGTAACATGACAAATTATGCAGCTTCTAATGATGTAATTGAAGTTGCGAGTCATACATACTAAAAAACGCCATATCTAAATGATCAATTATATTTGCGTTATCAATTTCATAAGTTGCAAGATATTTTACAAATGCAAAACGTCTGGGGCAAAAGATCTGAGGAAGAATCGCGCAATTTAACACTGCAGGTTACGTGTACATCTAATCTACTATATCGGTCCAAAAATGATGCCAACAAAATTCTACCAACGCTGCCATTGACAAACTGCATCATAGTTTTCATTCCCGTACAGAAATAAGTCCGTATGAATCATAGTATGAAAAGGTATGAAAAATATATGACAACGCATACGTATGTAATAACATACCATGAAACATAGTATGTACAAGTATGAATAATGCATACGTATGTATTGACATACTATGAAACATAGTATGCATAAATATGAATAGCTCATACGTATGTATTAACATACTATGAAACATAGTATGCATAAATATGAATAGCGCATACGTATGTATTAACATACTATGAAACATAGTATGCATAAATATGAATAGCGCATACGTATGTCGTGACATTCTATAAAACATACTATGAATAAAAATGTATTACGCATATGTATGCATTATCATAGTATGAAAACATAGTATGCATAAGTATGAATTTCGCATACGTATGTTTAACATACTGTGTGAAACATAGTCATAATTGATTATTTAAATTCATACCGTATACACACATAATACATGTTATTGTGCAGAAGTAATCTTTGTTGGGTAGCGACAATTTTTTCTATGATGCTTAATGCGTGACCCGAATTTGTGTACCCATGCTGAATGATGCTGGTGATTATCAGTCATCTATATACAATTAATGAGTGATATCAAATATAAACTTTCGTTGAATATGTTTCATAATGTTCATAATGTTGCTGTTCAACTTTCTGATGAATGACGTACCCATTTTTATCTCAGGTCATTGGAAATAATTTATTTTTCATTTAATTATCTTTGTCTAGTATTAAATAACTATTTTGCTAGCATATAATGACATTAATTGCAGATAACGAATTCGTCAATAGTTCTGATTCTTGTGATAATGAAATTCTTTCATATATATGAATATATTGTTCATGCTTTTCAGATACTTTATGCAAAACGTCTTTGCTACAAGCTGAAAATTTCATCTGAGACGATTTTATCAAAATGGTGGTACTTAATGCATGCAATTCTGAAATATTACTCATTGTTTTCCTATGATTATTAATGCAATAATGATATTTATGGAGCTTCCACAGTATCTCTACAATATTTCAACGTGTTTTTTGAAATGATAGTGAAAACCTACTGATGATGCGCAACACATCGATTTTGTTTTATTTTTAATGCATAAATGATTCATTTATGTATACTTAGTCTAAAGAATTCATCGAGTTGGATGACTACATGCATTTTTTTTACATAACATGATGATATCATAAGAATTTGATTAACGATTACCATGCATATAAGAGCAGGTATTATTCTTCATCATCATCATCATCATCTTCATATTCTTGTTTAAACGAAATAATAACGTGTCTTGTAGCTTTCTTTTGCTCAAAGAAATTAGTTATTCAACGAGTTTACTTTTGAAAAGTCTCATGTGTATTGTGGATCTCTGCAATGTCAGTAAAAGTTTGAAAGTCCATTTTTGAGTAATCTAAAGTTAGATATGAAAGTGTTACTAATATAATTTCCTTGAGTTGCCATTGATTAAGCGCTATTTTGAACACCAACACATTTAAGATAATAAATAACATGATTCATGAAAGTAATAAAAGCTAATTCAATTAGTTTCGAAAAATGTTGTTGATATTTATTTTGATTATTTATCTTTCTCATTATTGCTTGAGAAATTGCCACCTTATCATAAACGTGTATAATTCTTTTATTAGTGTGTCATTGCATCTGAAGTTTTCCATCATGCCCATCAGGGTTGTCCAGTCTAAGTCAGAAGGCTCCTAGTTCCTTTCACTTCTCTAATAATAAGCATTAGTTTATTTCCATTGAAAGCATAAATGAACTTGTATGAACGTCAAAACAATAAACTTCACACTGTCTTGACGTGGGAGCATTATTATTAGCTGCTTGCATTACAGGTAACGGTAACGGATTCTTCTAAGATTGTTTATGCTACTGAATGCTAACGAGTTGCTTCACTTTCTTTTTTTTTATCTTCTGCTTGAGGGTTTATGGTACCGTCCTCTTCACTCTTCACTCGAACTTTGAAAATAATCATACACAATTGTTTATCTTTGATCAAATGGGTACGTCGTTCGTGTGTTATAACAAATGAATGCCATGTGATTTTAACGTATGAGAAATTGTAATTATTTTGATCTTAAAATGATGCTAATAGCTAGCTGTCTCCCTCATGATATGTTCTCTATCTAAATCAGTTGACTTGCTACATTTGACATGTTACCGGAGAGACAAGGTGCTTTTGACTTTGTTCCCTTTCAGATTAAAATACGACATATTGAATACAGAATGCATGTTATTATTCATATGATAAAGTGGTGCATATAATAATGAATTCATGCTGTTATAGAATATATGTACAACATCAAAACATATGTTTATGTATGTATTCCTTCGTATATTACTGCTGTATGCATATATGTTGCATTTTTATGTCAGGAACATACTCTGAAAACTCACGTGTGTTTAGGATGAGTATACGTACCTATTTTCATAGTATGTTCCTTTGCATGATTCATGCGTATGGCACGACAACGCGTTACATGCTCTTAGTACGTCTCATACTATGTTTCGTATGTCTGTTCCATGCTATGTTTCACATCATGTTTTCACAGCGTGTGCCATATGAGTATGCATACTATTTTCATAATATGATTCATACTATGTGAAGTCATAGTATGAATCGTACGTATGTTAGGGTATGGCCCGACAGAGCGTTACATGTTCATAGTATGTTTCATAGTATGCTTCATACATCTGTTCCATACTATGATTCATACTACGCTTTCACAGTGTGTCTGGTATGAATACGTATATGATTTTTCATGGTATGTTTCATAGTATGATTTTGCTCAGTATGATTTAGGGTATGCTTCATACTAAGTTTCATACTATGTTAAGTCATAGTATGAATCATACGTATGCCAGGGTATGGCCCGACAGAGCGTTACATGTCCATAGTATGTTCATACTATGTTACATAGTCTGTTTTGTTTACTATGTTTCACACGATCATTCCATAGTATGATTCCATACCATGTTTTCTGTACGGGTTGTTTCGAATGAAAGTCAATGGCTAAGCTAAGTGATGAGTTAGAAAGCCTCACAGCAAATCATGACAAGAAGGCCAGCCAAGCCAATGGGGCTGATGTATAGACCACTAATTCCAAATATTGGAATCGTGACCCGAAATGGGGTCGATAATATATGGAACCGCCTGGAGCTTCTCCTGGCGGTAAAGATCTTCTCTGATCCTGGCACAAGTATGCCTTAAACGCGAAAAATAAATCAATAAATCCCGTTCAAAGTAGCTAATGAAGAAAGATTTGCTAGCCTATGCCACATGCCGAGAAAATACGCCTGGCTATTTATGTTCTGGATGCAAGTGTTTGACCGGTTAACTGCGGTATTATACACGCATGTTTATCTTCGCCAAGTGCATCGCATTACTAACCGACGGTCAAATAAAATATTTCAAGAGTTCTGGATTGGCAGATAGCCTATTAAAAACGATGAGATTTATATTAAAAAGCCTATTGTTTTGGAAAGTAATCAGAACCATAAATATTTTTTGAATTAAATGAATTTTAGGCCCGCACATTTAATCACACATTTAACCGGTTGACTATTTACTTAAACAAGCACAGATGATCAGGCCTTTATTCAGTGACTTGTGACGCGTGAGCTACTTATGCGATCTAAGTGATTTTACAGCGATAGAATGTTTCATTTTTCGCACTTTCTAATGATCACAAGATATTTCATTTTCATCAAATGATTCATATCGTTTTGTAACTTTTTTTCATATAATTTTTGCTCTTAGTCAATTTTTCAGACTTAACTTTCAAACATGCATGGCTGAAATAGCAAATTGTCTTCTGAGACATGATATTTTCAAAAGCAATGGATTCTAAATTCATTGTAATAACTTTTTTTAAAAATTTGTCGGCATGTTATGAATTACATTTTATTAAGCACCAATTACAAGAAATTGACGGAATTAATGATGCAATACGAAGAACAGCTTGATTACAATTTGATTTCTAGGAATACAAAGTCATATTGAGTCAAATTAAACCAGATACGGAAGCCTCTGCGGAAAATTTCATCGAGAAATTAATCCGATGGTAATGTCACAAATACAGAGGTAGCATTACTGCGTTGCACTGCCATCGCTTTCTTTTGAATCAAGGAAGGTCAAAACCTTGATTCACCAGCATTCTACCTGACTTTTCTGGAAACGTCAAATACAAATTTTATGACTGACGATACCATGTATGATACTTTGGAATACTTCCGGCGCTTGCGGTCTTCGTCCATTGCGGCAGCTTTATTGCTTTCTCCTGTCGATATTTATTGATAACTTGTTGTCATCATGTCATTGTATTAGCTTCTCCATTTTGATATCATGGGTATGAATACGCTGCAGTCCTAAATGTCGCGTTCCAAAATGCAATTTGTTGCTTCAACTGATCATGTTATTATTATTTGTGAATCAGATGATGAGAATGAAGAATTTTTTGAACGGTGAAAAGTTCAGGAAATCAAATTTTCCATCGATGAGATCAGTTAGTTCCCATAAGTAGTTCACTAGCTGGAGGCCAGTGAAAAAAGTATATGTAAGAGTTTGAAAGTATGAAGTTCCATAAAAGTATATGTTTATAAACTTAACGTTAATAATTGTTTGCAGACCATATTTGATGCGCTTATCGGATTTTTGCCAAGAATTGCAAAGTTGGGCTTAACCTAAATCCCTTTACATGTAATTATTAAAATGTTCAGATGATTTTCATCATTTGATTGTTAAAACAGGACAGCAGGTTTCAGGAAGATAGTTGGTTATGTACACATGTGTTTCACAGCTTTCTGGGTCTCAAAACCTGAGATCTGCTTGAGAGCAGGGTTGGAACAATTACAGTAATTGTGCAATTAATTACAAGTTTTGAAGTAATTGTAATTGCCAATTCACACATGTAATTGTGATTGTAATTATAATTGCAATTGTAATTGAAGATTTTGATTTTAAAGTAATTGTAATTATAATTGTAATTGAAGATTTTGATTTCAGAGTAATTGTAATTGTAAAAGTTCAACTGTAATTGTAATTGTAATTGGAAAAAAATTGTTTAATTGCTCCAACCCTGCTTGAGAAAGATAGTTAGGCTTTTGACACGCAAAAAGGTCTTGATTATTGTGACCTAGGTTTTTGTGACTTTCCTTTCTCACGGGAGGTCTGCTACTGAGTTGCTTGGAATACTGATATTGGATCAGTGAAACAAACTGTTCAGCTTATGCGAACGATGAGATGTATTTCATAATGCTGATAAATAGGTCCAAGAAATTTAGATGATAATGTACACAATTTGATAATACTCGTATACACTCATTTTCCGTTGAATTTTTTATTTCACTGTCGCATTCACTGTGATTTTCGTGAAGTGCGTGTAACTAGCCAAAACGTCGATATGTATAATAGTCATTTTGCATCGAATACTAAAGATATTAATATGATACTGATGTGATTGGAAATGTATAGCCTATTTTTATATAACCACCTGAGGCTTTCTGAGTTATAGATTGAAAAATACTGCAGCTACCAGTGTTGCACTATTTTGTAAATAATTTGACTGCCGTATACATTGCTGCAGTCTTACTTCAACCACTAAATATTTTCACAGCTTCTGTGTGCTAAGCTATACGGCATCAACTATACCATATGCTTGAGCAACTCGTTGCTTCTGGTAAGTACATCAGACATCAGTAAACAGAAATGCTCACACAAAATTCAACGAGAGAATAGTGTTGTCTACGATCAAAGACAATGACAACCCTGCATCGTAAAGCTTGGACCTGGTTAGAAAAATGTGCATTTTTGTACCAGCATGTAGCCTGATATTCGCAATCTACACGAGTTCGTACAATTCGTGGAAGTGTATGACTTCATGGCATATTATGTCGTTATAACGCTCTTCTGCAATACTCGATGCAAAAATTGTGCGTTCGTTTTTTTCGCTTTCCTAAGTTAATGATTCTTTTTTCGCTTTCGTTATATTGGAATCGGCTGGGTGGTCTGTTGATAGAAGTAGTTCACATGGACTATATTCAACGGCTTGAAGGCATTCCTCAAATTCTAATTTTTAATCCAGAATACTCAACCGGATGTGCATAAGTCCAGTTGTTATGGCATTACTACGGTTAGTATCCACTTACAAAACAATATATGCTATTACATGCATATTGCATTTATGCAGCTTTAACTTATTTTTGTAAAATAATTAAGGAAATTGTAAAAATTCAACTCTTTCAGATTGATCAAATACAGTGAGACAATAACTGTCCAAAAAATTATGGGACTTTTCGGGGTGTGAGGATGGGAACTAATAGTACATGTAAAATCCGGTACCATAGGGAAATTTTGGACTGTTTGCTTACACAATAGTCTAGAGTATTCCACGGAAACGTTGAAATGTAAGTACATCTCATAAAGAGATTGCTTTCTATGTGAAGTACGTGCAAATGCTTGTGATTCACTACTTGTCTTATCTTGATTTCTGTGAATTTTATAATTTCCCCAACGGTCAGACGCTATCATCATCATTATTATTACTAATAATTTTCTGAAGGTTTCGTGAGTGATGTTAGCTAACAGATTTGAAGCATTTTAATTTGCAAATTAATTTTCAAATACTATGCATCAATTTGCTATTGACAATATGTAAGATGTAATTGACATCAACACATATTTCAAATTCTGCAAAATATTTGATCATCGATAAGAAATTATTTTAGCTGTTCTACACTTCCTGACGAAATTGAATTATTGTAATCTGAACTCTCAATGTTGTATGCTCAAATGTACTGCTCATTTGAGCAAAATAAATTTGCTTTCATTACTAAGGACAAAGAGTCATTAATTGACACGAACCATTCTGTACTTTAAAAGGAAATGGATATCCTTACAAAAAGAAATGGAATGACATTTCGAAATGAAAAGCGGACTGGATAATATGATAGAATGAAGTAAAGAGGAAATTAACAGAGGAATAATATTGACTGTAATGAAAATTGTGCGGTATCATTTTCCCGTGAAAATTAATTTGCTGTCACCGCGAATTAATGCGTTGGAGTAGAGGCTCGAGGCAAAGTTAATTTCAAAAGCCATAATCATTAAAGGGATTTTTTTCTGAATTTAATGTTTGATAGGATGAATAATCCTCATCTTGAACATGTTCACAATTGACAACTTGTCACGAAATTCTTTTGTCGCGATTGACCATTCGTGGGGAGATCACTTTATAGACAGTAGGTAAAGTCAGAAGAAATTTAATGAGGAGAATTTAGTGAGGGAATTTAATTTAAGCAGATTTTTAATGGTCACCATCGTCCGAGAGAAGACGCAGGACGCCGAAGACCCGTCGTGTGCAGTGACTGTATTTAACTTTAAATAACTTTCGACCAAAACTTGAGATAGTTTTCTTTTACTTTCCGCTTTTGTCTTATTATCCTTTGATCAAGTATGAATACGGAGCGGCTTTATCGGTACAAGAAGCATCACATACAGATACATTTATCGACGGCAGCTAACTAGAAATGCAGTCACATATGAAACGACGACAAAGAGAGGAACTCAATAAGTGGACCTCGTCATTGGCTGTTTGTGGCTATAGGACTTATCAAATGTAAAAATAGCGTTTCAGCCACATGATGATGCCGCAGATCGAGGCTGACATGTATCATGCTGCTTCATCGCTTGATACATTTGATCAATGTACAGGTTTAAGCTGGTACATGTAAATCAGCTTGATGAAGATAATATAGCGAATGGCCGAAGCGTCCAATGGTTTAATTTAGTCTCAAATTAGTTCTAGAAACGATTTATGATTTAAAAGTTCTTCAAAGAATTGCACATGTTAGCGATCTCAATTAATCATTAACAAAGGAAAACTGTGATAATATTCGAACACTAAATTTACCGATATATTCCTTAATGACAATTTTGGGTAGGAAACTATTAATATGTTTCAATTGATAGAAGATTTTTGGATTTTCAATCACAGCCACAATATGTTCATCTGTTTATTTCATCTGCGTTTTACGAATGCATACTAAAAGCGTAGTTTTGTGTTGACATATGGTGAACAAATCGTCACTTTATGGTGCTGTCTAAAGGTCCATTCACACCGGACGCGGCGCGGCGCGTCTTCACTTGTCCAGAACTTTCGCTCAGAATCTTAGTAATTCCAAGGTTAATTTCTAATTGGCTTTTAGACTAGGGTCTTAAGGTCTTTTTATCTGAAGGTCCATGAGCAGCCCCATAGGATTATTAATGTTCTGAACGAAATTCTGGACGCGTGAGGACGAGCCGCGCCGCGTCTGGTGTGAATGGACCTTAGGATCATCAGTTTAAAAAACAATTCAAAATTGACCTCAGAAAATTCTGTATGAGCTGGCACAAAGAGGTTTTCGGTTTTACTTCAATAATAACACACTACTGTTGGTGCTACGATTACTGTGATATCTAAACTTCAATCTTTAGTTTTTGTGATCGAAAGTCAGATAAGATTTTTTATAATTAGAAATTCACAAAAGGACAATGATAACAATTAACATCATTAAACATTAATGTAATTGAATGATTGATTCACAAAAACATCATATATTTTTGTAGTTGATTCATCAATTGATTTATTCATTTCATAATTAATTACGGCAATTCAGATTTAATCATTATATTCCATCTTGATTTCATTTGATATCACATTGACGTCACATCTGCATTTTTAGATGATTTGACATAAAACCCCGCCCCGTTCCGCGATGTGAGTGCTAGCTTTCATTAGGGGTTGTCTAGACGAGAACTTAGATGCAATTACAGCTGTTACCAAGGTGAAACTTCAAAATTTCAAATCTTAGCGAAGTGCATTGAACTTGCATCGCTTTCGACAGGTGTTACATGTATTCGTATTTATGAATGCCCAATTGAAATTGTACAAATATATATTTGAATGTTCATGAAATGCTTCAAAATTACTTGAAAGACAAGAACCGATGATTTAAAGAATTTATCTCTGCAACGACTTTGATACTTATTCATTTTGAAAAGTTAACTACAAATTTGAAAGCATTTGATGGGAATTCGAGTATGAGATAATATTTTGATGTGCAGTAACCTCCTCGTTCGTTGTCACTCAATTGTAGCAACATGCGAGTTTAGCAAATACTACTAAGACACCTCAAGTAGATGCACTATGTAACTAATGTAATTAACTCGATTCGAAGCGACCAATACGTACGTGTGGGTTGAAGGTGCTTATCTGATTCTCTCACTTACTCTGGAACGATGAAAAAGGAATATATTTTACCATTATTCACATCTGGTGATTTATCACATTTTCTGCATTGGTGACAAACATCCCATGAGTAGGGCAATTTTTTATGACCTAAAATGTTTTGACGTTTGACTTAAAACATGCGAAAATATGCTCTTATATGACTTAAAGTATAATCCACAACAAAACCAAGAATTGACAAAGTGATGTTACACGAAACATTGTACAATAGAAGAATAACAATTTATTTTCTCGAAAGAAATTTGACCCCTTACTTAAGTTATAAATAAACAAAAACAACAAATTCATCAACGAGCGCTTATGTCTCTTCTATTTCACGTTGAACATGGAATTGAGTGACAAATATGCGACATGAAGGTGCTAGCACAAAAGATCAATATAGTCACCAAGGTAGACGTAAAGTGAACAAGATATCTTTCTGAACACAAAAGTCTATTGTTTATTTGTATCAATGACAAACAGCACAAAGTGCCAATAACATGTCACATACATTAGTTACAAAAATACACACACGAAAATTATTCAAGAAATTAAAAGTAAAAGTAAGGAGAGATAAAATACAAATAAAATACAAAAGGTAACCAACATTATCGACTACTTTAAAAACTAGAAGATTGGATGGCTTTTGATATGCAACTTTTGCTGAGACCAATGTCAAAATAGTCGATGCGATTTTCATCATTCGCGGCACTCATCACTCGTGGAAAATATGTATTCTTTCTAACAACCAACCGATGCGGCTTCATGGAACACAACACTTTAGCACCCGTATGCCTCGTGCGTTTAGTTGGAACATGTAACGAAAACGAAGAAACAAGATGACACGAATTGATTTTGCCGTGCAAAATTTTGTGGAACATAACAGAGTCAGTTATCTTACGTCTTTGTTGCAATGTTGTCAAATTGAACTTGTCACAGAGCTCCACATAACGATCGGTATCATACACTGTATGATTTTGAAAGGACAAAAATTTTACAAAACGTTTCTGAACTTTTTCTACTTTCTGCATGTGACATTTCGCGTTAGGTGACCAAACTGGCGAACAATAATCCAGATGGGATCGAATATAAGCATTATATAAAACTTTGAGTGCATTTACATTACGACAGTGTTTCATTGTTCTTCTCACAAAAACTAACATGCGGAAAGCTTTCTTGACAATTATAGAGATGTGAAGTGAAAAAGACAATTTACTGGTAAACATGACCCCTAGATCCATCACTTGTGAGACATGGTTTAAAGACGAAGAGTTCAAGGTATAGTCAAACGTAAGTTGTATAACACGTTTAAGGGAAAACTTCATCACAAAACATCTATCAACGTTCAGACACAACTTCCATTTTGAACACCAGTCACAAAAATTGGACAAATCACGCTGCAGGTCTATACAGTCTTTCAAACTAGATATTCTTTTAAAAATTTTGATGTCATCTGCAAACAATAGACAATTTGAAGTTTCGAAGCAAGATGGTATATCATTGACGTACATAAGAAACATCAAGGGCCCAAGAATAGACCCCTGCGTCACCCCTGAATAAACAGGTGCCCTGTCCGACGCAA
This sequence comes from Prostheceraeus crozeri, assembly GCA_907163375.1. Taxonomy (NCBI): domain Eukaryota; kingdom Metazoa; phylum Platyhelminthes; order Polycladida; family Euryleptidae; genus Prostheceraeus; species Prostheceraeus crozeri. Next base: position 113,512 of record CAJQUW010011011.1, read on the forward strand.
AACCATGCAAAATAACACGCTGGTAGCGATCGGTAAGGTAACTCTGAAACCACTTCAAATCATTGTTACAGATACCAAAATGATTTTCCAACTTAAGTAATAAATAAGCATGGGAGATAGTATCAAAAGCCTTAGAAAAGTCATTGTAGATACTATGCACTTCAACGCTATCATCAAAAGATGATGAAATAAATTCACAGTAACGTAATAAATTCGTTGTAGTAGATTTGGCTTTACAAAAACCATGTTGATCATGAGCGATAAAGCTCTTAACGTGAGTACTAAGAGCGCGGTTAACAATGCGCTCGAAAACTTTAGCTATTATAGGTTGAATCGATATGGGACGATAAGATTCAACAGAAGACTTTTCACCTTTTGACTTGTAGATTGAAACAATGTTGTTGAATTTCAAGTTAGACGGATATTCGCCAGAGTCTATCGAGAGGTTGAATATCACAGACAATGGATAACACAATTCAGTGGCACACTCGATCAGAAAAATAGCAGGAACCCCATCATAGCCGCAACCAGTATTACGATTTAGAGCTAGGAGTTAGATTTCATTTCTTCTGGAGTACATTAGGTAAGCGAAATAAAGAAACATCATAGAAGCTACAGTTAGATAAAGAAAAGTTATTTTCAGGCACAAAGATTGATTGAAAATAGCGACAGAATGCTTGAGCAATGTCACGAAAGAAAGTGTATTCAACAGAATTGTATGTCACAGACTTCGGGAAAGAGTCTGAAGCCTTGATAGATTTGACATAAGTCCAAAATCTCTTTGGGTTACTCTTGATGGATGCACCAATTTGATGCATATAATCAGAATAGCAACTCTTTTGCATCTGCTTAACATCTGAGCGAAGAGCAGAAAATATCTTGTAGTGTTTGGAATCTTTGTTGTTACCGTTCTGTTTGTACTTTTTCCATGCACGTTCCTTTTCTTTGATTAGTGAAATCAAATTAGAGCTGTACCAATATGGGAACTTAATGCTTTTGAATTTCACCAATGGAACATGATCGGTAATGATCGCAAAAATTACATCAACGAAGTTTGACAATGCATCAGTAGCACTTTTAGTACAGCAGATATGAGACCACCATAAGCAAGCAAGCAGGCCACGAATCAAATTGAAGTCAGTTTTCTTGTAGTTATAGGTGGAACGTTCAACTGTAGTGACTTCTGAGTGCACAGTTGATGGATAAGGCTTGGTGAGTAGAGGTCGTCGGATTAGCAGTATGATCGATAGTTAAAGGTAAGTTGTTACTGAAAACCAAATCCAAGGGCTTTCCATTGCACGTGGGCAAAATATTGTGTTGGCGAAGCTCATTACTGTTCATTGCATCCAAAAAATGAGAGCTGACCGAGCGAAGATTGTCAGCATTCGAACAAATCGCAAAAGATCTTTCATTTGAAAATTCCCAAGTAATATCAGGCATGTTAAAGTCTCCAAGAAGGATAACAGCATCATCCCGACCACATGCAAGGTGTAATCGATCAAGCGAGTCTTCACGAAGATCTATCTTGGAGTAGTTTGAACCAGGTGGTAGATAAACAGTACCAATATACAATTTGCGGGTTTTATCAGCCTTTACTTCAATCCAAACTATCTCAATATCAGTCTCAAGATCGGTTCGGCGTTTGCATTGATAGAGAGAACTAATGGCGATCAGAACACCACCTCCGTCCTTCTTATTACTAGTTGTCAAGTCACGATCGCGACGGAATACATTGTATTTTGAATTCGATAATATTTCTCCATCGTAGATATTCTCATTGAACCACGTTTCTGTTAAAGAGATGACGTCAAACTGGTTGTGACTATTGGCATCAAAAAAAGTGATTAAAAGTCACTGAGTTTGCCTCGGATACTAGTAGCATTAAAAGAAAAAATGCTCACATTATTCATGTGTATTTGTTTCTGAAAAACTTTCATCATTCCGTATGACACAGAAATAAACCGAAATGGAAGAATGAATGACGGTGTTTGAACTCAAGACCTTCTAGGGTGATGGCACGGTGCTAAACCAAACGGCCACTGAGACACGGATTACGGAGCGATAGTAACGATTGACTGGATCATAGAAATTAGAAATGTTTGCACTATCGATCTGAAGGAATGCAATATGCTGTTGAACACGGACACAAAAGTTAACAAGTAACCGACGGACTGAGCAGATATCAGCCAAGGGTCACAAGCACTAAATATCCTTATAACGAATGAATCAGGAAGGGATGAGATAAACTGATGCGAGAACAATTATCCCAAGACGATGACGATTCCAGTTGTATAAATTTTACCAAACATCGATCAGTGGAAGATATCAAAAAAACTGTAGATAGGTATGCATGCACACGAGATCACGAGCGTAAGACCAGCAGCCAGATATCAAACACAAAAAGGTCGGGTTCAAACCGTTTAATACACAACGCCTCGTAGATGGAAAATTACTAGAAATTACGAGGACAGAAAACAATCTCAAAGCGATCCAATGCGTCATCAATCATCATCATTACAAGAACATAATTGAAGACGAGTGATGGCCTCAGATAGTGGCCGATTCACAGAATTAGATTCATCTGCGCGCGCTTCGGTGCAAACCGAAGCAGATAAACAAAATATTTAATTCTGTGGGCCGATTAGATCGCGGTCGACTACGGTTTGTGTTGTGAAGCCAAATAGGAACATGCTCACGAATTCTGTCACTAAATACTAATTGGTAATGTTGCAAAACTAGCAATTCATGTATGAAAATAGGAAAATTTGGAAATATGACTAAATATGACATAGCAGACATAATATGACAAAAATATGCATATATATGACACGTCATAAAAAAATTGCCGTACTCATGACTAATGATAATATCGTGGCATGGAATATCTAACCCTCCCGGCCTGCTGCTATCTCCACTTTCCTCTTTATCCATCAACATTAAGACCGCTAGGTGACAAGCAGCATGAAGGCCGATAATCTCCAGTTCTTATTTTTTTCAAGGGTTGCGAATGTAATATTGGTGGTGCAAATAAAAGTAATGCTGTTGCTTGTGTGGCACAGGGGTAAAGTGCATGATCTAGCAATTCTTTTGGTCTAGAGTTCGAGCCCCTCATATGACTTCGGAATTTCTGAAAATCAGAAAAGCACACGAAGAAGTTGCGATGTAGAATTCTTCTTTTGTGTGCATGCTCGCACATTATTTGATGAAAATATAGGTGTCGCTTATTTAAATATACGGGCACCATCTTGACGTGCTTTTATCTGTGGTATTTTCAATAAAGTGTGTTCACCTTCGATACTACAGAATTCTAGCTAGCCCGAGGCTACCCGCTTAATCTTATTGATTTTATTATTAATCTTATGTAATTGATTTGTCTTTTTATTGATGAGATATATCACTATTTATTAAGTGTCATTCTTGTTCAGTCTTGATTTTAGATCGTTTCGTTTAAGTTTGTTATCCATGGTTTAAACGGGCGTCATCTGTTGTTTTTTATCCAGCAGCTGTGAAGCTAAAACATCACTACTCCTTCACTGGGGGCTTGGATGGTACTGTCAAGCAGAATTTATCTTGAGTGGTTTGATATTTCTAGTCCCAATGTCCTTCCTGCCAACTTCCGATGACACGTGGGGCTCGACCTCCAGACTAAGCGCTCGTTAGGCCAGGCACTTGACCACTGTGGCACACTGCCACAGAAACTACTTAACTTAGTAATCATGAGCACTGATTTTAGTCGCGTACAGCACCTTTGAGTATAGGTTGTATAAATCACCTGTGCGACCTCCATATCGACAATAGTACTATTCCTTCTTCTATCGTTCTTCCATGTGTTGATGTTTTTCCATTGTTTCTTTCAGGAACTTACGCAAAAGCAGATCAATCAGCTTATCGTTGACCTCCAAGTAAGTCTCTCATGCTGCACACTTCTCAATGTTTTTAGCAGAATTGAATGAGTGAAATATTTCAGTTGCGGTTGAGATCATGAATGTTATAAATTCTGGTAGTTATGTTTTTGATATTTAGTGAAATCGTTTAAACGATTTGAATCTGTCAATGGCGATCATCCAGATTCCTGAATAATTGCGTCAAATCTTTTTGATTTGACCTTCTTTTCTGTGAAAGCTGAGATCACATGACGGCACTATCATTACCATAGATGGAATCGTCGATTTTCAACCGAGACTTTGGCCAATGTAGTGTCATTTCAAGAAATAGCATCATTTGACACTCGACAGTGTAAGTGGTCACAAGACGTCAGAAATAGCATCACATGAAACATCCAAATTTATCAATCGCTTCGCCAATTGCTCGAAATTATTTTGATGAATTCAGATTTCAGTGATGATGGTTAATATATTCTACAGATCTATCCATGAAGTAAATTGCAGTAGATAGAAGGACAATCGATATTAATGCTTATCTGAAGACACTTAAAGAATTATTTTCCCCTGAACTGTCGACAAAATATGAATTATGACGGATATCAGTTAATTAAAAGTAGTTCTCTAAAGCGATGGTTCGAGCTGCAAATTCAAATACTTCACTGAGTGCGTGATGCTTTCAGTCCTGATGTCTTTCATGTAGACTTCCAATGACATGCCTATCGGTTTGACCACACACTCAAGCACAGTCTATAGAGGAATTCTAGCCTTTTTACTACAGGGACGTTGACTCAAACTTTTTGTATCAGAAATCGTATCAATTCTGGTGGTGACGTAGTAACCCAAAATTCAGGTGTTTAGTAAATATTTCTACTGAAATTCGGCTCGAAACATCCATGTTTTCGTGCTTTTAAACTGAATGCAGATTCGAATGAGGATTGTAAACTAGGTTGGGGTTAAATAAAAAAAATCGGGTCAAAAGTAAAAAAATGGGAGAAAGCAAACCCGGAGTGTTTACGTTCGGGGAAATTTCACCGGAAAATTTCGGTGAATAGCAAACTGATCGGGTATTAATTCGGGGTGAAGGTTCACTCCTAAAATTCGGGTCATAAGTAAAGTATGCGGGTCAATTCCGGGATAGAATCGGGTGAACGAAGCCCGAATTACTTACACTTTCGGGAAATTTAACCCGAATTTCTACTGGGAAAATTCGGGTGAAAGTCGAAGTGACAATTCGGGTGAATAGATACCTTCTCGGGTGAAAATTAGGGTCAGGGTGCACCCTAAGATTCAGGTTAAAAATTGAAATTTCGGGCAAAAAATGAGTGAAATTCCATTAATTATCCATTAATTTGCGCTGAAATATTAATTTTGCTGGTTTTAATCTAATTCAATAGTGACCCCTGCCTAATGGAAGGCCTGAAAAAGACAGGACATACCACGAACATCATTCACTAACGGAAATGTTTATGAGATAATTCTAAAACTTATCATAAATATAAAAATTCCAAGAATCATGGAAATGATTAACAGTAGAATTTATCACACCAAGAGATGATTATTCAACCAACAAAATAGCCTGCAAAAAATAATGCACCGAGACTTTGCTTCGTCGTCTTGCTATCTACATTAACACTGTTGAATTTTAGGTGCAAGGTAAGGAATTTTGGCAGGATGAACAGAGATATCAGAGACGAGGCGGCATTACCAAGGAAACAGAAAATCCTTTCATCGCAACATGTTGGTTCTGTCATCTACCTCATAAAGTGAGTCTCGCATTCCATTATTGTTGAATTAATTGTTCAAGAAAGTTGGTGTACGAAAATGAAGATAAAGTTTGGTTCGTACTAATCGCTTCTCATCATTTAGTGATAATGCATCTTGCAATTTGTCTGAATGTGAATTAGACATTGACCAATCGCTTTTTAGTAATTTATTCTTAGCTTGAAGAAGTAGTTTGTTTATCGCAGATGATGCGTATTTAGGATATTAAGTAAATGTCGAGTATGCATCAAGAAAAACCGCAACATACTACGCAGTATTGTTATTTATTTTTTCGAATGCTTTCGAACAATTAACGAATGTTAGTAGTATTTTAGGTACTATTTCATGAATACTGGTTAAAGTTAAATAAATGTGCCAATTACCTATCTTAAATTTACTTCGGGCATGGCTATGTATTAAAAAGGTAGTTGTGCTGATGTCGAGGCCTGCTAATTTCTGATATTGGATGAAATGGGAGCTTTTCAAGGAATACTGCCAATTTTAAACTCAGGATGTAACTTTATATTGTTAATAATAGTATTTATTTGACAAACGATGAAATCATAATTTAATTTTTTCAAGCAATTCATAAATCTGCTCTCGCGTGAAATCATCCCACACCGACGATCTTCACTCATGCCCCACAACCAGACAATCCACAAAATCATCCAAGCATTGCACAATCAATCCCTGATGAAAGTAAATGATCAATTTAATGAATTCATGACTTTGTAGCTTTGATAATGATCACGATGAGTTGCAATTTAATGGGAACTATGTAGATCCTCTAAATGATGCGGTGAACTGTATAAATACCATTCAGAATTTTGTGAAGTTGTGCACAATTACATATTTATCAAATCACAAAAATGAAATGAGTCACCAAGAAACTGGCAATTTTTCAGTTGAGAGATGAATAAACTCTTGAGAGACATGATCTTCTATTGAAAAAGCTAATATTTACGGACTCGAAATTTCCTTCATGCTTGCAGTCATACGCTTCGTTTTCATATGCTTCATGCAGTCAACGCCTACAGATTTTGAGCCAGGCGTCAGATCTTAGAGGCACAGATGCTACAGGGCATAAGGAGCATTTCATCTCGATCACAGACCAAATCTCGTTAGGAGAGGGTTTTCTGTCAGCGCAACAAAGTTTGATTATAGCTTAAAAAACTATGAAATTCGTCTATTTTTTGTGATGGACTAATTTTGATGGTCTACACTGACTAAATGTTTTCCTGTTGAGATTTAGCCGATGGTTTATAGAGACGGAATGTTCTTTTTGTCATCACTCATCATTATCTTAAAAATGAAATTGATCGAACTGCACGTATGGTGCAAACTGCCAGAGTAAATGAGCTTAAGAACAGACAGGAATTTTGTCGGCTTATATGCTTTTTGATGCTTTCTATGCAGCCACTGGTTTTCCTTTATTTACTGATCACGAGCCCTGTCATTGCATCGATGATGTTCGTCACTTGTGGGAAGTCATAAATCCCACTGTTTTTATTATTCTCTAAAATCTGTTATCTATGCTAATGTCTGGACCTCGCTGCATCGGATACTGTATTGATATAGCGGATATCATCCCATTATTGACAATCGCGAAACACTGAGATGGACTTTGCCGGACTCGGACTTGATAGGATTTAGCCACCGAATCCGAGTCCGCAGCCTGAGCCGGTCACAAAATACCTTTGACATTGGAAAAGGGAAAGCTTCGACGGAGGCTGAGGAAGGCTGAAGGGAGAGGTCTTAATATGAATGGCAGCTGAGCGGTTGTGATGCAGAGCACAAGGACAGCAGGAGAAGAGATGAAGGTGAATGAGAAGAAGGAAGGCAATTGGAAGACTTTAAGAGTTTTAATCTTAATGGACCCAAGATTGCTAGAATGGTAATTATGAACAATTATAATATCTGATTAGTGACAATAAGTGCTACATAGAAAGAATGTATCCTTCATTAAACTTTTAAGATTTTGGAAGGCATAGATTTCGGTTCGGTTCAAACATGACCCAATGGGTAATTATGGCAGCTTGGGAAATACGAGTCGCATTTTACTGGATTGTCATCAGATGCGTAATCCTTTAAAAAAGCGAATGCTAGACACATGAATGGCAGATCTTAAGAAATAGCAGAAAGATTTTAAAATTCCTCAATGTGTTCTCGAAAAGCATCACAAAAGAGGATAGGCACCCAAATGAAGACATGGCGGAAAATAGTTGGAACAAACAGCTAATCAAAGTTATTAAATTTGATATTTAGCTTAAGAGAATCATAAAAAATGCCGAGAATAGAACAAAATTGAGCCTTAAAATTGTACATGTTATATTTTCTTTCTTTAATTTCTACAATTTTATTACAATTTTGGTTTGTATTTTTCTATGGATGTTTTTGTTAGGGGTGCATCGAACCTTGATTCTTGAGGTTCAGTCGATTCAGCACATTTTAAGCAATTTTAAAATTCATGGATTGCAGTCAACATGTTCACCTGAATATTTCCAATTACTGCGTGTGCCGCAAAATATCCTCATTCAAAATTGTTCACGGATACAATCTTAATCATATGACTGATTTTGATAGGATAATAATTTAAATAAGTTAGGCTACAACAATGGAAAAGGAGATGTGCGACTTTAGATTGACAGAATAGTTGTGACATTGCCTAAGACGTTGCTGTTTAGGAGCGAATTAGCATTTATGCCATCGCAACTTAGCGATTCGCGTGACACTTGCAATTTGATATCACCCCCTCAGTCTCAATGCGATTGAACTTCTATATTTACAGGACAATGCCACCGGCGAAGAGACGTAAACTATGGCATATGCTGACATAGCGATCAAAGGGTTTAAGACTGCTAAATGATAACACCTACAAACACTGTAGTTTTCTCGAGCAGTATTACGTGGAATTTAGTCGTTGGATATTTTCAGGTCTGACGCATTTAACTCAAATTTGCTATAAGTCCATAGTGTATAAATATACGCCTACCTGCGGTATTTGCTGTGATTTTTTCATTTGTCCAAGATAATCTGTAAATTTGCATGTATTGCTATGCATTTCGAACACAAAAGAACTAAAAATGATGGCTTTTCTACCAGCGGATTGTATGAACATTTGGCTCTTAAACATAACTGTATAGACAACATCGGGAATTTCCGGGTTGATGAAACAATGAAACTCGAGACAATTTTGCGAGCAATTTTCTGGTGTCGATTTTTGGTGTGAGGATGCGAAGGCGTGCATTCATTTGACAGTTAATTGTTTCTTCATATCACGCACATCGATTTATTTTTACAAAGTAGATGACGAAAAAGTCATTTGACATTGAAATTTCTGATGAAAAAATATTCGTATTCAATTTCATAACTTTTCTTTTTGCCAGGCATCATTATAGGGAATAATTTTTACCTGTGATGTTCAACTGTTCCTAAATAGCACCGATCTCGGTTATTTGTTTAACTGTCTCGGTTTAACTGTAATACATGTATTGCGTATTGCGTAATAAAGCTTTCCTTTAATTTACCCTGTACTGATAAATTGACTAAATGAACATTTTGGTTTCATGTTGATTGATTTTAACATTGCTCCTAACAAACTAATTATTTCCATTTTAACCTTCAGAAATATAAACAGACTTAATGAATAGCATACCTAGCTACGTAGTGAGTGCAAGGTAAAAACTAAAGAACGCGAAATTGGAATGAATTTATTTTTAGATAAATGTTGGCTGTGATTATTACTAGTAAACCCAATTTTTGTGTCGCTTACCCAAGGTCGAACCAAAAACCCAAGTTTGATCCAAAACCCAAGGTCCAACCTTGCTGATGGGACTCGAACGTACGACTCCAGATCATTTAGACCTGTCGCCTTGCAACTGTGCTACGGCAGCGCAGAGCGACCGATGTCAATTTCGGGATCAAATCCCAACAACAATGTCTCAATCCCAAGAACGAAATCGACTCTATATTTTTTTGAATAGCGTTATCATTGAAATGGTTGCTTGTCATTAGCTCCAATTTTGATCATTCGGATTGATAACTTTTCTAGATCATGAAATCGCTAGTAAAGTTTTCAAAGTTATCTGAACGCAGAGATATCTAACAAACACAGCAGGTTGATTTTTTTATTGATCTGCGGACGCATCCACGGGCTCGCTGGATACCAATACTCGTAGATGTATTTTGTCGCATGTAAGCTACGTACAACCATATTGGCGGTATCGCTTACTGGAATGTCAACGTGAAAGAGTTTGCAAAGCGATGCCTCGTCATACGGAGATTCTAAAAATGCGGTTCCGTGTCTGATATCGTATTTCTGGGAACAGAAATTCGCCTTGAGTAACACAACTTCAAGGTCCTCACGAAAAAATATCCTTTCTTTTCTGTGATCCTTGGTTGGAAGGAAAGAGAATGTTGTCAGAAACAATTGACATTTAATTCAAGGACGAATGATACTCAGTGGTATTCAATTACACATGTACTTTCACTGCAAATTAAATATGCTTGAGATGAACCTTAACATTGTTGTCTATCGCAGAATTTATAGAGATTGCTTTAATGGCATGCATTCCTACAAATACCTACTGCAAATGTCTCATGATCGATTGACATAACTTGACAACCTTCCTTTTGTAAGAATACATACAAATTAGTAAATTATATAAGTCAATTGCTAGACAGAATCAGAAAGGAATGGTATTTCAACGTTCTTTTTATTTCTGAATCACTGCCTCTATTTTGCTTAGTGTTTCAATACTTCTAATTTCCTCAGAAGTCATGAGAATGCAGTGATATCGAAAAAATGTTTGACATTTCTTGAAAGCTAATGCCTTGAGTAGGTGAATGGAAGATGATAGAAGGGGATATCCTGATTTCCTTTTCTTAATTGAAATTTTTATGAGAACGTGACAACAACAAACTCTCCAAATTTGAGAACGCTGTTGCAGATGATTGATTCGTTCGTGTTTTCGTAAACATGTCTTTATTTCAGGAAGAAATGAATGTTTCTCACAGGCTCCTATTTACCTCAAAATACATCAAACATGAATTTTAATCCACAATAGAGAGAAGTTTCTAATCATGTAGCTGTTCCGACCTCACTTTGACTATCGAAACAAAACTACGTTCATTTCTAGAATGTTGTTTGAGTCAATGACATGCGGTATTCTTAAATGATAGACTCTAACGTGTAATTCTGAGCCTAAACCTCAATTGAACTTTGATTTCTCAGTAATCTAAGTCAATTATCTGTCTCGTTCTAGGAAGGAATGGGCAAGTCTGTTGGCAACCCGCTGTCTAAGCCTTTCCTTAGGTCAATCGCGGATGGTCAATTACGATCAGAGTATGGAAACGAAGCTGACAATCTGTTACGAGGACAGATTTTCTGCAGTTACTGGCAGAGTTCTTCCCAAAGGATCAAGTAGGTGAAAGTGGTGAAGCTTATCAGAATGGACACTAGTGTTTCCGTTCACTAAAAAAATTAACGTAGAAAGTGGGAGCAATCCCTAAGAAAGTATAAAAATAGAAAAAGTAAAGTTTGAAATTTTATCTGTCAATTTACTGAACCGCCAATTCGTGCATTAGATATAGACGAAACTTCAAATGTTTGCATTGTCTTGCAATGAAACGTAATGGGACATTTCAATTTTATCGTTAACTCTTTCATTTATGATTATTAAAAATTGAATGAGCAAACTATTGTATTTAAATATGTTTGCCCTGAAGATTTTGAGTCGAAGTCATCACTTACTGTCTGCTTACAATTTTAGATTATAATAACAGCTAAAATGAATGTTCTTTTTTGATTTGTTGATGCTTGATACGTATATGCATGTTCAATGAAAAGTAAAATAGAAACTGAAACCAATTCTGCGTGGGGGTTGTGGTGTCGACCCACCCCTTCCCTGCTTTTAGGAGGGAGACCGTCAGGTGTCGCCCGCTCCCAGTGGCGGATGAGCTCTGCACACCTGACGGGGGCAACCCACAGGTCCCATGGTGTGAGCGTTGTGCGTATGTGTGTGCAAGAGAAGAGATGTTTTGCGTTGTGTGCGTGTGATTCAGAGGGGACGAAGAGGAGAAGAATGGACAGTAGGGATAATATTGTGTAAGTATTCTTTTAAGAAGGGTGATTTGTTGGTGCGGAGTTATGCCAGTGTTCTGCGTGTGCGTCTGTCGAGTGTTTGTTCTGATTTGTGGACTGTTAGGTGGGATTGAGTAAATGATCTTGTTGTTCTGTCTGTGTGCTAGGTATGTGCCGACCAATTCTGCGTGCTCTGAGATATTGAATTTCTCTCTAGATTTGCAACCACGATTTCATGTAAGGTTTATGATGAATCACAGCGATGGCACAATACTAGGTGAGTGACAGTGACATAATATACATGTTTCGATCTTGGACTTTTGGCAACTACTTTAGGGATGTTATCTTGGATACACTCAAATATTGAAAAGAAAATCATGACAGATAGGTGACATTATCCATGACCTCAGACCACAGCAATTGTGCCGGGATTTGAAAGCTGATGGACGATCGTAAGCATTTTCTCATCAATTCAGAACGATGGTCAGATTTTTTCATTTTTCATTGCTCTTCAGTTTAGACGCTACTTGTACGCATGGAAACATCTATTCCACACAACTGAAGTGGATTTGATGACTCTTGTAGATAATATGTGCATGTAAATCCTGTTCTTGTCTATGTACGTCTATCAAATATTATTTACCTCATACACGAGCAACACACGTCATAATTCTATGCATTATTGACAGGCTTAAGCTTCGCTGTATTATTCAATATTTATTATTGATGATATTTTAAAGTAACTGTTAACCTAAAAAATCCAATATGTCACCGGTGTTCCATAAATGTGGTGGTATTTTATTGTAAAAATGTTCACCTAAAATGATTAATTTCATGCATTCTTTTGCATATATGCACATTGCTAATATCCTGTTAATTGATATGATTAGAAAAGTTTTCAATTCCCGTGTGTGCCTCAAATTTCGTTAGTTTATTCAGCTGATTTTTAGTTTAGTTGTCGATTGCAATTTTTTCCTAGATGAAGAAGATCGATGGTTTTTGTGAATCTATGTAGCATTTCGATCCTAAGGCAATGATTATATTATCTCCGAGCTTCCATTTAAGAGGTGTCGTCTTCTCCACGCAGATCATTTTATATTGCGTGTTGTAAGCAAAATCTGCTTAGGTGCATGCTCCTATTTGTTTGAATGCATTTTTATTGAAGAAGGTCGATAACGGTGTTAAATACTGTCTGTCAATTACCTAGTCTGGTTTCATTCAACCAACCTTGTTGTACGAGTTTTGTAGGTATATGAACTTAATTGATTAACGATATACAAAGTAATTCTTGAATTCTTGAATACAATGTTTGCTTGTGATAATACAAGACTTTCACCTCGAAATTATCATGCTTACTAAATAGGAGTAATTTCTGCTGTAAGCGTGTAGTTATTGATCATGCCAAGTATCAAGTGTGACTTTTGTTTACATTCATTTTAGGGATCAGATCTGTGTTTGGTTGAAGAAGGATGAATCAGATGAGTCTCACTATAATCCGTAAGTTGAAAGTGATGCTGTATTTCTTTTGATATATTCTTATGCTAATTTGAGTAATTAGTGATTTACGCTTTCCACTGAACGATCTCAATAATCGTTGAGCCTCTAAACCGTGAATATATACTTATGTGTTTTGGCAGGTTGTATTGACAGACTTGCAGACTATTTTAGACTTGTATGAATAGGTATGATACAGGCCGGAGCTGGGACATACAGGAAAGTGGCAGGAGTGCTGGCGGACAGAAAAATTGGTCAGAGGATACGAGGAAAGGTTTGGAAACATGTGTCTTGCCAGCATTGACATGCGGACTAGAAACGGTGGCACTAACCGAGCAGCAAAAGATGTCTCAAGTGTGTGAAAATAACTGGATAAGGCGCATCTGTGGTGTAAGGTTGGTGGAGAAACGAGTAATGGCGGAGCTGAGGGATGAAGTGGGAATGAAGAAAAAGGGGACACAGAAAGTGATGGAAAAGAGACTGAGGTGGGCAGGGCACGTGGTAAGGATGGCAGACGAAAGGGTAGTGAAACAAGTGGAAGGTATGGATGACACAATGACAAGAAGAAGGGGACGGCCAAGGATTCGCTGGAAGTACTGTATCAAAAGAGACCTGGAACAGACAGAAGAAAACTGGATGACTTGGAAGGAGAAGGCGGAGGACAGATTGGAATGGCGGCAAATTGTCAAGAACGCGTCAAATAGTATGATGGAGAACATGAAGGCACTACTGACTGCGGTTTTGATAATGAATTGTCATTCTTGTGTATGACATCTCCCCCTACCCCTTCTCAGGGAAAATGGATTTGTTAAAATAAAATAATGAATAGGTAGATGGCTAGTAAATAGGAAATAGAATTAATAGTTTTAGCAGTGAAATCAACTCATCGATTAACTGTAATAACCGGAAGAAGTTTCCTTGACGAACAGGAGGCATTGTTTATCGGATTAGGTTAGTAGCAAATAAAGTATGACCGGTGATAGTCGCAAGTTTCAGTAATTTACAGGCTGATATTGGCTGCTTCGTATATGCGACACCAGGTGTTACTCTTCGATAATTTTTTGTGACAGCCTACTGTCGAAAACGAAATGATTACCACCACTGTGTCTTTGACGTAGAGAGTTCATCTTCGTGAGGGAGACCTGGGTTCAAATTCAAGACTGCAATTTTGTTGCATGCCCAGCACAAGGTGCCGTTGTGGGATAACAAAAGAAGAAGGAGAATTGAAATTATATTCAGTCCTATGAAAGAAAATCGCTGACTTAATGTGCTTCCGAGCATGAACAAGGCTTACATGTCAAGGTCTACTTTTAGCAATAAACTAAACTTAGCGACTAAAACTTCCTTTTCCCGGCGGGAGTTCGGACAAAATGAACTGTCTCAATGCAAAATGTAAATTATCCCGGCGCCTGGTCAATTACATGAACAGGGCAGTCCGGTTGATGGACACTAACCTCTGATCTGTATGTTTCGGTGTCTGTTATTCATCTATTTCAGTGAAGGCATGCTGTGTCGGCTGATGATTTTATGGACAACAAGTCGGCACTACCAATAATGGTATCATCATTTTAGGAAATAATGATGATCATGAAATATTCGTGATGACGTTCATGCTTCCGAAGCTATAGAAATTGAAGCAATCAGCGCTTCTCACTCATTGACTTGCACGTTTCATAATGCCGCGTGTCATTTGAAAGCTACTTTTTACCGATAAGAATGCATTTTTTGCGGACCCACTCAAGTACAAAATACACTCATTGTCGCTTCTTAAAGTCTCGGGGTGAAGACATGGATAATGATCGACTAGTAAATTATCCCGGTGCCTGGTCAATTACATGAACAAGGCTGTCCGGTTGATGGACACTAACTTCTGATCTGTATGTTTCATCTTACGACATTCCATTTATTTGGCACATAAGAAATATGAAAGGTCGTTCATTATTTGTGAAATAAGGTATCGGTGGAAATTTCTTAAAAATATTTTCCGTTTTCATAATTTGCTTGCATCTTAATTAAGAACCGATCTACGCAGTGGTGCATCTAGGTTCGTGCGCGGAAAGTTTCCGCTTTGCAGTTGAAAATTTCCAGTAGGCTGTTTTATTAGGATTTTATTAACCATTTAATTCTGGAATGTGATCACCTGCTTCGAAAATTTCCTGTAGACTCGAGTCATCCATCTGAAATTTCAAAATTTCAACCGACATTGAATATCTGTAGCATTGAATCATCTAGATTAACAAAACGTAGTTTTTCTGTTTTGATCGAAAAATTACTCTAATGGAGTCTTTTTTGTTACATGAAATTCAATTTATTTGTTTTGAACTTCGACTGAATGAATATTTCTATTTCATCAGAGTTACCAAGACTCAACAAGTTGGACTGATTCTCCCTCAAGTGAAAACCATCGGAACAGTAACTCGTCGGGCAGTTGAGAAGACTTGGCTGACTGCTAGTAATGCTTACGTAAGTACAACCCAATTAATTATTGTTTTTAGACTGAATCATACTTGAAAAATTATTGTTGAAATATGGAGATTATTGGAGAACGGAGACATGTGCGGAACATGAAGTGAAATGATCAAAATGATATCAATGAATAGCAGTGCCTGCATCAACCAAATTATTTCCTGCGTACTCTTATAGGCCCATTTAGAAAGAATGCTCAGTAGTCCAGCTAGCGTACACTGCCATGTTTTTCTGTTTTACATGGTTTCATAGTCTAACGTTCTGCAAATCTGAGATGAGCCGTCCCATTTACAATTAAGAGAGCTTCCAGCGTCCCAGCTAAAATTGAACAACGTAGTAAGTAAAGTAACAAACAATTAGCCTACTCTGAAAAATACACATAACTAAACTTTCAATTAAGTTGTGAATACATTTAAAGTATGAGCTACTTTGTTACGTAGCTGAAACTGCTTTCGGTGTCTGTTATTCATCTATTTCAGTGAAGGCATGCTGTGTCGGCTGATGATTTTATGGACAACAAGTCGGCACTACCAATAATGATGGCGCTAATGTGACATTAGGGTATCATCATTTTAGGAAATAATGATGATCATGAAATATTCGTGATGACGTTCATGCTTCCGAAGCTATAGAAATTGAAGCAATCAGCGCTTCTCACTCATTGACTTGCACGTTTCATAATGCCGCGTGTCATTTGAAAGCTACTTTTTACCGATAAGAATGCATTTTTTGCGGACCCACTCAAGTACAAAATACACTCATTGTCGCTTCTTAAAGTCTCGGGGTGAAGACATGGATAATGATCGACTAGTACGATTACACAGCAAAATTTCATTTGATAAATTATTTAGTTTAGTTAGTTATTGGGCATTAGTTTCATCTGACTACGATTTTCCAAATGATATTCACCTGTCCGAACCATGTCAGGCGTGCCAATTCTAGTGCCGGCGTTGCAAAGGAGGCCCACCATAACATAGCCGCAGGTCGCTCAGATGACAATTGGTAAAGACTTGCATGAGGCTGTAGAGGACATTTGCTATTTGGGTGATGTGCTTAGGAGATCTGGAGGCTGTGGTGGCGCGGTAACAGCCCGCATAAGGAGTGCTTGGACGAATTTCCATGATCTGTTGCCAGTCCTGACGAATGAAGGGATTTCTGTCAGACGCAAGGGTCATGTCTACAAGACATGGAGAAGAAGCGTCCTGTTGTGTATGCCTCGGAGACATACATCGGACACAAGCGGTCAAACTTTTTAAGTAGAGTTCGATGTGAAATTTACGAAGGATGCTTGGCTTGAATAATTTGGACGCCGAGTTGCGGTAAAATCATTTACGATGGTTTGACGACACCAAAGAATACCCAACTGCAAGTGGCCGGAGAAGGTGATTGAACATGAGTTACCGTGTCCTTACATCAAAGGCAGTCAGAGAAAAAGTGGATTCACTTTCAGGAAGGATATAGAGCCCCTGCATCTTAACCCTCGAATTGCGCGAGACCGGATGGCGTGGGGAAGGCGCACTCATGTAAACCAGAATTAACGTAGCCCAAATGTCGAACCCTAAAGGCTGGGACTCAATCGACTATAAACGAGGAGTAAGAGTAAGTAGTTACGTCCCAGTGTTTGCGGAACCCTGATTTGTAGTCTAGTAATCGAAGGCAGATTATCAGAACTGTGTAAACATCTGATTATTTAATTGTACTGTTTAATATCACTATTTGACAGAGTTAGTAGACTGTTTCTTGTGTGAAGCATGTCTACCTTGTGAAATTATCGGAAAATGGACACCGTCCAAAAAGTCATTGATTTACCAGTGGCAAGCTAATGTGCTCTCTTAAATTTCATGATAAGATAAATCTTCATTTCTTGGAAATGAAAATATCGAACGCACCAAGTAAATCAAGTCGTTTCCTTCGTAATGATCTACAGAAGGGAGGGGCGTGTTTATTGCTATGTAATGATACCATGCACATAAGTTAATATCCCATTAAATTGCAAATCATGAATGAATAAAATAAGTCAATCTTCATCGTGGTGCTGAACTTGATGTTGATATTACTCGTATATTACTGATACCTTACACTGCACACTCCTGAGAGATGCAGCATGCCTCTCAGTTCACGCATGGAGAGCCCTCCACAAAGCTTGATGGAATATATCCATCGTATCATCATTAACTTTAAAAGGGAAAAAGGTCATTAACTTTTAGGGGCCATGTCCCCGACGCATGCAGTAAGACACTCCTCATACAGGTATTGTATACCTGACCCTGCGCTTCTTGCACGAGCTGCCATAGCCTCACATTAATCTCTTCATTAACTGTTGTACCGCGCAGATGCCAGAATTCATCGACCACTTCATTGAAATCTTCGCCAATTACAATATCACTGATCTTTAATGAGACAGGAGGAGCTCTCTCCTGTATCAACAAGATTTGAAATTTGGTCCTCTCGTAGAATAGCTCGCAACGTACACTTTATCGTGTTCCGTCCAACCCACTTCCTGCAGTGAGTGCTTTTTATATTTAATAATTTCGAATATTTAAGCCTTAGAATATTGATCAAATTGACGTGTACGTTGTAAGGCTGCTCAATTTCGGTCGGTTGATAGTCTGATACGAAAAAACCGGTCTGTTATGGATTATCGGCCGATATATTCTTGATAGGGACACTCCTTAAATTGTGGGTTGCAAGGCTGCACTGTTATTTTCACATTTGACTAATAATAGATAAAACCGATATTGTCAGTTATAAAATGAAAGCGCAAAGCGCATTAAATATTTTTTCATCGAACAAATTTTGTTGAAGGTAACGAAGGTAGATATGTAGGTGTGGTATTTTAAAAACTTTCACAATCGTCAATCACAAAGACTTTTTTCTGATGAACGCTTCAGCGAATGAAAATATCTAGTGTTTGTCTGGCAGACGGCTAGGAAATTTAATAAGCAATGACCAGTTGCGGAAAATGCTCTCCCGCTTCCACTGAAGTCAATGGCTTGTTGAGAGGACAATCATAAATAAATTGCTGATAAAATCCGAGTTCTGCTGATGAAGCTTCGTTTGATATGAATGGAATGAATCACTACTGTTCTTTCCGAAGGATTTTTGTGCAACGATTCTGAAATGATTGGGCCCCTTTCCTAGCGTTACTGTCCCCTATTACCATGGTGGGCAATCGGGTATATTGCATTTTGTCGAATTGAAATGGTGGATATGACAAGGAATATCAGGCAATCAGATATGAACAGTATACATTTAACCGATATGTAGAAATTGAAAGATCAAATTGGAAAATTAAGTACTCATGCTCAACTGCAGAAATGATGAAAATATGCGAATATAGAAATGCATGTACATAAAGATAAACTTAAAAGGTGCATACCTAACTATTCATCAGAATAATCATCAGGAAAATCGAATTTCGGAGCTAAAATTTAATTGCTTATGTAACGAATTAAGCAACTGTACTTATTTTAACAGCAAGTCACAGAGGCACTTAGTTTTGTCTCAAGCATTTAGGGGGCACACTGCCCGCCAGTGTCCGGATTCACGCACGAAATTCGTGCATGCACGAATCATGCACGAATGCACGAAAATTACGGTCGATGCACGAAAATCGTGATGTGGATTGCACGAATTTTTGCATCGCTCAGTTTTTTTCAGTATACATCATTTTTGATAGATTTTTGTAGATTACCGGTGTTACTGTATTCTACCGAGTGCGTAGAGCACAGTACTTGGTGAAATGAGTGGAAACTGTAAGCTGTCTGCCACATTTAAGATACATTCTGTTTCAGAGAAAGATACATTTTACAGATAACAAGATACGATATTCTAAAAAACGACATGATTATATAATTATCTTTTGATAAGAATCAGGATTCAAATATGACAAATATTTATTGAAGGTAAATAAAGGCTGTGCACATTTTTTAGGTTGAAAACTTATTCTCATATTTCAGATCATATACTCAATATTATTGCTGGAGTTAAAAGGTATTTTACGTTAACTTGTCTCAGTTTCGCATCTTTGTGCTCTTTAATGGAAACTTCAAGAACATTCGAAATTGACACTTATTCATATGTGATTCTGTGAAGGATGACGTGAACAATATTGTCGAATATACACACTGGTTCCCGCCGCTGATCTTTCAAGCGAACAATTAATTGACTTTTGGACAATGGTCGACAACTCCGGCAAATTTCCCATGTTGATGAAGTTGATCAAAGCGATTTTCGTACTCCTAGTTTGGATGATCATCTCACTTCCACGCAGAGGGAAATACAGAAAAAACTTGAAGACCAGTTGGAGAAGCGCCGCCTCCTTGAAGAATTGTAAAAGAAGACATTAGAAGATGAAAAGAACTAAGTCGCCTTAGAGCTGAAAAAGACTCTCTCTCACAAAGAAGAAGGAAAAAGAATGCGAACGTGTCGTAGAGACTGTTTTGAAACGGAAGGCAGCCGAGCTCCTTCCCAAGATCTCCTCCCTTCCAAAGATACCAAAAATACCAAAGTGACTTATCTGGTGAACTTCCATGTAGACTTTCAGAACAAAGGCCAAAGATACTGGACAGCGTCAGCTGATTAGTAATCTTAGCAAAAAGCAATATGCTCTTACCGTACTAAATCTGTTGTTTCAATTTGTCTAGTGATACATAAGTATACGATTTATTATACTGTATACTCGTTCTATCTGTTAACATAATAGGCATACGCCCTTCCTACCAAAGTAATTACTTTCATGATAATTGGATAGGCATACTTTTTTAAAATACCTCCATCAACCCTTAAAATAAGTTAAATCGAAACTCGATACTCAGTGGCAGTTTCGTTTACTCTATCTTTAATTGCATCTGGCAGTTGAATGTTCGCATGTAATTTGCAAATTAAAATGTGAGCAGGATTCTTGTTACCCTGGGTAGCTTACATCAATTTTACGTGCTTTCACTCAGATGTACATTTTAGTACATTACAGTACTGCATGTCAGTCTAACTTTAAGTTCTTATGCAATGATGAGGAATTAAATATGAATGTGTAAAATAGCTCTGAAGCGGCTTTGCAACGAAACAGTGCTGTCTGGGATCATACTATTCAGAAAAGGTGACTTTTTTTCTATATATATCATGCACGAAAATTTTCGGGATGCACGAAAATTTCGAAATTCTAGAATCCGGACACTGCTGCCCGCTGCACTCCGCTCGGTTCCGCCGTGATATGCCATGCCGTAGCGCGCTGGAGTAGTCATTTTGAATAGGTGAGTATCAATTTTTCGCGGAATATATGTAGGTCGAAACATCAAAGGTAGTCAAAAGAATCTCTCATGCGACTGTTAAATATAGTTTTCAATGACGAAGTGGGTGAACAGAAGATAATTGATGTGCTAATGAAAGTTGATTGGAATATGATCTGGAATATGCTCGCTGCCGAGATAACATAGTGCTTAATACAAATTGTTGTCTTGTTTCTATGCACAATGCCATTACAGAAATTTTGGATCGCACAGACACTGGTGCGTGTATGGTGTTAAACTACGATTTTTCTAAGGCGTTTGATAGAATTTGTCACAAAACATTAGTAGAGAACCTGTGCAAACTTTGTTATCCAGCTGGTTTTATTAAATGGCTCTGTTCTTATTTGACCGACCGTTTTCAGTGTGTCAAGCTGGGTAGTACTTTTAGTTATCCAGTCGCTGTTACAAGTGGTGCCCCACAGGGTTCTTTGTTAGGGCCATTTCTATTTGTCTTGTATTGTAGCGACATAAAACCATTGTCATCAAAAACTTATATTTCGATTTATGCTGACGATATTTGTGAGATTTGTCCGATTTCCAAGTTCGAAAGTGACAATTCCATTGAGCTTTTGCTATCAGAATTTTATAATATAAAGATGTGGTCTTCTTCAGATAATCTACTATTGAATGAGACGAAAACTAAGGCTCTATGTATCAGTAAGAAGTGTTTCGACGTGTATTCCCCTTTTCCTTTCCCAATGGTCACAGAAATGAAGATCTTGGGTGTTACATGGTGTGACAGTTTGAGTTGGAGCATTCATTTTCGTAATGTGTTCAAAATTTGTTCAAGGCGTTTGTACATGATTAGAATACTTAAACGTTTGCTAAACCATGATGATTTGTGGATTGTTTTTAACAGCGTTGCACGTAGTATTGTTATGTACTGTTTTTCCTTATTTGGCATTCTAAACGCGGAAATTGTTCAGAAAATCGAAAGACTTTTTAAGCGAGCGAGAAAGATTATTTGTATGCCCAACTGTAAATGCAACAACAATGCCGCTAACTTTCATCAAAAACGTCTCCTAAGTTTCAAGACCTTCTTCGAAAAGTGCCAGTTGACAAATCATCCGCTACATTCAATCGTTTCTCACCCACGAAATGGAAGGCTGACAGTCCCTTACTGCAGAACGACTTTGCGACAGAACTGTTATGTGATAATGTCAATTTTAGTTATGAATAACCTCACTGATCTCACATGTGCCATTCCTTATTGACTTATTTGTGCTATGTTACTTTTGATTTTTATTTGGACAATATATATAATTTATTCTTATTTATTCTTTATTCTTTAATTATTTGCCTACCCCTATTGGCTCCATTATTTATTTTCGTGGTAATATCTGAAATTCATTTATCAGTCACAGGTCCGCTAAAAAGCAGTCAAAATGCGCTGGAAAGGAAACCATGAAAATACGGACATGTCAAAATGTTTGTCGATGTTTTATGTATACCACTTTTTTAATAATAGATGATCAGCAGATGGTGTCATTCGAAAGACGTATTAATTAGGCTCAGTCAATTCAAGTTCATGTTTTCTATGAAATGGAAATTTTTACTAATTATTTTTTATGTGTACATGAAATTCGAATTCCTCCCTTGGGACTCCTACTATTTTGTGTGTATATCATTACCACAATCAAAAAATGTTTAGCTGGCGTTGAAATTTCTTTCTAAATTCGTTCACTGAGGAAGTCGGAAAATTCTATAAATCCAATGAGATGCAAATTCCCTCATAGTGTGAACCGTTCACGTCAGACGAAAAGATTTAAAAACAGTCGGCTACCTTTGAGTCTCTAAACTGCAAATAATCACGTTCGCTATCGACGAAGACGGTATCATTGTGATGAGGATACACTTGTCACTAAATGAAGGGAATTGTCTCAGTCAAAGACGCTACCCGTTTGATCCTTCTTCACTTCAATTACAGTGAAGCTTAGACTGGGGGTGTTGAAAAAATAGAACATTTCTAAATGATGGTAATTATAAATTATTTCAGGTGTTAGGCTACGAGTTACATGTAAAGCTACCCCATCTATACCATGCATAAGTAGAAATGCGTTGAAGTTTTATCGGCTTCTTTAACCCGAAAGATGCAGAGAGGGGAGTACGCCGGGGTACGCCTGAGCCCCCGCTACCCCATTCTCATTATTCTTAATTTGTCATTATACATTTTACATTCCCATGTCTGTCCATTCACTTTTCTACCACCTTATTTTCAGTGTTTTTTGTTATTAACCTGCTTAGTTATGCAGTTACAAGTTATATATCTTTTTCTGTACTTTCACACGATTACCTGTTTTGTTAATTATCCTTTATCATCCCTACTTTGCTTTCTTTGATTTTCTGCTTCTTTTATTTGATCGTCTGCTGAGGGATGCCTTTGGTACATGGGCTCGTCCTCTTCCCTCAAACATAGACAAAAAATCTTTCAGTTGATACCAAACTTCCGAAATTTGAATAAATTTTGAAATGTCATTGGAAAGTAAATTTACAAGTGAAGTTGTAACCTGATCATGTGTCAGCGAAATTGAAGCATCTGTGGATTGTGAACTATGCTCCAAGGTAATCATGCACCTGCTCTAAAAAACGCGCCAAGATATTTGTCAGGATAAATGCCGTATTCTCTCAAATATAACCCGCTATCAAATAGAGTCCGCACCTAAATTGATCAATGAAGAGACGTTTACTAGCATTGTTGCAAACCACTGCCATTAGAAATTTGGACTGTGACCAGATGTAAGTCTGACGTTGTCGAACAGGCCTAACTATATACATGTAGGTAATCAATATAGCACAAGCAGGGCTCTACACCCACATTATTTTATTGCCATGATATTTCTTTTAAACGCAATATAATATAACCGTTTATGTAAGAAATAGTTTTCTTTGTTGCGTTTACCATAGTGACATGAACACACAGATGTTCGATATGAAGAAACCTCTAGTTTTCCATCTAAACGACAGGTAGCTAAAGAAGTACGTATTCCATATTTAATTAAATTAAAACACGATACGGTAAAAAATTCGAAGAATCCAGGAAGCGGAAGATACCAAAGTTAAACAACTACCCAAGTGGAAAATCGTGTAAATAATTAGGTAACTTAAAGTCAACAGCGAATGAACATAAATCAACGCTTATAACAACGTAGAGTAACTTATCACAGTACAGGGCTGACCGTACGTCAGACTCTTAGTCTCAGCACTGAACGTGATATTCCAGGAAATATGTCACACTAGGTTATTTATCAATAAGAACTCAAACTATGAACCGTACTATTCCTGGAAATATTTCCGAAGTAGGCTTACCTTAATTCTCGGAAATCTATGTTTCCTCCTGTATTATTGGTCGAAATCCGTAACTCGAAGTAATTTCGTGTAGAATATTTCTTTTGATTTTAATTCGAGGTAACAAACTGCACCTAACCTCATGGATAAGTCATCGTCAGAAAGATTATAGCAATACTGGGCCAAACGGATCAACAACATAACGTATAGAGAAAGCGAAAGAAGACGACCTGCAGCAAATCGACCAAAAGAAATAGTAAGACGGAAAAGGAAAGCTAAAATATCGAGTAGCGAAAAGTCAGAGAAACAGGGATCGTGAAAACGAAAGAAATGCTTCTCTATCTTTACCGTCCACTCAAACATCTGCTTTCAGCAATGAAAGCAGTATGCAGAGCATGGAGATAAATGGAAAACGTATTACTCAAATCCCTAAAAAGAAGGAGGAGAGAGGTCATTTCAAAGACTACTGCGGTGCATGCAGTGATTACTGAAACAAACTTTGAACGATGTAAGATGCCTGAATGTACTGAGCCTGCGCATCTGACAAAAGACTTGTCACATGGATAGCGAAAGGTGACATTCTGCGAATTGTATCTGATTAATCATAGGATGAACAAGGTACATTTTCACTACACCACCATCACAGTGCAATTTCTTAGACAGATATTTGATTTCAACGAGATGTTTCTTAAGCCTTATTTTGTATTTATTTGTACAGCATATCTGTTCAGCTTCATCGATTCATCTTTTCGAAATTATTAGGCCTATTCTACACGAGACGAAATCTTAAAATCTTAAAATACAAGCGTAAGATTTTTTTTAACAAAAGAAATCTAAATCCCTCTTTGATTAATCGGGAAGAGTTTATGGACTACACTATATTCTTGATGTAACTTGTATGTCTTTTAATTTCCCTATTGCACCTCCAAACTTGCATTTTTGACTTTTATTTCTTTCTACTTAATCACTTTCATTTACCGCATGATAGTTCTTTCATTTTGCTATTTCACTAAGCAACATAAGTTTTTAGCGTCAAGAGGATTTATTCACGTGCGTTAGCCAGTACTAGAAATGAATAACATCATGAAAACAGCAGAGCGTCACATACGTCACGAGTGCATCACGCACGTCACATGCAACATATTTCAAGATACAAGTACAATTGAGTTGTCATAGGCAAGAGGAACCAATAGAAACTTGTTTTCGTAGTCTCGATACAGGTACCTGTAGATCGATTGAGTGACAAATGTGTTTTTCCGAAGGACAAATTAAAATTGAAGTGAGGTATGTCAAAAACCGTGTCATTTTTACCGTCACGTACGAACAGAGGTCTAAATTAATGTCCGCAGATAAGAAATTAACACATGAAATTTCTTGTTCAGCAAAAGTTGCAAGTAAAGTTGTGTCACAATGCACACAAATTTGTATGAAGAAATTCGCAGTTTAAGTGGTTCAAAATTTCAAATATGTTTCTCCAAAAATCACGTGCGTCACGTAAAGAATCCCTCACCTATCAAGATAAGAAATAATAAAATCGATGATCGCAAAACTAATATAAATTTACTCACACAAATCAAAATCAACACAAACTTCTAGTTCTACTACCTGCAAATCTTGCGTCTTCAAGTTAGTTTTTCTACTGTCGTAATCATCTTTCTCCTCTGTTTCTTCCGTTTTGCATTCTGACTCATCATCAATTTACACGGATGACCTCATTTAATCACTAAAACATTCGAGAGCCAAAGCAGGAGTTAACCTAAGACCAAGTGCCTGTTATCAAAACATAACTGGTTGATATTCGCTGATATTTGATATCAGTGTTCCTTTCTACAGCAAGATCGTTTGGGAAGTGAGCTGAAGGCAATGGTTCAAGCTCCTCCTGGTTATCGATTCGTAGGAGCGGATGTCGATTCCCAGGAGCTTTGGATTGCTTCCACTCTCGGTGATGCAACTGTGGGTATTCAAGGCGGTACACCGTTTGGTTGGATGGTCTTACAAGGATCGAAGAAGGAAGGAACCGACTTACATACAGTTACGTCCAAAATGATCGGTATAAGCCGAGATAGCGCCAAGGTAAAGTTCTTTTATTTGAAGTCTATCACATTCAATACCTATTGATGCAGAATGATTATTTCTGTCTAACTGCTTTAAGCTGAGTATTAAATTTATTTAGAAAAATGGAGTGAGCTGATCAATATCGATTAAGATTTCAATATGGAAAAACTAAACTTCGGTGAATATCGCGTGAAGAAATCGGTAGAAACAAAAGCTTCCACTAAAAAAATTTGATAAACTTCATGAAAAATTAATGTATCTGCAGCTTAAGATTTTCAAAATCTTAGAAAAGTTTGAGGAAATGAATTGATCACTATTTCGATATAGGTGAAAATTAACCTCGAAGTCAATCGATATACGGAAAGGAAACAAGAATTTTAATCAGGAGGAAGGAAACTTCGAACGAATTTGAAACATGAGAATTTTGATATAAAAGGAAATATTGTTCGAATACAATCTATGTAGATGAAAATTTATGTGTGAAAAAAGAAAGCTTCGATAAACTTGGAAGGAAATAATATCTTTCACGAAATATTTCGGTTCGATATTTCAGCGAAATATTTCATTTCAACACTAATTATACGTGTTGTTGTGGAAATTGACGAATATTCTTGAGTAATAACAGTGTTGAAAACACTGAGCACGACACCTGATTTAGAGTAATGGACTAAGTGGTTTTCGATTTGTCGCTTATTTGCTAACGCCGTAGGCTTTTTGGTCATCTTAGTCAATTTTCTAGTACCAATTTTCATTAAAAGCTTTAATTTATCTGCAATTACGATGTGTTCAGTTTCAGAAGCATCAATCATTATGTACACAAATAAATTTTTCTATCTTTCGAATGTTTTCTTAAGTATCCCCCTATTCACTTATATTAGAAAATGGATAAATTCAAATTCACAGCAATGTATTGAGAATTTTTTCTCTATCCTTAAAGTAGAAGAAATTAATGAGAGTCTAAGGGTAGAGTCTAATCTTAACGCGTAGCGTCCCAGATGCTGGTCACTTTTCTGAGAGATGTTCTCATCGGCCAGTCTGGACTTAAAGTCACATGCAAAATCTGTATTTTCGCACAATTATTTTGCATCTAAATGAGGCACCACATTTTCCAGGTTCTCAACTATGCCCGTCTGTATGGAGCTGGACAAGCCTACTCAGCCCAGCTTCTTCAACAATTCAACCCTGGAATCACCCCATCCGACGCAAAGGAGATGTCCCGGCGGCTCATGGAACAAACCAAAGGACGAAAGAGGTTTGATTTTGATAGAGCTAAAAAGATATGGACAGGAGGGACCGAGTCCGCCACATTCAACAGATTGGAGCAGATTGCCTTGCAATCAAAACCGAAGACACCAATCCTAGGAGCTCGCTTGACAGGGGCTCTCACTCCTGACTTGGTTGGCAATGATGTGAGTTACTGAACAGTTGAAAGGATTTATAGCTTTCAAACATTTTTAAGAAACCGATCATAATACCCCGTGTAATAGCCATGCCGACGCTTCAGCTGCCTATTTGTGATCAGGTAATTTAGGCAATCTTCGGTTCTGAATTTCATCTCTTGCATGTCAGATATTGGGTCTCTACTAGTGCCAAAATAATCAGCCATGAAGGTCAATGAAAATTGTTGAAAATAGTCGTTAATTGCAGGAGAAGATAAATTAAGCAATGATAAAGAAAACAAACTTAAGTAGGAATCGTCGCAGATTCACGCTGGGTATTGATTGTTGATGATGTTATTAACCTACAGCACATGATTTATGTCTGATAAGCAAGTTAAATTCCTGATATTTACAGACAATCTTACTATTTTTGTCGTCTTGAATGATAATAATAGCTGGCTGTCACTTGTTGTTCCGATGTCAGCAAATTAGCCAATTTTGGAGGATTTCTTCAGAAATACTTTCTAGATTTTTTATCCTGGTGGAGTCATTCCTTCCGTAGACAGATGTACTTTCAAAAAAGGGCCGATGCGCGGGCTGCATTTTCTTCCGTTTGGTCCGTTTTTCAGAGTGAGACATCACTTGCATCTCAAAAAGTTCATTTGTTTAGATCAGTAATTGAATCAGTCATTTTCTGCGGCAACACCGAAATATGAACTTACACGAACGTATCCCTGCCCATACCGTTTTCCTTTGAGTCATCTTCATCTGCTTGAACGACAAGTTATTGGAACATCACCGACTCTCACTGTGTGAGCATCAGGGGTCGTCGTCGTCGGGTTTTGTTGGTCATTGAGTCTTCCGCAAATCCTAAGAAACTTCCATCAATGAAAGATTGATTGCAAAATATGTCTTTCATGTTCTACTTCAAATCAATAACACATTAAATCTGAACTGTAATGAGTAAACAATTTTACAGATATTGTACAATAAACAATTGCAGTGTGATGTCAATTTGAATGTTAATGCGATTAAAGATGACTTATTCAGTTCACCATATTCATGAACCTGTTTAATAAAGATCAATTTTTATGCATTTGAGCTAAATGGCAGAAATGAAGCTTTAACATCACTACTTCCCATATTTGGGGCTTGGAACTTGCTGACATAGACTTTTCTGAAGCGCTGTGGCACTTTTAGTCCGGATGCCCTTCATGCCAGCTTCAATTGACACTTTCGGGGGTCGGCCTCTGTACCAAAAGATCGTTAGGTCAAACATTAAACCACTGTGCCACGGAGACCAGAAGTTTGGCAGAGATGCTAAAGATAATTTCCGCCAAACGAGAGAAATTTCAGCCAAAACGGAAGGATTGGCGGGAAATTAATACCGTGTTGGATATCGTGTCTTTACCGAGGCTTGCTCCCAGTCGAAGACATGTTAACTAGCTTTGAAGATGGTCGCCCACTGGGTCAAGGAAAAACAATTCCCATTTGTTGAATGTCTCCTTCATGATGACAAAACTCCTGACCAAGAGAATCGTATTGACTTTAGGACATTCAGCTCATGAATGACGCCTTTCTTTCAAGAATTGGCGCAGTTGTGTATGTAAAATACACAAGAGTTTCATACATTGTTGATGATATCCTGCAGTGCAAGATGTATATACGATGAACAACTTAAATTCGTGATATTTATAGACAAGTTTACTATTTTTGCTGTCTTGCATGATAATAATAGCTGACTGTCTGTTGTTGTTGCCGAAGTATTCGAACATCCTAATTGTTAGATGAACAATTTGTTTACTGCATTTAATCAGCAACAGACTCGACTGCAACATATGACAACAATGCCTGATTATCTAATAATGTCTTTCATGATCTACACTTCATTACACCGTATGCTAGTACAAATGTCTTGTCCATTCTGATGTGTATTTAAACTTGATTTCCATTTTCCTTTCACCAGCTCTAAATACTAACGCTGAAGATGATATTATCTTGAAAATTTACTACATTCTATGAATCTTCGTGGACAAGATTAGTTTTCATTTTACAAGTTGAAGCATGTACTTTGCCCTGCGAAATAGCTGCGACCCATTGATGATCGAAAACGACAACTTTCCACTATGTAATTTATACAATGTGGCGCAAACTCGAATTTCATGCCCTTGCAAATATCCCCCTATTCAGGAGTCAAAATTAAACAAATTGGAGTGTGACTTTCATTCAAAAACATATTAGATTAAGAGTGCGTCAAAAAGTGAAAAAGATCAAGACAACTAAGTGTTTCCATGCTTTCCCTGTTTTCTCTTTTATTCTATATTTATTTAATCTTATATAATATTGATTGAGTATGAATGTACGAGTATTTCATATTAAGCCACATTTACTTGCAGCTGCTGTAATAAGTCTCCGTAGTCGTACTGCATAAATGTGTTTGGGCAAGGTTTTTAATGCTCTTCCTTTTTAAAGGAAAATATTCCAAAAGAAGTTATCATGCAATTTATATTTGAAAAAACAGTCATCAACGAACATTTTTGAATCTTAGCACAATCTTCATTAGTGCACGCGAAGATCATGAATATTAGCTGATACTTGTACAATGTATATCGCATAAAATGAAAGGGCAGCTTGTATTCGCCTTTCCGATTTACATCTGGGTTGGAAATTACACCCAACACTTCTATGGATCATTTCACATCACAAAATCTCAAAAGATTTTCAAAATGTGGAAACTGCAAATCGAACCTGAGGCTCGGTATTCATTACTTGGGTCCTCTTGAGTCAATCATTACACGTCAGCAATGTGGTTTGTTGATGTTTTTTGAAAGATTTATAACAAAGAATGCATGATGCCATTTTCACATTTTCAGGATTTTTTTATGATTCCAGCATTTCATATCTATTCTTGAACCAATGAATAACCTATTACATAAATCGGTTACCTCAAAAGCTGTCTTGATGTGTGAAGACCCTGTAACATCGATAACAAGCTACATGTCACCATGTCGCATGTTTATATCATACTATTTATACTTGCCGTTAGCAACTCGATTTCTTGGAAACATTCTAAAGTCCTCGCATTCATGTCTACCAAGCAGTATGTATCTTGTGTCGACTTTATTTCTTGGTGCTATCCTAAGCATTGGCATAGGCATCTCTAGCAAGTATATGCATTAGGATTATTGGTTCATTTGTCTTGATATTATCTTGCAGTGAATACATTACGGCGCCTAATAAATCTAAATCACGTCAATCACTGGAATATAAATTTCATCGGGTTTTTAAATCACAGCGTACTTGATAAATAATGCTCGAA
Organism: Prostheceraeus crozeri; assembly: GCA_907163375.1. Taxonomy (NCBI): domain Eukaryota; kingdom Metazoa; phylum Platyhelminthes; order Polycladida; family Euryleptidae; genus Prostheceraeus; species Prostheceraeus crozeri. The sequence goes on from CAJQUW010011011.1 coordinate 144,525, forward strand.
AACACAGTTCTAAAACATGTAGAAAGACAAAGTTTTGTTATATTACAACCATGTTTGTAAACCATTATGAATACTCATTTTTCAGGAATACGAGGCCTTTGTTCATGTTCAATTGTGCAGGAAGGAAGCCCATAACCAGCTGATGGTAGCGAAATCGACGTTTTTTCAGCTGATGATAGTCGGGTTTGCTGGATGAGAGGCCTCGCAATAGACATCGATTTTGTAACCATCAACTGATTTTGGGCTACCTTCCTACACAATTGAACATGAAGACTCATGTTTAAAATACTGACTCAGAGCCATCTTCGTATACAAAGTTTAGATGCAATGTACAAAGCACGATTATAATACCTTATATGAAACCATGTTTTAAAGATGATGTTAGAACACTTTTAAAGTTGTTCTTTTTGTCCCTTTGACAGTGCAGCTGTAGAATTGAATTGTGGAAGAAATCTTATTTTTAAAAGTGCAACATGCGGTAGGGCCTATTTATTTTAAGTTAATGAGTAATGTATGAAGTAATAAACATTATTGCATGAAAGTGCAATCAATATTTCAAATCCATCTAGCCACCAGCATAAGACAGCTTTGAAGGCTGATAATGTCATCAAAACCTATACTAGTATTTATTAGTTTGCACAAGTGGATCTTATATCGATTGTGTCGATGTATGATAGAAAAATGATAACAAAAATAGAAATTTGTTTCATTGAATCCTAGTGAGAAACTGACCGAAAAATGAATAAAAAGATATCGACTCTCTCGATGCGAGTTGTTGGTCGAAATTCAAGCAATGGCGATGAAGATAAAGACAGGCCTTCGGCGTCCAGCAGTGTATTATATTGACTGCTATACTTCAGTTATGCATGTACATGTATTGAAAGTACTTCCCCAAGTAGTGGCACATAATTTGTCATGAAAATATTACCGAACATGCAAGTGTGCGTGCAGCAGACAACTGCGCTGCTTTCATGAGGCTCTGGGAAGCAGCTTCCAATTTTTCCTGATATGTTTCCTGTTTTTTGTTGAGGTGCCTGTGGCGTAGTGGATAAGTCCTTGGCCTTAGTGATCTTTTGGTCTAGAGGTCGAGCCTCGTAGGTGTCATCGGAAGTCGGCAGGATGGGCATATGGATTGAAAGTGTCAGCTCACTCCATCTTAAGTCTGGCTTTGTCAACACTGTTCTAAGAGGGTAGTGACGCTAAAACTTCTTTTTTTATTTTTCCTGTTTTTTAATGTCTTTTCAAAACGAAAAATCTGGCTATCCGAACAAGCATAATTTTTTAAATTTCAATATCTTGTTTTTTCGATTATTCATATCTAATTGCCTCTATTGCTTGAACCAGACTTATATTTTAATAATGTGCGTGTTAATAATAAACTTGTGTTATATAATTGCAGTTACTTTACGGTCAACTCTGTTCATTAGCACGCATTTTGAATTGCCTCACTCTCCTCGCCGTTAAAATACTTAGATTTGCAGTGGGCTTACAACTACCAGAAGTTTTTCGAAGAAATATAATATGATACTAATTGTCAAAATATAAATTAATTGCCGATGTTGTGGTATTCCTTCTCCCTCTAGTTGCTGATCTGAAAATGTTAATCAGAAAACTAGCACTATTAATTTCCCCTCGGAAAATGAGAGGTACATAAATTCTTCTAGAAGTCACAGTATAAATCGTTAAATCAATTGAAACCTTAGCGGAGATGTAATTGAAATCGCAATGAAGTCTCCTAGAAGCCACAAGTCTCGATATCACAGTATTTCATCCTCAGTTTGAATGTAGAGATATGAGGCGAAAACACTTGCTGGGGGATAAAAAGGTGGCAATTTTGTATCAGATGTACAAGCGTGGTCTGTATTCCGGGGAACAGTAGTGATTGACCATACCATATCCGCCCGAAAAAAAGAAATGTTGGGAAGACGAATAGTGCAGTGCCGGCAATTATCTGAAGTAATTGCTAAGTAATTGAAATGCAATATGAAGAATTACGGAGTAATTAGTAATTGTAATCAATTAAAATTTTAGGTATGTAACAGTAATCAGTTACGGTCTATTTCATTGAATAATTGACGCAAGTCTGGCTTGATCAGTGTTCTTGAGTCCTATTACTTGGGATATTTCTTGTTTCAGTTTATGACCAGCCGAGTGAATTGGGTTGTTCAAAGTTCGGCTGTTGATTATCTTCATTGCATGCTGGTTTGCATGCGATGGTTGTGTGACAAATACAAGATACCTGCGCGGTTCTCAATCAGTATTCATGACGAAGTGCGTTACTTAGCCAAGGAAAACACAACGGATCGAGCAGCACTGGCTTTACAAATTACCAATCTGCTAACAAGAGCGTTGTTCGTATCCAAGCTGGGAATGTACGATTTGCCAGAGGTAAGTTATGTGCGAGAAAACACCCATGATTTCGAAAATGAAAATGAAATGCACCCTGGTTGCTGGTAGGACTCCTGGGGTACGACAAAATGCTCTACTCTCCAGTCACATTAGAGATCTGTTAATCAGTTCTACTTAGCTGTCAATATTTTTTCTATATTTCCTGATGTGGGATTTAGGTACTTGTCTGATGGTTTTCCTTCTTATACTGTACCTCAAATTGCGATAACCTCAAGCGTGTCTTGTTTATCTTACTTTTGAGTTAGGTTATCCCATGACATGATCAGCTACTGGGATCTGCTGGAAACATCTTTCAACTGATGAAACATCACATGCTGGTGAAAGTCGTTGTCATCTGGACGTAGTTTATTTAGGTTCTCTTGATATTCTTCTGATGCATCCAATGACAGCGTCCAATGAATTTTTACTTTTCCATCACATCAAGGGGATCCTTGAATCTGCATGTACATCTTTTTAATGCAAATATGAGCGGTTCGACTTTGATATACTCGGGCTTAGGTTGTTGCCTGACAACATTCTTGCACTTTAGGGATCACCAGGTGAAAAGACGCATGCAAGTCGCAACTCGTTATGTCGCCGATATTAAAGTAACATACGGACAGCAAAAGTAAAGCCATCTCAGTATTTCTGCAGATGACATCAAGAATCCAAGTACTGCAGTCGAAAAGTTGTCAACTTAATGGGAATAATCAAACTTATTATTGATTTATAAACTACCACAAAGAATAAAGTCAAGTGTATGTCATTTTAAGAGATGATTAGATTGCACTGGTAAGGTACTTGTCCAAAAAATCAATATATGATGAATTGTGATAGCTTTGTGGAATGTTGAGGATCACATTGACATTTGAGGTGGCAATTTACATACATAATAATAATGAAGCGATCCATAAAACAGAGATGTTTGATTACGTAATCTATCGCTTAAATTATTCGGTGCATGACCGGTGGGTTGGTACATTGAAATCCTAGCCGAGTGTGAATGACCAGTGTATGAAGGCTGCCCCTTCTTAAGGCTTCGGGTATTACTGTCATGGGTGGGGCAGGTAAGAGTGAAAAGGATCAAAACTGTGAAGGGAGTCAACACATGGTCAAACAACTTCCATTGTTAGGATTTCTGTCAGTTATGTAGCGATAAGTAAAACTCGGTTGTTTAACAGTTTTTTTCAATATACATGTAACTCAGTGGGTGTCAATTCATTAAATACTTTTCGGTGAACTAGTCTTTTGAATGGTGGGTGCGCGCGGTTTTTTTGATTTACTGAAGAAGCTACGTACTGCTCCAACATCAAAAGTTGAACCATTTTAGCGCCGTCCATGCTCTCGATCGAAGAGAAGTGACGTTTAAAGCATTAAATCTGAGTATGCTATTTGGTCATGATATGAATATACGTATTTGTACTGCAAATACTATGCTATATGAATACGTATTTGTACTGCAAACGTAGGCTCACTCTGCGGCAGAAGCAGAGAAGTGACAGAAATGCTGGGTAGAAGAAATGCTGACGTGTGCTGCATTCAAGAAACCCAATATAAAGGAAATGGATGCAAAATATTGGGCGACGGAGATGAGCGATACAAGCTTTGGTGGTCTGGTGAGAAGACAAGTCGAGGAGGAGTCGGTATTCTTGTAAGAGATCGGTTAATTGGCAACGTTATTCACGTAGAGAGACCAAGTGCCGCCTTCATGAAGGTGAAAATGGTTTTCGAAGGAAAGGTGTTTCACATATATTCAGTATATGCCCCCAGACAGGAAGATCTGCTGCTGAGAAGGATGATTTCTGGGATAGTCGGGAAGATGATATCTCTAGCGTTCCATCAAGTGAACTTGTATGGATTGCGGGGGATCTAAATGGGCATGTTGGCGCGGACAGAAGAGGTTTTGAAGATGTGATGGGTCCTCATGGTTTCGGTGAGAGAAATTCCGAAGGAGAACGTATTCTAACTTTCTGTCAAGGACACGGAATGTTGGTCATGAATACGAGGTTTCATAAAGGTCGTGAAAAGTTGATCACATACAAAAGTGGTGATGGCGCTACTCAAATAGACTACATGCTGTTGAGACAAGATGGTCATGTGACTGTCAGGGATGTGAAATGCATCCCTGGAGAGGCCTGCCTAACACAACATCGGCTATTGGTCATGGATGTACATATGCAGCAAGAAGTGAAGGCATTTAGGAAAACTTTCAACAGAAAATTGAAAGTATGGAAATTGAAAGATGAAGAAACGAGAAGAAAATTTGAGGAAGTTTGCCAGCAGAAAAATGAAGCTCAATCGGAGATCGGTTGGGACCAGCTTCAATGTAATATCATTCAGGCAGCAAAGCAAGTTCTTGGGGAAACAAGAGGACGGCCGCGACAAGTGCAGCGTGAGACGTGGTGGTGGTCTTGTGAGGTACAAAGAGCTATAAAGAACAAGAAATTGGTTTTCAAAAAGTGGCAGAAGTCAAAAACTGAAAATGACCGTAAAATGTACAAGGATGCGTCAAAATTGTCTAAGAAAGCTGTTGCAAAGGCCAGAGAAGAATCGTGGCAGACATTGAGCAGGAACATCAGTAAGACCGAAACGCAAAACAAGATGTTCAGGATTGCGCGACAAATGAAAACAGAAGGGAAAGATGTAGTTCAAGGAAACTTCGTGAAAAGTGAAACAGGAGAGATTTTAGTTGAAGAAGCAGACATCAAAATCCGTTGGAAAGAGTACTTCGAAGGATTGCTAAACAAAAGCAGCAACTTCACCATCGATGAGCCAATTATAACTGAAGGACCCACAGAAAGAGTGACTGAGGAAGAAGTACGTAGTGCTCTATGCGACATGAAAAATGGTAGAGCTCCTGGACCATCGGGCCTCTCAGTTGAACTGCTTAAGGGAGCTGGTGAAGATACTGTAATGAGACTGGTGACAGTATTTCAGGAGGCAATCGACAGTGGCGGTCTGCCGTCTCATCGGCAAAGAAGCCTGACTATCCCCATTTACAAGGGGAGAGGTGATTCTCTGGAATGCGGCAATTACAGAGGGATTCGTCTGCTGGAACATGGTATGAAGCTGTTTGAGAAGGTCATAGAGAGGAGGTTGAAGAAGATAATTAGCATTGATTGCCGGCAGTTTGGTTTCCGAAGAGGGAAATCTACAACTGATGCTGTCTTTATCCTTCGTCAGTTGCAAGAAAAGTACAGCCAAAAGAAGAAGAAGCTCTACCATGTGTTCGTCGATCTCGAAAAGGCTGTCGACAGAGTCCCTAGAGAAATCATCGAATGGGCATTGCGCAGACAAGGAGTTCCTGAGAGATTGGTTTCGGTTGTAATGTCCATGTATTGGAGTTCAAGAACGCAAATCTTGACAAAGTTTGGTCTGTCGGAGGAACTGGACGTCGGCATGGGAGTACACCAAGGGTCAGCGCTTAGCCCCTTGCTGTTCATTACAGTGATGGAGGAAGCGTCCAAAGATCCGTCGAGGATCCGGCCCATTGATATGTTTTCAAGGTGGAAGGATGATTTAGAGCGGCGTGGCTTGAAGATCAACGGGGCGAAGTCCAAGGTCATGGTAACTGGGAAGATCAAAGAACGCACCAAGTCTGGAAAGTGGCCGTGCAGTTGTTGTGGCGGGGGTGTCGGAGCAAACTCGATCTTTTGTGTTTCCTGCAAATTGTGGTGTCACAAAAAGTGTTCCCGATTGCGATCATTTCAAGGAATAACAGGCTTCCGATGTCCGAAGTGCGCGGATGTTCCCAACTAGCCTGAGGATGATTCACTTAATGTTAATGGGATCGTCCTACAAGAGGCCCACGATTTTTGTTACCTCGGAGATGTCGTGGACTCAGAGGCAATCGCAGAAGGAGCGGTTCAGACTCGTATCGCGGCTTCATGGACGAAATGGAGAGAATTGGCCAGTCTTCTTACCAACAAAGGCATCCCATTGAAGTGTAGAGCCCATGTGTATGAGATGTGTGTAAGATCAGTTCTCATCTACGGCGCAGAAACGTGGCCCCTCAGCCTAAGGCTGGTTGAGCTTCTGAGAAGTACTGACAGACGAATGCTGAGGTATATGGCAAAGGTCAGGTTGAAAGACAAAGTTACAAGCGAAGAAGTAGCGAGACGCTGTGGTTTGCCCGAACTTCCAGTCCGCCTGCGGCAAAGACGTCTGCGATGGTTTGGCCACGTAAGAAGAGCCAATGGTGACGTCATCAATGAAGTCTACAACTTGTTAGTCGATGGTTGCCGTCCACCTGGAAGACCTAAGAAGACTTGGTAAGCCTGTATCCAAGAAGATCTGGAGTCTCTGGAGGTGTCGGAAGACACTGCTCTAGATCGTTCGAGATGGAAACGGGTCATCGCATCTACGTCCAGCCCCGGAACCGGGAAGAAGAGACGCAAAACGAGGAAGTAAGAAGTAAGTAATGAATATGAATATACTAGAGAGAAATCGAATGCACTCTCTGAACTCGGATTGGAATGAGGTGCTGTCACTCAGACTAAAGGTGCAACTTCATCAAACAAGGCATGACATTGACGGCATTGATTGCACTCCTGAATTTATCACACAAGCTGCACGACATTCCCGACAATCGAGATTCAGGTTGTAGTAGGAGTGACCTTCAGAGTATGATTGAAAATCGGATTTTCAGTCGAATTTCTAGTCGCATTTGTGGCAGAATGAGCAAGCGATGAATGTACTTGTCGTTTTTACCAGTTTGTGTTTAAGGGATTCGATAGTTGCCAAATTTCAACAAATATCAATTTGTTATCAAGACTTTCATGGAAAAAATGTTGAGTGAATTATGATGCAAAAAAAGCTCAACGCGACAGATCGATTCAAAAGAATGATTTTATATATGCAAAACGTTGCAAAAATCGTTATGAGTATTGATTTTCTAATTCAACCGGTTTCGATTGGAAGCTCTCACAATTTGTTGAGTTACAATCTTCCCCCAGGAGATATGAACATGAGAAGGAATTAGATCTTTGAAATAAATTCAGAAAAATTGCATTTTACACACGTGTCTAATCTTTAAAGAATCATATTGTGTGTGACTTTTTACGGGTCTTGATACACATGAAGAATGCCGTTTTTTTCTTGCAAGTAGGGAAAATAATCGATCTAACATAGCTATGTTTAAAATTTTCAGTATATCTGACTTTTGTTTTTATTTATCTGTCATGGTCTAAACTTAAGGTAGAGGAGGGACTCTTCATGAAGTAACTGCTCTCACCCCTAGAGGGCAAGTAGCCTATAGTGAGAGCTGCCTTATCTACTCAGGTTTGCATGCGAGTCTCCAGCTCTGCACCTTCAGTGCTGCCATGCAGATCATCACATACATGTAGATCAAAGTTATTTTTATTTTTCATGTTTCCGTTGCAAATAATGCGTTAAACAGGTATTTGAGACACAAGAAATCCATAATGTTAAATCATAAATTAAGTAGCTCCACCTTTGGCAGTTACAGATAAATTTGTGTTTGATTGTTATGCTAATAAATATAATTTGAAGCTCGTACGCGTAGATACAGTCTAACTGCCTAAACTGTCGATGAAAAATGAGATAGCAAGATGTATCCACAGAACAAGGAGGAGGTAGAATGAGTGTTTCCCATAATGTGTGAAGCTCTCGCTTAACAGTAATAATGTCACATCCCAGCGAGTGGGAAAATGATCGATAGCGCACTTCAGTTGTTTATCGTCTCTCAGTCTCTCACTCGCTTGCATGTACTAAGGAGAGAAAAAGATCAATGAATGAATGAATGAATGAATGACAAGCACTTTTAAAGTCCGTAGCTTCATAGAGCAACATATCATTTATGGAATTTGCCGTGCCTAAGTCAGTCGGTCCATATTGCTCTGCATACGGATGCTCAAATACACGAGGGAAAAACGAGGAATTATCATTTCACACATTTCCAAAAGATCCTGAAATTCGCAAGAAATGGGTAACTGCCGTTCATCGAAAAAATTTCCAACAGTCGAACTACTCCGTATTGTGCAGTGAACATTACCTAAGACTCATTCGTCGAGCATGTGTCTGGAAGGCCAACCTCAGAGACATCGCGAAAAAAACTTTATCCGAATGCTGTGCCGTCTATCTTCTTCGCTATGCCAGAACATTTGCAAGTGACACCGAAACGCCGTAAAACGAAGGCTTCTGAAAAAGCAGCGAGTGTTGATATTGATCACTTTTTAAGCATCGATCATCATCCGTCGACTTCTGAAAGTGTCATCGTTGAACCTAGTCAAGACTCTACAACAAATGACGACGATAATGAGTTGCGTAAGCGCATCGAAGAATTAGAGACTAGTTTGCAAAGAGAGAAGGTGAAAGTTAGGAGTTTACAGAGACGTTGTAAACGCTTACAAAAAAGGGCTGAGAAAGCTGAAAGATACAGGAAAATGTATGAAAAATCAAGTGCAATTAGTCTATGGAAACAAAAAAGCTTGAAATTAATTCGGCAAGCAAAGCAGCGAGTTCAAAAAAGCGAATGCATTTGACAAATATTTTGAAAGACTCGGAAAAAAATCATTTCTAGACCGAGAGCATTTCATAAATTTGAAGGATTATTATGAGGGCGACTCTCTTAGTCTAGTGAAACAACTAACTATGAAAGGCAAAAGAGTCAAACAGTTTTCGAATGAGGTGAGGACGTTTGCTTCGGCTCTTCACTTTTACAGCTCTCGTGCATACGAATACGTCCGAAAATACTTTCAGTTGCCGCACCACTCAACATTGAATGTCGCCCTGGATTTTGCACTTTTGCCTTCGAAGAATTGAAAAGAAGGCGAGAGTCAGATCAAGGAGAAAATTTCAAAGTCTGTTCTTTGTTAGCTGACGAGATAAGTCTAAAGAAATATGTTCAATTTGATTCTTCATTGAGCAAGTATTTTGGGTATGTCGACAAAGGACTGCTCCACGAAACCGACGAAACAACAAAGGCACAATCTGCTCTTGTTCTGATGGCAGTTGGTCTTAAGGACTATTGGAAAATCCCATTAGCTTATGTTTTGGTCAATGGAGTGAGCGGTAGCTTTCTAGCTTCGATTTTGAAGGAATGTGTGATTCGACTTCATAATGTAAATGTCACAGTGGCATCTATTACATGTGATGGAACCAGCCACAACATTACTGCATTGGAGTTATTAGGTGCCTCAATATCCATTAACAATCCGAAACCTTACTTCAAACATCTAAGTGACCAATCACAAAATGTGTCCGTTTTTCTGGATCCACCCATGGATTCCTTAACGGTTGTCCGGTCTTGATGTTCGAAAGTGTTAAACGGCCGCAAAGGGTATGTCATACCCTGTTCATAAAAACGATATTATGTCATATTATAATTACAAATCGATGCTCCTTATGATTGCTTCCTTTCCTAATTACAATGATATAAGTTTATTATTTGTTTTTTATCAAGTTTGATATAAAGTATTTAACATCTAAGTATTTTTACTACTATTATTATCATTATCCAGAAACGAAAAACGTCATTGTAATCCCAAAAATTTCTGTATGCATGTGTATACTGTAAAATGTTTTTAACACTCAAAATTATTCATCAGGTCTGCATGATTGCTGAGGTCAATAGAGAAAACAAAATCACGACAATTCTTCACAATCAATACAAAAATATGATCTAATGCTCATTACAGATCGTTTTTTTGCATTTGCTGCAGCAAACGAATGTTTTTCTATCACGTGAATAGGGACAAAACAGCATCTCTTGCTCTTTTGAAGACGAATTGGGTGAAGGGATGGAGATTGAGCTCGTACCTCGTAGCCCAGGTCTTGAATTGCTGCTTCTGACTTTTTCGAAATGCCTGTCTCATTGATAATCCTTCTTTTGATATGAGCATCGATCAGTTGGTATCCACAATTTTTGAGAAATGTGTAGTGCTGTTCACTTTTTTGTACGATATTTGGATGTTTGTTGTAATGCAGAATTGCACCATTATTACCTGCCACATCGACCATGTTTGAAAATATCGCAAATGGCCATCTTCGGCATTTCCGTTTGCATGACAAACCTCTCACACGCTTATCAGCAACATCAACTCCGGATTTCGTCTCATTGTATAACCTGACTGTACATGGTTTTTCTCCAACATCGGGAACAGGAACAATTCGATTACATGTATCCAAAAGAAGAACCGGTTTCGTTCCCTTGTCCCAAAACGAAACCAATATACCTCCCTGATCGCCGTAGAACACACGGGTATCTTTCTTCTGGCGGTTTGTCGGTTGAAACAAACACTTTTCTCCTGGATGGATTTGCTCTGTTCCATTCGTATATAATCCGCCTACCTTGAAGATTTGTGTACAAGACTACTTCGTCCAGAGTTTTATCCAAGAAGATGAGTATTGCTTCTCGTTCATTTTCGGGATTTATGCCTGGTGCAGGTCCTTTCGAGAATCGAATAATATTTCTTGATGGTTCTCGTCCAACATTTGATGGTTCATGATCGTACCAAACACGACCGGAAGGAGCCACAAAAGTAGTAGGCCTACCAGCACCTTGACGGGAGAATGACGTTTCCCCTTCGTCTTCTTCTTCAGAATCAGATTCACTTCTATCGACCTCATGCAAAAATTCTAAATTTAATATATTAAGCAGGAGGAAGTTCATCTTCAATAGGCAGGTTAGACCGAATAGGCTCATCTGCAGCGTTATCAAAAACATCAATATTGAAGTCTTCTTCATTTGACTCATCATCCTGTTGCAATATCATAGCGATGGCTTGCTCCTTACAGAGGCGCTTAGGGCGGCTCATGGCTTTAGCGGTACTTGCAGTAGTCGGTTATCGATAGTGAATCACAGCAAGCTCGCTGAGAGAATCTCAAGTGAGGATGCCAATGCATTACTGGGTGATTCAATGCTCACATGACAACCGGTTGACCAATGAGACGTCTCTTGCAGCATCGACAAGAAACGTTTGCATTCACTGATATTTTTACGAACTAGAAATGAAAATGTATGTATCCAAAGTCGCACAAAACATAGGAGGCTATCACATACCCTGTTGGGCGTTCCAGGGCCAATTCATACATAACAGAAAAACTACGAGTATATACGCTATTTTAAAACTCTTGTACACTTTTAAAGAACATCGTATTTCAGCAAAAGTCATGGAATTTCAAAAGTATCGGTGGATTATTTTAGGATTTACAAATCGTTGAACATGTCATAGGGTCTGACATACCCTGAAAACCGGACAACCGTTAATAGTAGTGGCCGGGATGGGAAACTGTGAAATTTCTCTCATCGTGGCTATACGGAAGAAGGGTCACTTTTGGAGAGGCAAATCTTCCCTCAAACCTGTGCGTTATCGCGAAACAGCGCGACTCCATGACCAAGTGATGAGCATTGAAACCTACAGCATGTTGGTCAATGATCAAACCAAAGGGAGGAACAGGTAAAATAAATAAACAATGTTCCCGTTTTGCAGCACATTGCAGTTGAAAGCGGCAACTTCACTAGGATTTATAAGATGAAAAATCGATAAGATATACGTTTACAAGCCTTCCTTTCCTTAGTCACACATTTTACACTTCGTGTTGTATGTGAAAGTTTGACGATGCCTAATGTGTGCTCGGCTCCGAACTGCAAGTCTTTTTATAAAAGCTCTCTTCGACATCAGTCTCCCGGAATATCCCTTCATAAATTCCCGAAAACCGAATTTTTCGATGAATGGTACCGAAGAGTGCGTCGTCAAGATGATGGATTCACGCGGGAGAAAGCAAAGAATGCGTTTTTGTGCTCTAAACATTTTAGAAGCGACGACTTCGTTGGTGAACGCGAGGATTCAAATAAATCAAGAAAGCAGCAACAAGGTGAAATTCGAAGAAGGTGAGAGAAGCTCGCTGATTATTAATATACACATTTACTCTATTTTGCGTAGCTTATCACAATTTACATATCGTATAAAATATTTTCTAACATTTTCTGATCATGAATTAAATATTTTTGAACATGATCTTGTAACACGAATTATTAAATCAACATGATGATCTACATGAATTTGCTATCCATTATTTATGTCTATGTGTTTTCAATGAGCATTTTTCTGCTAGAAGTGTAAAGTAAAAATTGTGTCAACTTGATTACTGCTTCAATTGATTCTATAAATCTCAAATAGTGAGACAATCTTTACATTAAATAAAGTTTGATATCAATAATAATGGAATGATGAAATATAAGGTATTGATTCAAATGTTTTATGTAATCGGTAGGAAATATATTGATCAACGCAAAAGAGGCTTGATAACTTTTTAATATTACTTCATTTGATAAAATAAAATATGTAACATTTATCTCAACATTAACAATGACTTTTTTGTCTGCTTCTGCTAGTGTAGCCATTAACTTTTTATATTCTGACGGAGGCCCGAACCTATCCTCAAAATTTCAAAACCCATGTTGATTGAATGATACTGAATTTCAATTCCAGTTAAATATTTAAATTGGCCGTCCTCTATTTTGAGGTAGATACCAGGGAGATGGCCTCCCTGACGGAGGCCCCGAACCTATGCTCAAAAAATTAAAAACTGCATTGACAATACGTGCCGGTATGTAATATTTTAGAAATCTTCCTGTACATTATTTAATTTTGCGCGTCAGGCATTCAGAAAATCAATGAAACTAATATTTTTTGTGAATTTTCTAATTTTTGTTTTCTTTTGCTTTCAGGAAATTGAAGAAGAATGCCGTCCCATCAATTTTCCCAGGTCTCCCAGAAAGGCTTCAGTACCATCCTCCTTGCCCTCGTAGTGCAAATGCCATCGCCGAGTCCAGAAGAGCAGCGGATAGTCAACTAGCGGGAGGACTAACTGTACCGAGTGATTTGTGTCTGACTGCTTGTTGTAGAGCGTGGAGTCTGATGAATGATTTGAAAACAATGTTCAAAACTGAATTTCTTCGTTGTAATCAACACCTTGATTTATTTCTTTCTCTGTATTCAAAGTGCATTGAAAATGAAGACGAAATGTTTGTGCTTTTTCAATGTTCTGGTGGCCATGACGTGTTTGTCAATGTTTTAAAAACTTTTTTAACTGTATGATCAAAAATTTCATGAATGATGTCAATATTCACAATACTGACAAAGAAAAAGCACGAAAAATTCACAAATTAACAAGTAACTTTGCATAACATATCAATTGTCTTCAATTGTATTGGATTCACTTTTTCAATTCACTATCCGATTTTTAATGATTCTGATTGGTTTCATTTTTATCGAAAGTCAGGAATAAAGGGATGCTTTGCTATGGAAATTTGAACTCAAGCTTATGATTTGAAATTAATCCTGCAAAATTTCTAGACACGCTTGTCCTTTTGAGATGAAGTTCCTTTTAATGCTATTGCATGATAATGCTTATCAAAGTTTTAATTATTATATTCATGGTATTGACAAGATAAAGGCAGTGATGCAAGAAATGTGTTTGCTGTTTCAAGTCAGAAAGTGCACATGATTATTAAAAACAAAGGCGATTAGGTGCTTATACACGCCAAATGTGAACTGTGAGCTACCATTCACACTTCTAGCGAGCGACCGGTAGTGACCCTTATTCCGTATTTCCCTAATTTCAAGTTTCCCATCCCGGCCACTACTATTAAGGAATCCATGATCCACCACACATGATTAAACTAATTCGAAATTCTTGGCAATCTCTGAAAATTATAGTGTGCAAAAACAAAGGTCAAGCGCATTGGAGTTATATTGAACGACTGGTAGAAATTCAGGACACTCACGGCTTGGTGCTGGCCAATAAGTTAACGAACCGTCATGTTCAATTTCATCAACAAAAGGTGACAATTTATTTAGCGACTCAGGTCTTTTCGAAGTCGGTAGCAGATTCATTGCGGTTTCTTCACTATCAAAAATTTCCCGGGTTCACGCATTCTAACGTTCTGGTGACAGCTGATTTTTGCCAATTTTTCAACAATCTCTTTGATCTGTTCAATTCCCGAAAGCTCTTTTCTTATGATTTCAAAGCCCCGTTGAAACTTGAAAATATGGACCAGAGGATAATTTTCATGGAACAAGCAAAAACAACGTTGACACCGTTGATTTGCGTGGCAACAGTATTATACAATCGATAAAAAAGACTGGTTTTCTGGGTTTCTACGCTGACCTTGAATCCCTGAAATTGTTGGCAAATAGCTTGTTGACACATAAAAATTTTCAATTCATTTTGACCTACAAGTTATGTCAAGATTTCATAGAATTATTCTTCAATTCTATTCGTTTGAGGAACGGTTGGAATTTCAACCCAACACCACATCAGTTCAGATCTGCTTTCCGACAACTTTTGATTCATGCTGGATCAGACATTCTGCATTCTCCGCCACTATCGACTGATACTCAGTCGCTTGATGCAACTGTGCAGCTATCCCTCCAATTCATATCTTCTGAAGAGAATATTTTTTCTGAAGGAAGACACGATGCAGAAATATTCTCTGAAAAGGATTTCGTCGATCCCATAATGCCAAATGATGACCACTGTTCTAATCCAGCAATGTGCGACATTCGTGAGTCAATAGTGTATTACATCGGCGTGGCGATTGTTCGTCGCATTCAATCAAAAATAAATTGTGAAAATTGTCGAAATTCTCTGTACGCAGTTCATCGTGTGGACAATTCTTTGCCGTCAAAACTTATAAATCAAAAAAATTGTCTCAATAAATCCGGATCAGGTGGTTTAGTGAGGCCAAGTAAGGTTGTCTTTGAAATACTCCTCTTCACTGAAAAACTGGTAAGAACATTATTGAAAAAAGGAATTAAGCAGCCTAACGCACCGCACATTATAACCAAAGTCGTCGAAATGAAATCACATACATTTACTCATGAGTGTGACTTTGTTGGAATTGAACATCACCAACTTCATTTGATTCGACTTATCACTTCAAGCTACATCTACATACGGTATAAGAAACTGGCGAAAGATATATCACAGGAGAAAATTGGTCGACGGCAGCGCCTCCATCGCACGGTGATATTCGAGAACTTGTAGTGTTTTTGGTAAGTTAACTTAATTTCATATTACAAGTGAAAAAATACATCATTCCACTGCTGTTGCTTAGTACAATACATGTTATGATAATGTGCGTTGACTTTAAAATTTAACACCGAGATATTTGGAACATTACATTGAAACATTGTTTGCATTTATTCATAAATCATTTCTATTGTATGAAATCAGATTCCTGTCGCTAAATTATCAACATGAACTAAATTTTCCCCTTGAAAATATGGGGATCTCAATTACTTTTAGATCAGAAAATCTTTCCGTCCTAAAAAGCATTTACGACAAGCGACAAGGCTTAAAAATATTCAAAACATCTTTTATTCATAAATGCAAAGAAAACCTTGGCAATTTTGTAAAATAGCTTTTGGACTTGCCGCTTGAATTAATGGAAAATATATTTCTTGAAATTATCTCGTCAGATTTCGGTTGTTGTTCGTTACCAGAATGCATTGACTACTTTGAATGAAATCATTTGCACCATACCGTTTTGCAATCATGATTTTTGGCAACATCATTCAACAAATATTCTTCTGCCTGTTAATAAATGACTTCTTTCATTTTTGCACTATGCATGTACATGCTACAAGAGACCATTTATTGCGTATAGCTAATTGCATAACAGACGTGATTGATTTGCGCTTAGATTTATTTCTTGACGAATGATCGACACAATAGAGATATTTACATTCATTTTGTCGGGGTTACTAATTACCGTGCACATGTTTCTTTTAAACGCAATGAATTGTCTGAATCTTCTGTCTACCGTCAGAAGATACATTATATTCGCCAGCTAATAAAGGAGATTTAGAAGGGTTACCAAATTATAGATCAAAGCCAGAATTTAGAGACTGTGTGAATAGGTGTCACGTGAAACGTTTATCAACATGGACAGACGGAAACGCTTAGTATTCTATTGATCGCTCGCGGGCGAGAGGAGTGTGACACTTTTCCCACTGGGAGTCAGCCTCATAATGCACCATGCTGGCAGCCGATAACACGCATTCTACTTCTCCTTGTTCTGTGGATGTATCTAGTGATTAATATCGGATGTTAAAATGAGTCTTATACATGTGGCCACTCTCTATGGATAAATCTCTGTTTTTGTATCACAAAATCACGACTGCATGATAAAAATCAAAGCGCACTTATGGCAGTTAAAATTAAATGGGGTGATACAGTTTTAAGACAGTGTTTCATTCGAATTTAATTTTATCTTATCAAAATTCTTTATTCAAAACTTCATCAAAAATTGTTTAGGTAGACTCACAGAATTAAATATTTTGTTTACTTGCCACGCGCGCAGATGAATCTAATTCTGTATGTGTACTAAGACTAGCTTTGCTTATGTGATACGATCTCAACTGATCATTGAGAGACAAAATGACGCCTGGTTAGTTGGCACGATTCTATTTATTGAGCTTAATCCGTCACTTTGATAAGAATCTCTCACTATTATTGGGATACTCCTACGCATCAGATAGTGTAGAGTTAAGTCACACTTCCGGAGATTTCGCAATATCAGTGCAAGATAGCGCCTCGTGCTTGTTACAGACATTAAATTGGTAAACAAGCCGTGACATCCTATTGTATGCAAAGATGATCAAGGTTCAATAGTAATAAAGTGCAAATTTATGTTTGAATAAGATCAATTGCAAATTGATTTATCGACTGTTATTAGCAGTCGATAGATTTTTGGACACCAATGAATCTTTATAATTCCTAATTGTCCTTGCTCTCTCACGACCATTTCCACACCGGATGATTCTCTCACCTCAATCGCACTTCTGCTGCGGAAGCTAGCCCACTACTCATACTTTCTAAATTTTCGTATGATTTTAGCCGCAGAGGTTTATTATTTATCTTTGTTCATTTTTATCATGTTCCTGACCAAGACTATTTCAGTGGTCAGTTTGCATGAATGCTGGCTATAATTACTAAATTAAATCAGGCACGGTTAAAAAAGTCGAAGAATCCAGGAAGCGAAGAATACCAACTTAAACAACTACCCTAGTGAAACGTCATGTAAAAAAATGGATGACTTAAAGTCCAATTTTTATATATATATATTTATATCTATGAACCAAATATGAGAGCTCGGCATGAAGTATTACGAGAAGCTAACAAAAATGGTAAATGGAAACCATGAAGCAGACGAAACCAAAAATATGACCACAATGTACGGAGGGAGTCATCAGGGAGGAACCATGTGGCTGCATAAGGCAAGATTTCGGCCCCTAGCTTCCAACCTGCACCACATGCCGGGGCCAGGCCGACCACATCGAATGAACGACAATCACATCGAATGAACGATAAGCAAGGTCTCTCCAAGCCTGAGGAAACATAGCTAAAAACTTAATTGCAGATTAAATTTGGATACACGGGAATACAGGGATGATAGCGGTTAGCCAAACATTCTTATGATAGAAGGCATTTGTCGAGGTGAAAAACAGTCAAACTTGTAAACAAGGAACCTATTTCTTGAGAA
Source organism: Prostheceraeus crozeri (assembly GCA_907163375.1). Lineage (NCBI taxonomy): Eukaryota > Metazoa > Platyhelminthes > Polycladida > Euryleptidae > Prostheceraeus > Prostheceraeus crozeri. The sequence goes on from CAJQUW010011011.1 coordinate 162,427, forward strand.
TGATTTTATGCAGGATTAACCTTGTAACCCCTATTATTGAAGATACTGTAAATTCATTTAGCTCTCGATCTGAAGGCGGAAGTATCTGAAGAAATTCTAACAAACCTAATAAGTTGGGTCGCAGAGATGTTCAAGCCAGTATTAGTGGGCATATTACTTTCCGGAAAAGTATATAAACCACAGAAAAGATATAAACTCATCAACTTTATGGTAGACCTGTGTAGTGCAAAGACTACCTTGGATCTTGATCTTAACATCCAAGTAATTCACGTATTTGTGATCGTTGCCGCTTCTACTAGCCGAGAGGTCAATTGGATAGATTTTAGGCAAGATTTTATTGAAGTGTCGCCAAGTGGTGCTTGAGAGAGTTACTGCTCCAGAAGGCATTTACAACCGAATTATTTTTGATGGAGGGGTAATAGCTATTTCATTCGTCTCGGACTATTATTAAACCTTTACAAGGATGGCCAAATCCACACATGTGATTATATGACAATGTAACATGTCTATGAAACCATGGTTCGTTATCCTATATATTACCGTTTGTTTTGATATAGAATTGTCATGAAAATGACTGCTAGCAAACGCCGAATAGGACTATGAAGTGTCTTGTAAAGCACATAGTGAAGCAAGTTATTTTTCTTTTTCAGAGTGTAGCGTTCTTCTCAAGTGTGGATGTAGACTACTGTATGCGCAAAGAGCCGTCTGACGACTGCATCACACCATCCAATAAGGAAGGCCTCATGCGGAACTATGATGTTCCAATCGGGGAAAGTTTGGACATGGCAGAGGTGTTAAGGCGCACTAATGGTCAATTAGAGGCACCTGACTTAAGTGATGATATGAACGACAAAAACAGCATTGAGAATTCAAAATCATGCTTGTAATTAACACATTTTCTCTTGAAATATTTTTATATGAAGTTTCTACAATGCTTTCCTTTTTCAATTTTCTTTGAATTTGAGCAAATGTTGTGATCAGTTTGAAGATTTTCAAAATGTCAGAGAATGCTATATTTTTCAATAGGAAATCAGTCTTTTGTAAGACACGGAATAGTTTCCGTCATCTACACAATGGATAATCTGAATCTCGTAATTTTTAGTGACAAACTTTTCACGCAGACAAAAATTAAAGACATACATGTGAAAAAACGTTTCTCTGGAGAAATGTAGCGTAATCAGATTATAAGAATGAAATTCTGTTTGTTTGTTGTATTCATTCAAATGAATTTCAATTGACTGCGATAGTTGAATAAATTGAAGCTTGAAAATGTTGAAGGAATTTGCCCTTTTGTATTTTGTTTTGATAATGTCATAGCATTTGTAATTTCATTAAATGGATTGAAATATTTGTCGATTTTATATTTATCAACCATGTACCTTTCCTTCCCTGGCGCAGTGGTGTTGAGGCAAAGTGTTCTCCCAGCGTCTTTGAGTCCTGATTTCAACCCTCAGAGGTCTGAAGGGAGGTAGGAGGGTTCAGTGGACCCCGGAGCCATGTTTTTCTATTTCACTTTTTGTACTGAGGATATTTCAACCCCTCATGCCCATGTAAAATCATCATTTTTGACCATGATTCTGCGCCTGCATGTGGTGTTTCATTTCAATTGAATTAGCAAAAGTATGTTGTATAGGCCAAGGGGTCCACTGGATCATCCTTAAGTTCTGGAGTGCATAGCAACTCTTTTCAATTTTTTAACTATCAGATGATGATTGATTTTGTCCATGATCGTATGTTATGCATGAAATTCATTTATTTATTGTTAACATCATGCTCGCATTGTCTTAGAAGATTGTAAATGCGAGCATTTTGCTTTCACATATGATCGTGCACATATGACTGGTTGACCTATATGCGCAACTCAAAGTTTGTGGTGAAAGCTATCATTATTTATGCTCATAGGACGACTTAAAAAAGCAGACTTTGAAAGGTAAAGCTTTCACCGCATTAATTGATGAGCTTGAGATTTCTACAGCTGTTTTAAGAGACTTAAAAGGTATTAGCTTAGGCTCCGATTCGCATATTTCCATTATTATTGCTAAAATTTGAATAGTGAGCTGATGTGAGGATTCTGCTACACGGAGCAAATCAATTTCAATACAATGACTGAATAATTTTATCTGAGGTTTTATTGCATCAGCAAACATCGTGAAACCGCCTCCTTATACTACTAATTTTCTCCCAAATGTCTCGGACTTATAAAAGTCATCTTTTTCGTGTAATTTTACTGAGGGAGACTGAAAGACGCTCCTCAAGAGAGTAAATGCATCGATTAGCTGAGCGAAACCATCGCTTTTTTACTCAAGTCAACTTTCCCAATGCTTTTGATTGATATAAAGGTATACTCCGGGCTAAATTCGTTTATGATTTTATTGTCTTAAAAGCAAGTTTAGACATCAGCTGTCACTTCTATTCGTATCCTGGACCATGGACTCCTAGATATATAACACGTGGACTGAAAGCTGAAATTCATTTATACACAAGACGGCTAATTTGACTCTGACAGGAGATAAAGAAAAGTATTAGTTATCAAATGAAAGTGAGATGATTTAAGAAAAAGAAGTTAAACTTTTTGGAAATCAGACGAATGGGATTGCAATCAACTGATCATCGTTTTACTCACTAATGAAAGAGATTGAAAACCTGTCACCTTGAGTTATATCATCTATCAGATTTGAGAGCATAATGTTTTTGAGAAATTACTTCAAATTGCTGTACCGTTGTCATCACAACACCTTGTGTTGGTCAGGATGTCGTTTTATCAGTTCAATTGTAAGCACAGTGAAAAATACAGCTTCTGTAAGCTTTATGATAATCCCCTTCTTGGATCTGTATTGTGTCGAGTCTCAGTTTGGTATTGGAGAACGAATTCTTAATTTGGAGAACGCTATCATTGACTATGCAGTGACGAAGCATTCTATGTGGTCTTTGCACTGTGGACTCCAATTCACAGAAGTACTGAAAATGGCTCAAAAATATCTTTCCGATCGAAAGATCAACAAACATCTCGTACAACAGCTAGGTCACTTAAAAATTCCTGCTCATGTTTTTGCTCATTACGACCATGATGTTCCAGGTATGACGGCATTAAGTTTTGCAGTTTGCAGTCAAGGTCTTTACGCTTATTCCACAATATGTCGGATATTTTTATTTGATTAATGTAGTTTCATGCGATGCACATACTCGCAGACTGGAATAACAAGTTGTAGTTCTTAAAGAGAGCTATGGCATGGTGGATAGATACATGAATCATATCAGTTACCATCATCTCAGAAGAAAATAATCTTCACAGTTTACTTTTTTTAAATTTATGCTGTTTGATGAAAAACGTTCAAGCGACCACACATCGGATTAAAACAAGATTTATTTCGCCATTGTTCGAGTAGGTCTTATTTGCAGCCTTATATCTGACGGAGTAAAATCTCACTGAGTGAATCAAACAACATTGGCCTTTGCGATCAAGTGCTCTAAACTTGTGCAAAAGAAGAGATAGTTGAATCAGGAGCAATATCATAATTTTGATCATTGACGATAACCGAAGTAGTCAAGTCATTTTGAATGATCAAACTTGATTTTATCCTTGGAAAAGTATGCTAGCAAAATTTGTATTCATTAATCAAATTAAGACACGACACGGTCAAAAAAATTCGAAGGATCCAGGAAACGGAAGACGCCAAAGTTAAACAATTACCCTAGTGGAGAATCTTGTAAATAATTAGGTAATTAAAAGTCATGAATGAATGAATATAAATTAATACTGACAACATAGAGTAACCTACTCTAGTATAGAGCAGGTACTGAAATACGTATAAAGGCAAGTCTACTCAACTGAAGACGGTAAGGGAAATAAATTAATACTTAAAACGATTTAATTTTTATCAAATAAGAACTGTAACAAGAGTTCGTCATGGACCTGACGAGAAGCTAACTAAAAATAACAAAAGGTGAAAATTAGAAACCTAAAAAACCAAAATTAAGTTTGCTCAGGAGGAACCATGTGGCTGCATGAAGCAAGGTTTCGGCCCCTAACCTCCAACCTATACCACATGGCGGGGCCAGGCCAACCATAACGAATGTACGATATGGAAGGTCCCTCCAAGCCTGAGGAAACATAGCAGAACCCAACCGAAAATAAATTTTTTTAATATATTAGGACAAAAGGACGCACTTGAAACTAGAAGAGGTTATCTTAGCCCAACATGCCAATGATGGATGGCATCTGGCGGGCGAAAAACAACCAAACTTAAAAACGAGGAACCTATTCTTGGAGAAGGACTTAATGCAAGAATTAACCAGCAAATTATTCTTATAACCCCGTCCTTTAAAGATATCAAAAATGCCCTTAGCTCTTGATATGAAGGCGGAAGCATCAGATGAAATCCTAGCGAATCTGATGAGTTGGGCAGCAAAGATGTTTAAGCCAGTGTTCAAAGGCATGTTACTCTCGGGGAAAGTATACAGCACCACTGGGAAGCTGAACTCATCAACCTTATGGTAGACCTCTGTGATGTAATGGCCACCATCTTCGATCCTGATTTTTACATCCAAATAATTAACACATTTGTTGTTGTCCCCGCTTCTGCTAGCCAAGAGATCTACCGGGTAGATTTCAGGAAGGATCTTATCAAAATGTTTGAAGTTAAACACACAAATGTCATCGACATACCTAGTGGTACGAGAGAGAAGTTTGGCTAAGCCAAATCTCTTACTCGATAGGAGCCCCTTCACAAAATAAAACTCACTGTAAGCCAAAAACAGGTCAGCTAAGAGCGAGCTGGAATTCCCACCCATAGGTATGCCTCGAATTTGCTTGAAGACAAGTCCCCCGAAAGTGACAAAAGTGTTATTCAGGATAAAACTTATTGCATTAAGGAATTGTGTTTTGGACCAGCAGTGATACCCTCTGTATTTTTTATTCGAGAAGAAGGTTCTATAATAGCCAATGCAAATAAAGCTCTTGGAACTGTTAAAAATTAACTCACATAAGTCTTTCAAGGACTCCAAAACCTGGTCTAAATTAAGATTCGTATAGAGTGTGGAGAAATCATATACTTGTAAGGAGTGGCAATTCAAACCTGACATCCTGTCAAGGAATTCCCCAGAAGAGTTAATGCTCCAGAAGGCGTTCACACCTGAATTATGCTTCATGGAAAGGCAATAACTACTAAACTTGTCCCGGACCAATTGCAAACCTTTGTTCACCAGTATGGCCAAATCTTTGGAAGTGCTGTTCCTGGCACCAGCTATGAATCTACTTTTATACGGATTTTTGTGCAATTTAGGTATCCAGAAAAGTTTAGGTAAAACCATTAACTTATCTTTAACCGTTATGCCGAAGGAATCCTTGAGGGTGGTGCAATATTCGGTAATTATGTCATTAATGGAAGAAATTATTGGTGCGTATGTCTGATTACCAACAGCATTGAAACTTCTAAGGTCAAAGCCTAGTTCGTTCAAGAGGACAATGAGGTAATACTTCCTACACACAATGACAAAATTGTTGGCGGCCTTATCCGCCGGAGTAATGACGTAATTCTTCTGAAAGTTTGAGATGAAGTTTTTACACTCCTTGGATCTTAGTACCTCGTGCGAATGCAAAGATGGAAAGCTAGAACTTAGGAAGGAAATGCGAATTCTAATTATCTTAAGGACAGCCTCCGACCAATTCTGAAAGTCAGAATTCTTAAGGGCGTATTTTCTGCAGGACTTTTCAATAAATGCAACTAGTGCATTTTTAACACTGACCCTAACAAAATCCCAAGACTTGTGAATAGGCTCTCTATAATTAGTGCCCTTAGCCATCAAATCCCTAAGTTTAGGGTTGGATATAATACTCAAGTCACCAGTTTTGGCAAAAATCTGGACATATTGCAACGTTCTGAGGCAAGTATCATTTTTACGTCTTCTAAAGATGCAAGATTATAAATTTATAACATTTTGCCATTTTGCACTTCAAGAAAATCAGCAGAATGCCTTAGTCATACCTAGCCGTGACAGATTTCATCATTTTGGTTTTCGTTGCTCCAAAAAAACCAGACGAAGAATATCAAGACAGCAGGAATCACAGTATTTCCTATTTTCCACTCATTGATTCCTCGCTGACATTTGTAGAACCATAGACTTAAATCGACATTTCGAACTATTTCCACACCTATATAGGGCCTGAATCAAGGCCGGATAGGACACGTTTCACATTACAAACTGATGCCGACTCAAGTTGCCACTGCTGATACTGTTCTACACCGACCATAATTTTACGCACTACGTACATTGTACAAATCATGCTGTCAAACGCCATTGTTCCATTTAATATTGTCAATATTCCATATTCAGTCAACGATGATCAGTTGATTGCAATCCCATTCGTCTGATTTCCAGAAAGTTTAACTTCTTTTTCTTAAATCATCTCACTTTCATTTGATAACTAATACTTTTCTTTATCTCCTGTCAGAGTCAAATTAGCCGTCTTGTGTATAAATGAATTTCAGCTTTCAGTCCACGTGTTATATATCTAGGAGTCCATGCCTGGACGCAGCAACGATTTGCCTATGGAGATATCCGCTTGTCCAATGCTCGTGATGACGTCAGCAGTGATGCGCAGTGACAGCTGCACGTCCAACTAATAAATTGCAGCTTTCAGAACCAATCTCCTTGACGCTCAGCTTCACAGGTGTGAGACAGTGTTCAATCATTACCATATGCAACCATTCCTGTTTACTGAATTTCCCCGAATGTAGACTCTCCATTGCTGGACTTAATCGAATGAATCGAGCGGTCATACTATATAAGGAGCGCCATCTCGTCGGTACGTACAGTACAGACTTCAGCTCTTTTCCTTCTTCACACATCATCCTTATCGCCGGTTGAAGTAAGGCATCGTTCCTCGTGGGCGATCGACGGTAGAGCCTCACGATTGTACGGTCCTTATCAATTATGGGTTTGATTGATAACTGAAGAGCACTGGAATGCTACAAAGAAGTTGTTTTTCTGCTTTGATCATTCAAATTCAAACGCACTTGCCGGCAGGGCTGTGGAGCCGATGCGTTATCTCATCGGCTCCGGCTCCGGCTCCACGACACTGATGTGAAAGGCTCCGGCTCCGACTTCAAATTCAGGTTCTATCTATGCTGGTTATCCTGGATCCGTTGAACGGGCATTAACAAGCAACGACTTAAGTTAATAATAAAAATGATAATAGCCTAATATAATGACAAATAACATACTTGTCATATATTTTTGCATGAATTGACTATCTCTGAAAGATAAAATAAAGTTATAGCCAGGATTGGTTAAATTAGATAAAGATCTCCCGCATTGACTAAATATAAATTGGCCTAGCCTGCAACCAGTCTACTACGAGGCTACATTAAATAAGACCACATGAGTGATGATGATATACCTAATTAGCCGTCACAGGGGCCGAATAGTAGTATAAGCTTTTTAACAAAGCTTGAATATGAAACTGGATAGCGTATGCCTCTAAATAGCGTATAGGGCCTGTATCTACTCGAACATGGAAAGGGTATCGGCTATATAGCCAAATATACCGTATCAATAAAGATATCAATTGCTTTATTGAATATTAAAGTGTATATAGGCTAGCTTAGGTTGTTATTGTTATTTGTTATTGCCTTTATTCAATAGTCTGTTGGTCCATGAATAATATGATCGGTGGGTAGCCCACGACTCATCATCTGTAGAAATTGTAATTTAGATAGCCTCATTGCAGTGTAGGCTAGAAATGTACAATTGAAAATTATACTTAAAAAAATTAAAAATATCTAATTTAGGACAAGTTTTGTAATTCTATGCAGCATACTTAATAAGTTAAGGCCTAACTTACATTATATTAATTTCGTATTTTTCATTATGGCGTAAAGTTGCACTAAATAATTCATCAATGATTCATGTATATTATTATATTCAATTTATGTATAACACATTGCCACTATTCCTCTGATGATGGTTAGGCTGATGAAACTGAACTCGGAGTATCACACAGTATGTTGCAGGGTGCCATGCATAATAAAAATTTGACTGCGAGCACCGAGCAGAAATCCCATCTACTTTGCTAGCTTTCGAATGCGCGTGCGGTTTAATGTCACAGACAATAGAAAAGGGAGGTCAAAAGGCGCCTTTATTGAGAGCGTGTCAGTCTTTTTTTATTGTTTACATGTAAGTCAGCATGATATCAGCATAAAGTGTTGACAGACGGAAAAAATAATAATGAAAATTCTTGAAATCCACAGGTCTATGACATTTGGGGAAATATTATTACACGATACGGCTCTTGTGCAGTCCTTCCCCCCCATTTTTTCTCTGGTCAAAAGATGCAGCACCATTGGATGTCCGTTTCAGCATCACCGGTTTGAGTGAAGCATTCCGTGCTGTTGTAAAAATCTACGTGGGTAATTGCGATGTTATGGTCGCAAACTTCGTCAGCAAGTCAACATTGTAATTTGCCTTCTGGTTTTTCGCATTGAAATATACCCTTTGAATTTTGAAGTCAAAGGAAATTCATTGTGAATGAGGTACCTTTAGAATAATATGGCGCTACTAGAAGTGGCTGGGTCGCTTATTGCTATAGCCATGCGAGGACTTGTAGTCAGGTCATTCGTGTGAGTGTGAAGAGTTATCCCTCCAATCAAAACCGATCAAATTGAATAATCGATTGTTTTGAAAAATGTAGGTGGGGGGACTGCACAAGAGCCTACAATACAATCTAAGGAAATTGGCATTGTCACAGATGCCAGTAGCTTCTGCCAGTAGCCATACCGATAGATGATAGTCTACATAGTAACCGTATTAGATTTAAGACATTGCGCAAGAAATGTAGCTACGTGGTGTGATCCAAAATGTCCCGGACTAACCTACTTGCAGATCACCTGTGATAACGAATACTACTTCAGATGTAAATTTAGGTCTTGAGAAAGGCATGAGAAATATGGTCGCCGAAATTTTTCCGGTCAGTTTTCTATTTTTAAAAAATATTTTTACATTTTAACATGAATTTCTGTATTTTCTGAATTGATCGAGATCCGATTTGTCTTATTGTTATAGTTAGATTGATTTTGATTTGTACCTTATTTGACGGATATCTTTGCCATGAATATTGCACGTCTTTTGTTAATTGCTTCATGTGTTACGATATCAATCAGTGAAGTTCATTCAGCACGCATTCATTAAGAAATCCGTGTCAACGATGGTTCTTTGTTCTATCAGTTTTCATGATGGATGTGACAAGCGTGTCTTCAGTCGAATATCGCAGTGTGATACGATACCTCCTGATCCGCGGCTTCGCTAATGGTGACATTCAAAAGGAATTAAGCCTGGCATATGGAAGCAAAGCTCCATCGAGAAACTACTGCTTATTTCTGGATAAGCGAATTTAAACGCGGAAGACAATCTGTGGAGCAAGATTTTTCAACTGTTGGTTGGCCGCAGGAGATTCCGGAAGAGAAATCGAGTCAGTGCGATGAAGTGATTACAGCACACAGAAGGATGACCATCCGTGAGTTGTCAAGAGAGTTGCGAATCAGTTATCACTCCTGTCATGACATCATCGAAAGACTTGGATATCGCAAACTGGCATCAACGTTTCGTACCGAAGTTTCTGTCACCTGAAATGAAGGAGAACAGACTTCTGGCGGCACAGTCAAATTTGGATCTCCTCGAAATGCACGGAGATCAGTTTCTGAACTGCATCCTTACAGAGGATGAAACACCTTTAAGTTTGTATCTGTCTCAAAGTAAGCGAGAATCTGCAGAGTGGCGAAAATCAGGCGTGTCTGCCCCTTTGAAAATGCGATCCGGAACATCACATCGCCGGTCGTTGATGCTGACGGTCTTTTGGAACGCTTCGGGAATCCAACGTTGACTTTGCGGATAAAGGAGTAAGAATCAATAGCGAATATTATTCCAATCTGTTATCTGAAGCGAGGAAGAAAATAAGAAAGCCACGAAACTTTCCCCTCTACTTGCTTCATGACAATGCTCCGATTCACACCTCGCAGGAGACAACCAATGCCTTAACGAAAACGGATTTCAACTATTGAGCCATCCTCCTTATTCACCTGACTTGGCCCCAAGTGACTTCTATCTGTTTAGATTCCTCAAAAGCATCTTCGTGGACACCATTTTGAATCGCCAGTTGAACTGCGGGATGCAGTTACTGATTTTTTTGATTCTTTGACACCGGAATTTTTTCATAAAGCTTTTCGTGAATTGAGACTTCGTTGGCAAAAAGTGACGAATGCTAACGGCTCATACATTGAAAAGTAAACTGTTTTCTGGAACAAAACATTTGTTTTTCCGTTAATTATTAGTCAGGTTATTAGTGATAGCTTAACTGTCAAGTTAATCTAAATATATTAATTCTAAATCGCTAGAATTTATAGGAAAATCTTGAAATTCAGACAAAAATGTTTGAAAATTTTGAAAAAATAGAAAACTGACCGGAAAAATTTCGGCAACCATATTTCTCATGCCTTAAAGACCTAAATTTACATCTGAAGTAGTATTCGTTATCACAGGTTATCTGCAAGTAGGTTAGTCCGGGACATTTTGGATCACACCACGTATATTATCTTTGCTGACTGAACTGGAAATGTGTACATAAATGACTGGCGACTTGTCTCTAGGAATCTACAATCATCTAGTTAGCATGCATATAGCAAGTCTTCAAATTAATGGATTTTGGAGAATACGTTGTCACTAAAAGCTATGGAAATTAGTCTTACGAAACATATGCAATAAAAGAATATTACACATGTGTGAAAATATATATAATAAATATAATACAAAAGAAGGGGGCAACTGCAAAGAAAGATATCGTGGAGGACAGATCATTGGTATACTTAAAAGACATATCTTTAGATTTCAAATGATTTAATTTTTTTATGATGCCAATTAATAACTTTCAAAATTCTAGATTTATATCAAAGCTCAAACTATCGGAGCCGGAGCCTTTGTGATAAATCGGCTCCGGCTCCGACCAAAACCATCGGCTCCTTAAGGCTCCGGCTCCACAGCCTTGCTTGCCGGTCTTTGATATATGTTCATACTTTGTCAATCGATGTGTCTGTCAAGTCAAAAGCTACAGTAGTGAATAATGATAGAGTGATCGACATTTCTATGGATTCTGAAATTCGCGGATTCAGTTGGCATAGATATCTCATTATACATTTAATTTCAAAATCCTGAGTCTCCAACCACAAAATTTTGATAGAATGTCATAGAAATTTGTTGAATTTTTATTCATGATTGTATGGCTTTTTTATTGAAGTATTCCAATTTCAGATTCCAAATCATCGGATTTCATGTCTGTGTTATAAAACTTGCAAAATGTACTTTCGTGAATTGTCGTGAAATATGCCTCCTTTCACGATTCACGAAAAAATGTCCCGTGATTTGTGAATTCACGAAATCCGCCCTATGCAGCCTATGTATGGCTGCCGTCCCATATTGCAGGGGTTCTCAACTCAAAAATTCGGCGGGCCACATTTCGTGGCATTTTTCTAATGAATATACTACCGGGCCAATCGACTGAATATATGACCAAAGAACCCCTGTATGCCTATTATATTGTTTATACATAGGTACCGTTATTAGTTAGAGTTGACTAGCGCCTATAGGCCTATTTATGTTTCATTAATAATCCTTCTGAAAAAAATATTTTTTTTGTTTTGTGATGATTAAGTAGAAGTAGGGTATGGACCTATTGGCATAATTAGAAGGTACTATATAAGCTTACCTAGCTTATAGGATAGATCTGTAACTCTGTATACATGTATACTTTTACAAAACGCATGTGGTTTTGAAAATTTATTGCCAGTGAGAGTTTATCGTTTTTGTTGAAGCCTAATGCGCATTCACAAAATATGCAACGCTTATAGATAAAGAGAGGGAGGGAGGCATACATTCATTGGATGAATGCTAACGTTTGGGAAATATTACATATTATGTATGCATGCGTACATGAATTTAAACACTCCTTGTTTAAATTGGAAGAATGATGATAATCCAATAATGATATTATAATTATAAATTGCAACAGAAAAATAGAAATGGCTTCATCCAAAACATCATAAATGCTATTAATTGTGTCAGTGAGAAACTTGTCCAGGCTTTGCTTTTGTCAACTTGACGAATCTTGGTTTCAAACCGGTTAATGCAAGACGCATCATGTTTTGTACATTTGCGTTTAGTCAAGCGTGATCGATATTTGTTTTTTATGTAGTTGAGTTTAGAGAACGAAGACTCACAGTGGTAAGTTGATCCGAACATTGCAAGAAGCCTAAGTCCACATCGTCGAATATCTGCATACTTCTCATCCTCAGGAATGTCAAACCACATATCAACCATAGTTGTTGCACCTCTAACGCATTCTTGAACAACACCACTATTTCTCAGCGCAATCAATTGCAGCTCTCCAACACTCCATTCACGCCAAATTTTTCGAATTGACCTGCACAGATTTCAACATTTGCTTCTACAGGATTTCTCATAAATCCTATCAAATGAATAAGGTCATTAAAATCTTGAAATCGATTGTCAAAATCGATTTGAACTTCATCTATGTAAGTTTTGAACAATTGACATGTATGATCTGTTTGCTACGGCTGCAGCTTGCTTCACTTTTCTCTACAGAGCTTCTCATTGAATTGAGTGGGAGAAATAGCGCGCGCACATCACGTTTGTCGCCGTGCGCTACAAATTAGCAGTTCTTAAACTGATAGACAAGCTCAATTGACAAGCCGCCAAATATACGCATGTCTTGCTCACTCGTTTCATCGCGGGCCACCGCCAACAAGCTTGCGGGCCACAAAATGGCCCGCGGGCCACGTGTTGAGAACCCCTGCCATATTGTCACCGTATCACATACAACTGACGTCATCACCGAGAATTCTTCGCCGCATGGCGAGAGAACTACGCCTCGAACTGCAAATCGACTGCGCCAAATGAACTGAACTGATGATGCAGTATCGATACCACAGAATTAGATTCATCTGCGCGCGCTGCTATTGGAAATGGCAAACAATAAGCTGTCAGCAGAGGACACCAGAGCCCACAGAATTAAATATTTTGTTTATCTGCTTCGGTTTGCTAGAAGTGTGATTAATACGAAACTGACGGCACATAGAGGAACCTATTAAGTGGGCAAGAAGGAATTCCTAATACCTTACAGAGATAGGAAAAAAGTCGTGCGTCGCTTGCGGATTAATGTGAGTTCCAGCAAAGTGCTTCGATTGCCAAAATTCCTTCAGATTCGAAGACTTCAGATCATTGCCCACAAGTTTTCTCCATAATGTTGGCCCTTCCGATCAGGTGTATTATTAAAGAAAGTAGCAGGCGTACGAAAATAAGTTCACTTGATGATTTCACATCCTCTCCTCGGCATTGCTCACTGTATAGTGCATACATTGAATCGAAGCCAAGACAGGGATGTGTGTTTTGGTGTGTGCGAAGTGATATCACAGCACGCACGCATCTCTCAATGGCTCTGGTGTCCCCTGCTGACAGCTTATTGTTTGCCATTTCCAATAGCAAGTGATACACGAATTATCCATTCGAGAAGGAGCAAGTTGATGTGCCATTTCGACATTAAGGTTGCATACAATTCTTCCTTTCTAGGAAACCGAAGCGCGCGCAGATGAATCTAATTCTGTGCCAGAGCCAGTGATAGATGCGTGTGTGCTGTGATATCACGTCGCACACACCAAAACACACATCGATGCGTGGCATCGATTCAATGTATGCACTATACAGTGAGCAATGCCGAGGAGAGGATCATCAAGTGAACTAATTTTCGTACGCCTGCTACTTTCTTTAATAATACACCTGATCGGAAGGGCCAACATTATGGAGAAAACTTGTGGGCAATGATCTGAAGTCTTCGAATCTGAAGGAATTTTGGCAATCGAAGCACATTGCTGGAACTCACATTAATCCGCAAGCGACGCACGACTTTTTTTCCTATCTCTGTAAGGTATTAGGAATTCCTTTTTGCCCACCTAATAGGTTCCTCAATGTGCCGTCCATTTCGTATTAATCACACTTCTAGCAAACCGAAGCAGATAAACAAAATATTTAATTCTGTGATCGATACGGACCAACTTAAAAAATTGGCCGGAGTACACCTTTAAAGCAAGAATGCTAAGCATTTGCTAAGGCGGTCGACTGAACCCTCGCATCAGGTTTCCGTGGTTAAACATTGGTCAGGTCACGTATTGGACAGGTATGCCCTGCTTTCTTGCTAATAAACTCTACACTCTTGAATGAAAATGGGATACGTAATAGCGGCTACATTGAAGAAAGACCATCGGCTAATGTGCTTCCGAATGTTTTCAATACTCAATTATTACAATTTTTTATTTTGCTTCTGATGCAGCAAGCTACAAAAATCAAATTGGTCAGATCAGCCATTTCAAGATCAGTAAACAATCAACAAAATACCGCAAATGTAGATGAATTCTTGAGTCTTTTAAACTTCGAACTTGGAACCTGGTGTTGCGGTCATTGTTTTCCAATTATGGTCATTAGGGTTTAGAGGAGTGTAAAGGCACCATTTTCTCACACCTTAAATCTTCGGATATTGGGTTATTATGATCGTAGACTTGTTCTGGTCCTTCTCATCCTCTGTAGAAATTGCATTATTTTCCATTGTATGTAAGACAGGCAAAGTCGCCTAGAGCATGTCAAAGACTAATCGCACAGTAATAAGCTTGATGCTGTATGACAACTGTATGGCAGCTAGAAATCTATGGACTGATCGCAGATATCCAGGTAATACCACTGGAGGTCTACTATACCAAGAATCAAGTAATCAAAAACAATTCTACTTTATCAAAGATAGATGTGCAAAGAAAGTAAAAATACCACGAAGCTTTATTATTTTGCAGTGACTTTCCTCTTTTATGCTAGATTCCGAAGATTCCATGGAGAAGATCTTTGCTACACAGTTAAAAAACAGACGAAAACTCTCACGACAGTGTCATAGCCCTTACAACATAAAGTATTCCCTGAAGTTACTTCATTTATCGATTCCTCAGTAATACACTCGTTTTAGAAATTTCACAAAAATACATTTCGACGCCTATCGAGGGCCAAAATCTTAGCGAGCAGCATTTGGCTATTTTTCAGTTCAGCGAAAAAATAGACCACTGTTTCAAAGAAATACAATACAAAAATGAGTCGGATGATACAATCTTCCCCTGTTGACTGCATCCTGATGCTGTGTAACATTTTTATCTACAGCATCAAACAGTGGAAATGGAGCTTCAGAATCAGAAACAAGAAGGCAATTGTATTCTGTGCATTGTTGGCCGACACTTCTTGCACTATAACCCGGTATATAGTACAGAACACGTTTGCTGCTTGGAACAATATGCCTACATGCATAGGGTTTTTCATTTAAATTAAATATCGACATGTTTGATACTTGATTTGTGTCTTCGTCACATGGAGGTGATTTAACATCGAGACATTCATGCATCTCGTCAAAAATTCATTTCGAGTACTTCTTTGAAGAAACAGCTTTAATTCGCTTCTTATTCTGCAACTTTTGATCGAGTGACTGCTCTACGACAAAATTCAACACTACGATGTTTGTCAGGATCAGGTCAACACAAATATTCCTTAATTGTCGATGCATGTATGTGTCAACATTTTTCAATAAACGATTCGGAATTACTGTAATTATTTTGTAAATTTATTTGTTGCATTCTGATCGACAACCTGAGAAAAGAGCGGTGCCTTGCCCGATGAAGAAATGTGAAAATTCGCTCTTCTTTGCGATGGCTTCCATTCAGGCAACGTACATCTCATCGGTGATAGTGATGGAACCAAGAAGTTTTGATATCTTTTCTACGGCGATCGCGTAAGTCATAACACTGTCTGGTATAGTGGATAGAAACCCACTAGGGATTTCAGTAGATGACTTTGAGAGCTTCAACATCAAGTCAGATGTTAACGAAGTACCGTCATCCTTTAGGAATGATTTAGCCACTTCTTCGCTAGCCTGCATAACTGCTACCCTATGCTTCTCAGCTGCAGGTGGATCATCTCTACGATGCGTTCTATAAGAAGTAAGGTTTTGAGGAGAGTTGAGAGCACTGATGGATTGGCACCGGATTTCAGTAGTCTTCGCTTTGGGTTCAGTCTTTCTCAGAATTTCGAGTCATATTAGAGTCATTTCTCTGCTTTATAAAATCACCATCAACCAAATGATTTGAATATAGCCGACCGTGAGGAAAATCGCTCCGATTTTTGCGACACAACCAATTCTTTAAAATGCATGGATCTTTCGAAAATCAATGGAAAGCAATTGCATTGTCAGTCGAATTCGATGAGGCAGAACCACCATAGTAGTAAGCCCGTGGCAAATTCAAGTCCAGTGCGGTGCAGTGATGAGTCATCATGCTGACTCAGCCCCCCCCTCTGGAAGGAAGGTGAGGGAGAAAAAAAGGATGTGATGGAAGAATGGGTCCGAGAGGAAAAAAACCGGTTACCCCCCCCCTCTGGAAGGAAGGAAGGAGTTTTCCAGCAAGGGGTAGGAAGGGAGAAGGGATGGAATGTGGGAAGGATGGAGTGAGAAAAGGGTGGGTGTTGTTGGTTTTGGGATGAGAAAAGTTGGAAATCGTCATGAAGGAGGGTTCGGATGGGAAAGTGGAGTTTAGATTTGGAATCTACGTGAAATTTTGGATGGGGAAGGAAGGCGGGAGGAGTTTTCCTGAGAGGCAAGGGGTGGAGCGGCAGAATTGGAAAAGGGTGGGTGTTGGATGTTTTGGGATGAGAAAAGTCGTTTTTCGACATGAAGGAGGGTTCGGATGGGAAAACGGAGTGCAAATTCAGACGTTTTGGCCAAAGTTCGATCTAGGAACTTCTTTCCAGCTCAATCGGAGAGAAAAAGTCTTGAAGACGTCCCCCCCTAGGCAGCGATCTTCCAACTTTGGTGTTGGAGATCGTAGAAAGTCGTGTGATAGCTCATTTGAAAGCTAAGAATGAGAAAAATGCAATGGAAAGCTCAGTTTGGTCCACTTTTCCTGGGTTGAGTGAGGAAAATTGCAGGAAAACGTCAGAGTTGGAAAAGTCAGGTGTTGGATGTTTTGGGATGAGAAAAGTCGTTTTTCGGCATGAAAGATGTCTCGGATGGGAAAATGGTGTGCAAATTCAGACGTTTTGGCCAAAGTTGGATCTAGAAACTTCTTTCCAGCTCAATCGGAGAGAAAAAGTCTTGAAGACGTCCCCCCCCCCTAGGCAGCGATCTTCCAACTCTGGTGTTAGAGATGGTAGAAAGTCGTGCAATAGCTCGTTTGAAAGCTGAGAGTGAGACAAATTCATTGGAAGACACGGCTTGTTCCTATCTGCCTTCGTTTAGAGGTGAGACGTCATTGAAAATTTGGGACATTGGCGAAAAAAACGAGTGCTAGAAATTTTACGAAAACGGCTTTAGCGGGTGAACCAAACCTCGGACGGGAAAACAGAGACCAGATTCGGATTCAGCGTCAAATTCTACATTGAAATGGTGAATTTCCAGCTCAATCGGAGCACTAGAACCGGAGATAGACGGGTTTAAAGTTTTTGGATGATGGATATTACGTCATCAGCTGATCGCCACAAACTATATAAGTGGAAACTCTGCTTGTGGAAATCAGTTCTCCTCCCGACTGGGTTGGGGTAGGTGAACTCCGGAGCTCCGATGATAGCATTGGAAATCTCCGAAAACCGGGTTTCTGTAAGAAACCGACTTAGAAAATTTCATTGCTGAACTCAGCTAAGGCGTCAGACTTAAGAGGTTCGTCAGGAGATGGCCTTCGTCTCCAGGCCATAAAAGACTCCAAAACTTTAAAGGCTTGTAACTTTGCTTCTACAAGTCCGTTTGACTTGATTCAAAAAAGGTTCGGTCGCTATTGACCTGCCCTAAGTGATAGACTACTTATAAAATTTCATAAGTAGTGCTAAAAAGTTGAAAAATTTAAATTCACTAGTTTTGGAGGTTTTCTGGGGTTTTCGACCCTGCTGAAGTCAACTAGAGGATTTTTAATGATGTCTGAGCCAGTCTTCTCGTGATACAAGCGGCTTTTCACTGAAAGCGAGCAAGTCACGGAGAGTTTTGCTGTAATATTCCACTGACAGGGTGTTCCTTCGGGACGGCGGACGATGCCGTAGTGATAAGTGTGGCAAGGGAGTGTGTCATATTTTAGACCGAAACCGCTGGGGCAACTCATGTCTTATGTTGGGCATTTGACACAGTTCTCAACGTAGCACTTTGAACGCCAATCGGTTGAGTCTTAGCTATCTTGTCATGGGTGGCCTCTAAACATCTCCATTGCAAAACGCTGGTGAATCAAGCTCTCTACGGCTTGCTATCAAGCTGATCAAAGCAACGACTTGCTTCCTCTTACCAACTCCACCGGTTTCCATGTCTGGCGATCAAGTCATGGACGGTGCAAGTCACGGAGATTTTCGAGTCATACTTCCTGTTGGTGGGCGTTCTTTCGAGACAGCGGTGAAGTCCGTAGCGATGAGTACTGCACGGGACGTGGGCAATGGTAATCCTTGTGAAACCTCTCTGCGTCATGTTTCCAAGTGGTTGCCTTTCGTCTCAACGTTGTACTCTGACCGCCAGGGCGACATTTAGCTATCTGCGACAGGTTACCTCATAAAATCTCCATTGCATTTGTCTCCCAACAGTTGACCAACCATGCGAGAATGAACCATCAGTTCTTTTAAGAACTGTCTCTATCACGGAGACGAAATAATGAAGGGATGAAACGGGAGGACATTCATGCGCCACACGCAACACATCACAGACTTCTCTCTTCGCTAGTGAACAAGCTCTTGTCAGTGTAGTCAGAAAGTGTATCATGGTTTGCAAAGTTAGTGTAGTCAAATAGTTTTACTGTGACACACGTTTGAGACAAGTAAAGTTTGATCATGACGTTTATTCGTAAGTCTAGTCAGAAACTTTATCATCTTCTACAAAGGTTTTACTGCAACACAGGTTGATGTATAGTTAGAAAGTTTGATCATTGAAGTTGTATTCGTAAGTCTAGTCAGAAAGTGTATCATGGTTTGCAAAGTTAATGTAGTCAAATAGTTTTACTGTGACACACGTTTGAGAAAGTAAAGTTTGATCATGACGTTTATTCGTGAGTGTCGTCAGAAAGTGCATCATGGTTTGTAAAAGCAAAGTTAGTGTAGTCAAATAATATTACCGCGACACCCGTTTGAGAAAGTAAAGTTTGATCATCGAAGTTTTACGAAACACAAGTGTCATGAAATGCAAGCGTTAGTGTAGTCAAATAGTTTTTACCTCGACGCACGTTTGTGAAAATAAAGTTTGATCATTGAAGTTTTATGACTGACCGAACTCATCACAGCACTAGAAAGTTTTATCGAAAAGGTTTTACTGCACAGTGTAGATTGTCTTGCAACTTACTTTCACAGCACTAGAAAGTTTATCGAAAAGGTTTTACTGCACAGTGTAGATTGTCTTGTAACTTACTTTCACAGTATTAGAAAGTTTTATTGGAGACAGTTGCCAAATGTTCCCTTATTAGAAAATTCAAACTTCATGACTGTTAGATTAGCTTCATCAGGTTTACTAAAAGCAGTCTTTTACTGCAGTGAGACTGAGAGTTTAGAATGTTACATGAAAACAGTGTTCACCACAGCACTAGAAAGTTTAGCACATCACAAGTGTCATGAAAAAATACTTTATTTGGTCTTTGATTTAGCATCATTGAAACCCACTTTCCTAATAGCAATGACAATATGGTTTATTTTATTCAGAAGCAAATGATCGCCGTAACCATGAAAGTTGTCCATCCGAGAAATAATCTTCCGCAGATGTCGTGTATAAAACTCAGAAGCATCAGTAACATATTCTTGTCCGTAGGAACTAAATTGAAAGTCAACACTTTCCGCTACTTCACCTTGTGGAAAATGAATGTAGTTGACATGTGCAATTAAGTGAGCCTTGATGAGACTGTCTTTGAAATAAGATATCAACTCCGTAAATATTTCTCGTGTGTAGTCTAAACATGCTTCCAATTCTGTCTCCTCCCTTTGAAAGTCAAGGATGTAATCTTGTATTAAGCCTCCGAAGCACTCATGATGAAAACGAATCGTGCAATCATCATGTTTCAATGTATTGACTGCAGGTGCCATGGTTCAGTCTATTGCTAAACATCATGTTTGCCTAGGACGATTTCAATAACGCGTTACAAATGTGTGTGTGCACATCGGGAACTCTAGCTCGTTTGGATTGGACGAGAGGTCTCATCCATTCACCGCTTAGGAAAATCAGTGCACCAGCTCTGTTCTTCACATTTATCTTTCACAAAGTGAGTGTCGGTGAGCTCCTGCTATCAGGTTGTTTTGACTTGCTATCAAGTTGAATAGTCTCTTCCTCATAAAACATATCATCGCTGTAATACCTCCTTTGCTCGAGCGTTCCTTCGGGACGGCGGGTGCTGCCGTAGAGGGATTGCGTTGCACGGGTTGTTCGTCGTTTGTTAGACCGAAACCTCTGAGCAGTTGCTCATGTTGGGCGTTCGACTTCATACTCAACGTGACGCTTTCTCTCGCCAGGTCAGAGTACTTCAGCCATTCGACAAAGGTTAGTCTTTATGATATGGAGTAGAGTGAAATGTAATTCATTAGATGTCACTTCAATGATTGTTCCCAAACGTTGACTAGGCAAATGAAACGATTCTCATCTTTCCTTTTCAGTGATTGAAGTTTTACAATTAATCATCTGCAATCGTTCAAAAATGGAATTCAACAAAGTTGAAAATTATCTCATTGCTGCTGAGATGGAAAAGGCTACCATCGAGCAATGTAAGTATTTGTATCAAGGTTGACTCTATTACTAACATCATTAGGGTAGACATCCTCATTAAAATCAAGAGCCCTTCCCTTATTTTGTTAATGTTTAAACCGAATCCAAATTTTAGCTCTGCTTATCTTTGCTGTCATTCTTTTTCAGTGCATGAATGTATTCGTAATGGGGAACCCATCCCCCAAGGAGTAATCGGAGAAGCCTATGAGCGGCTTGGCAAGTGTAAGTATCTTAAATATTTCATGTTTAGACTGTGTCAGATCCTCTGCATCATTCTTGTCTCATTATCTAATCTCTCTTTTCTCTCTACAGATATGGCGAAGATGAAGTGGGAAGAAGCCGCGAGGCGGAAATACCGCGAGGAATTTCCGGCCCTACCTTCCCGCCCATCTACCTCCGCCCAAGGTGCGACCCCTTTCTCGGGCATCGTCATCGCCCCACCTCCACCGCCTGCTCCGCTCCCTGCGCCAGTCCCTGCACCAGTCCCTGCTCCTCGTCACCACGTCCCTCCAACAGCGAAGCCCAGGACTCTTCCACCCTCGGCTCGCGTCCCTCTCCTGCCTCCTCCGCGTCCATCCTTGCTGCCGGAGTTACAGTCCTTAGATGGTAAGTAGTCGTGATTGGGAAATAGGGGGATAAGACTTCAAACTTGAAATTATGATCATGTTACTTTTCTCTTTTTCTCAACAGATCTGGCGGCCTACCTCCTGGACGGCGACGTTCCCTCCCGCCCCATCGTCATCCCTGCATCGTCACCACCACCTGCAGCGACCGAACTCCCTCTCCTCTCCGTCAAGTCGCTGGAGAGATTGTTGGAGCAGGAGGAGTTAGAGATAGTGGGAGAGGAGATTGCAGTCGGGGAGGAAGGTGTCAGGGAGATAGAAGGACCTACGGCTCGACAGCTCAGCTGTAGACTGTGGGCAGGTCTTCGCGAGGCCATTCTGCCTTCGAC
Source organism: Prostheceraeus crozeri (assembly GCA_907163375.1). NCBI lineage: Eukaryota > Metazoa > Platyhelminthes > Polycladida > Euryleptidae > Prostheceraeus > Prostheceraeus crozeri. The sequence continues at coordinate 184,224 of CAJQUW010011011.1, forward strand.
GACACCGGCATTCTCGCTGTCCAAAAGCGTAAGGAGATCTGGAGAAGGCACGCCGACCGATCCCTCAACGACCCAAGTGTGAAGGTTGTGGACGCACGTTCTACAACAACACCAACTTGCGAGTCCACATCGAAGGCGGTTCCTGAGGCAGTGTGAGGCAACCACCGACAACAACAGGTAGGAAGCATCCTTCATCGCACGTCGGCTTTTCCTGTTCTTCGTGTCAGAAGACCTTTCCTACAGAGTTTGTTCTCTCTTCGCACACACTGTCACACTCATCCCACTGAGCTTTACACTGACAACAACGTCACTCTAAGGCTGAGCAAGTTTTCCCTTGAGAGGTTCGTTCGCGACTATGAGTTAGAAAGCTCTGAAGCTGTGCAAGATATTCATCCTTTCTTGATGAATAATATAGGCTTAATACATCAAATGTTGGCGAGCTTAGATAGATTTTTACTCAAAGGCATGTTCTATCTCATTGCTCGTTTCAATAAGGTAGACAGTAGCACGGGAGAAGTAGAGTCCACTGTGACCATTAGGATAGCCTCCTGTGCTGCTGATCTCATAGGTGATGTAAACGAGTGGATAGAGAGACATGCGACCTATCTCGTCAGCAACTTAAATAAATTTAATGAAAGAGACAGCGGTCTGGTGTTTGATGGGATAGAGAAGGTAGACATTAAAATCAATCTTTTTAGAAAATTTACAAGGTAGTGGTTGTTTCACCCTCCCCAAAGCACTGGCTGACAAAAAGGCTGTCATCAATGTAGAATGTCAGTCCCAGTGTTTCAAGTATGCCGTCCTCTCCATTCTTCATTACAATGATATAGGTATACATAATCAAAGAGTCACCAAGTATTGTGAATGGGAAGATGAGCTTAAGTTTGACGGGTTGGATGTCAACACATTAGATTTTAAAAGCATCGCCCAATTTGAAAAATTGAATAACATTAAGATCGTCGTCCATCTCTGGGAAAAAGGTCTGAAGGGCGTTAGGTATAATAATCGCCAAAGTAACTTCGACCGGGTTGTCAATCTCCTAGTCTATAGCGACAACCACCCAGAATGGCATTATTGTGGCATTCCTAAAATTTCAAAGTTGTATCGCCACCAACAAAGTTATGATAACAAACATTATTACTGTAATCGCTGCACACGACGCTTTAGGTCAAAACCATATTTTGAAGAGCATTACGAGTGGTGCTCTCGGGGTAAGCTTCAAATGGAAGTCATGCCCAAAGATAAATTTTTTAGGTATGAGGAAAACGGCAATGAGCTCAGTCCCATATGTACCATCTATGCGGACATTGAATGTTATATTGAACAAGACCGAAGTCATGAGCCAGCAGCCATTGCCTGCTATGAAGTTTGGCATCTATATTATAGGAATCAAAATAAGATGCATGTGTGGCAAGGAGAGGAGTGCGTTGAAAACTTCCTCAACTTTTTAGATAGGAAAGCCCGTTTTCATCAACGCTATGAAACGGAGCTGACTAGGAAACCCATGTGCTTCACAGAAGCCGATAAAATCAAATTTGATAGGACCACGGAATGTCCCCACTGCTGTTCATCCTTTGATGATCAGCAACATAAGAAAGTGAGGGACCATTGCCATCTCAGTGGCAAATTTAGGTCTGCCTTATGCACGAAATGCAATATGAAACTTAGGCTCAAACGGCGAACGCTCCCCGTCATCTTCCATAACTTTAAATGTTATGATGCTCACATCATCATTCGCCATGGATTAGGTAAAATGAAATCCTGGTCATCCAAAGTGATTGCACAAAGTAAGGAAAAAATTTACGTGCATCACTGCTTAAGTCCAAGTCGATAAGACGAAGGAGGGGAAGCCTGTCTTCAATGACATAAAGTCTCTAGACAGTTTTCAATTTATGTCTTCTTCCTTAGCCGCGTTGGCTAATAATTTAGAAACACTTCCCCTCACTCAACATTTAAAGAAAGACTATCCCAACATAAGTGACAGTCCCATGCGACGGAAAGGGGTGTTTCCTTATAGTTATTTTAGTTCAATGGATACATGGAAAGAAACATCCCGTCCGTCCATCGATAAATTTAAAAATGATTTGACGGATGAGGACTGTTCGCTGGATGATTATAGGCATGCAGAGCAAGCATGGTTAGAATTTAGGTGTCGCACTTTTGGTGACTACATGCTTGCCTACTTAAAATTAGACGTCTATCTGTTGGCTGACGTGTTTGAGACTTTTAGGAAAGTCACATTAGAACAGGACGCCTTAGACCCCGTCCATTTTGTTAGTCTGCCGGGTCTGTCCTATCAGTCAGCCTTCAAGATGACGAAAGAGAGCATTCATTTACTGCAAGATGCAGAAATGTACACGTTATTTGAACGTGGTATTAGGGGTGGCTTAACATTTGTCAACAACAGCACCCAAGACATAGGATCGACCACGCATTTAATGTACATAGACCAAAATAATTTATATGGGAGTGCATTATCCAAGCCTTTGCCACAGTCTGACTTCCAATGGGTAGAGCCCCATGACATTGAACACTTCTCCAATCCAGCACACATCATGGCAATGGGACATGAGGCCGACATAGGTTATTTATTTGAAGTCGACCTCATCTATCCAGACTGTATTAAGAATAGGACCGTTGATTTTCCTCTCGCCCCGAATCTGGCATAGTCAGTCCAGATATGTTCTCTCCCTTTATGGAAGAACACAATAAGCAATATGAGGTGGAAAATGACTTACACTATAAAGCCACTAGGAAGTTGTTGCTCACCCAATTGAACAAGCAGCATTACATCGTGCACTATTCCATCCTAAAATTCTATCTAGGTGTGGGGATGCGACTTGACAAAGTCCATCGCGCTATCCAGTTTAGGCAGAAGCCCTTTCTAAAACCGTATATAGAATTTAATAGTAAGAAACGGGCTGAATCCAAGAATCCTTCCGAAAAGGACTTCTTTAAATTTAAGAACAATGCCCTCTTTGGTGAAACCATGTAGGATGTAGGAAAGCGCATGGACTATCGTATCGTAACTGATCCGGAAACGAGTATCAAGTTATGTCGCTCGCCGTTGTTTTGCCACCATGATGTGATTTCCGAAGACATCACTGGTTTTAAAATGCTAAAATCTAAAGTAGAACTTTGCAAGCCCATTTGTCGGTCAAGCTGTCTTGGATCACTCCAAGTTAGAAAGGTATAAGTTATTTTACCACACTTTTAAAACGTGTCCATTGATCCAACATGTGGAATTAGTAGGAGGCGATACAGACAGCTTCTTCCTAGCTTTGACAACCACTAGCCAAGTCAAGCAGGAAGACATTTTAAAATATTTATCACCCAAGTTTGATAGTTCCAACTATCCCACTGACCATCCGCTTTACTCTACCTCAAATAAAGCGAAGCTTGGCTGCTTCAAGGATGAGTGTGCCGGCATACAGATAGAGATGATCTTGCTTCGTCCCAAGATGTACTCCATGAAGCTAAAATCCTCAGAGCTTTCTATAAAACGGGCGAAAAGCATCTCGAAGGCAATCGTTAGAAAAGTGACACATAGGGACTATCAAGATTCCTTAGATTCTCTTAAAATTAAAAAAGTAGAAATGACCATTTTAAAATCACAGTCGCATCAAGTCAGAACAACGACGTTTAGGAAACGAGGTCTCTCAACTTGGGAAGACAAGCGATGCTGGATGAGTCCTAACCACTCATTACCGTACAGCCATCCAGACACTCATCTACCTCCACCCAAGAGACAGAAACTTTCTCCTCCTCCGTCCGGCGATGTCTGATGATGAATGCTTCCTCTCTGTTGTGGTTGATGTTTTGCTTTTTCGCTCCATGGCGTTTTCTATGGGGTGTTGAGAGTGAGTGCCTTGTAACATGCGTCCAACTCCTGATCACTTCATATCATGACTTGCATATCAACTGGTTTTTCCTGACTTTGTTTTGTCCCTGCACATGAGTTTCTCCGGTGATGTGAGTCATAAAAACTTTGTTTTCTGCTACCATCAGTATTAGCTATGTGTGACTGTGATGAAATGTTTTTCATTCAATAACATATCATGTACAGACTGTCTCGTTTTCCTTTTGACATTAAGATGGGATTCTCACTCAATAGATAGAAGTAAAAGTTTTGATCATTTTGTAAGATGGGTAGGGTTAGAAATAAAGTTGATGATTGTAAAGTTAGAAATAAAGTTATCACCATGTCGCTGTTTGCAAGATAGGTGAAATGTAAATGAAGTCAGAATCACTTCACTGTTTGTAAAGTTGGAAATAAAGTTGACGTTTGTAAAGTAAGAAATGAAGTTGATGATTGTAAAGTTAGAAATAAAGTTATCACAATGTCGCTGTTTGTAAGATAGGTGAAATATAAATGAAGTCAAAACCATGTTAGACTTTGTAAGTTAACATCCTCACCAACGAATGTAGCATCATGAAAATTTCTTCGGCTTAAGAAACATCAATCACTTTGCTGACTGATGTCTATAAATAGCTCTGACTCATGAAGTGGTGAAGCACCAGTCAGTTAGATAAGAATCTAATCAGAGTTGTTCAACCTTTTCACCGACACGTGTGTGTGTGGGTGTTATTTATCAGACAAAGCGATGGCGCCTCACGTCAGACAGGGTGACCTTTTCACCGACAAGTGTATGGGTATCATTTCATGTCTATAAATGGCACTGACTCATCATAAAGTGATGAACCTTGTTGATGACCTTTTCACCGACAAGTGTATGGGCATCATTTCATGTCTATAAATAGCGCTGACTCATCATAAAGCGAAGAACCTTGTTGATGACCTTTTCACCGAGACGTGTGTGGGCGATAGTTCATTCCGATGACTCATTCAAAACACATCATGTGATTAACACGATTCTATTAACTGTGACTCATACAGATAACGCATTAGAGAATTAACAATGTGAGCTACTTTACTGATATCACGTAGACCAGTCATGATACAATGTCCGTTGTGAAACACTGCAATATGCACAGGATGCCACTTCCGAATCAAAGCAGCAGGAAAGAGTTCAGTTTCATAAAATATACAATGATTACCGTTTTTAATGTTGGCTAGATTCACTAACATCTTCAATTGAACAGACACTACTATATTCTTCAATGTCAGGGGACTGAGGCGTAGATGAGGCATGAGTGTTCGCATTTTCTTGACGACTTCGTAACACATGGACTGCATCACGAAATGAGAAAGGTTTCCTAGGACTTGGATTTTGCCGCAGCGAAAGATTTGAAGATTTCGACCGTTGCTCATGCGAATGACCAACATTTGCGGACGACCGCGATGATAGACTGAATCGGGTAGATGGGTATGCAACTGTTCTAAATCGATGTCTCTTCTGAGATTCATTTCGCGCATGGCGTTGATGATGCGGATGGGGAGCATGACTCACAAATGACATGAGGATGTAGTGAACTTCCCTTTTATACTTTCCCATGAGTGTTTTGGAATCACAATGTAGCAGTGATCAGTATGTAGAATCATCTCTTGAATGCGAATAAATACAACGCCGTCTCCTACGTTGATGACACGGCAAGAGTTGGATAGGATAGCGCGATGCAACCTTCGTAGTTGAATACGTTCTAGAGTTATCTGAAGTTGACGTTTCGTATCATGAAATGTAACACACTGACGTTTCCATGATACATGGAGCCATGCTGATAATTTCCACATGATTCAAACCTGAGTGAAGAAGGGTATGCCTAAGAAAGAAGGAGAGAGTCATGTTCATCTGTCTATGATGAGTGTAAACGTTCTCGGTACACAATTCTTCTTTTTTTCCGTAAAATAGTTGTGACACTTTTGTGTTTCACTTCATCTAGCAGGTTGATTTTTATCTCACACATGCTTTGAGTGTTTCCTAACTCATATGCATTCGACTTACAACGTTACAGGTTGTTATGCTTATACTTGTATGCTGTCGATGCAGAGTGCAAACACGCTGTCTTTGTGTACAAAACAGTCTACACACGCATTCAATTTGATAAAGGCAAGCAACACATTTAGTAAAGCTGGTACGCTAACGAGTGTGACTGCAGAAACATTTCTTAAAACGTTTCTCAACGTTTGCTAAGTTTCACAACAGCCTGTCAAAGACTTCTTACAAAACGTATTTCAACGTTTGCGCTTAGACTTTTAAGCGAACATGTGCTTCACGTATTCTACACGAACGGTTGACGCATGTGATATAAAACCCTAAATCCAGCCGTAGAGGAGCCTACCCTTGGATTATGAACTTTTATGACCCATGCGATTCAATGTCATGGAACTAGCTCTCACACACTCAACGTTTGTGACAAGACTTCACCTGGTTTTATAAAACATTCAACGCTTACTATAAGACCTTTTAACACGGTGAAACAATCTACACAGTGCAGTAAAAATTTCTAGCGCTGTGGTGAACATTCTGAACTCTCAGTCTCACTGCAGTAGAAGACTGCTTTTAGTAAACCTGATGAAGCTAATGTAACAGTCATGAAGTTTGAATTTTCTAATAAGGGAACATTTGGCAACTGTCTCCAATAAAACTTTCTAACACTGTGAAAGTAAGTTATAAGACAATCTACACTGTGCAGTAAAACCTTTTCGATAAAACTTTCTAGTGCTGTGAAAGTAAGTTACAAGACAATCTACACTGTGCAGTAAAACCTTTTCGATAAAACTTTCTAGTGCTGTGAAAGTAAGTTACAAGATAATCTACGCTGTGCAGTAAAACCTTTTCGATAAAACTTTCGAGTGCTGTGATGAGTTCGGTCAGTCATAAAACTTCAATGATCAAACTTTATTTTCATAAACGTGCGTCGCGGTAAAAACGATTTGACTACACTAACGCTTGCATTTTCTGACATTTGTGTTTCATAAAACATCATGATCAAACTTAACTTTCTCAAACGGGTGTCACAGTAAAACTATTTGACAAAACTTTGATTTTGCTAACCATGATGCACTTTCTTACTAGACTTACGAATACAACTTCGATGATCAAACTTTATTTTTACAAACGTGTGTCGCAGTAAAACTATTTGACTACACTAACGCTTGCATTTCATGACATGTGTGTTTCATAAAACGTCATGATCAAACTTTCTAACTATACATCAACCCGTGTTGCAGTAAAACTTTTACAAACTATGATGCACTTTCTGACGACACTCACGAATAAGTGTCATGATCAAACTTTGCTTTTCTCAAACGGGTGTCACAGTAAAACTATTTGACTACACTAACGCTTGCATTTCATGACACTTGTGTTTCGTAAAACTTCGATGATCAAACTTTACTTTCTCAAACGGGTGTCGCGGTAATATTATTTGACTACACTAACTTTGCTTTTACAAACCATGATGCACTTTCTGACGACACTCACGAATAAACGTCATGATCAAACTTTACTTTCTCAAACGTGTGTCACAGTAAAACTATTTGACTACACTAACTTTGCAAACCATGATACACTTTCTGACTAGACTTACGAATACAACTTCAATGATCAAACTTTCTAACTATACATCAACCTGTGTTGCAGTAAAACCTTTGTAGAAGATGATAAAGTTTCTGACTAGACTTACGAATAAACGTCATGATCAAACTTTACTTGTCTCAAACGTGTGTCACAGTAAAACTATTTGACTACACTAACTTTGCAAACCATGATACACTTTCTGACTACACTGACAAGAGCTTGTTCACTAGCGAAGAGAGAAGTCTGTGATGTGTTGCGTGTGGCGCATGAATGTCCTCCCGTTTCATCCCTTCATTATTTCGTCTCCGTGATAGAGACAGTTCTTAAAAGAAGTGATGGTTCATTCTCGTATGGTTGGTCAACTGTTGGGAGACAAATGCAATGGAGATTTTATGAGGTAACCTGTTGCAGATAGCTAAATGTCGCCCTGGCGGTCAGAGTACAACGTTGAGACGAAAGGCAACCACTTGGAAACATGACGCAGAGAGGTTTCACAAGGATTACCATTGCCCACGTCCCGTGCAGTACTCATCGCTACGGACTTCACCGCTGTCTCGAAAGAACGCCCACCAACAGGAAGTATGACTCGAAAATGTCCGTGACTTGCACCGTCCATGACTTGATCGCCAGACATGGAAACCGGTGGAGTTGGTAAGAGGAAGCAAGTCGTTACTTTGATCAGCTTGATAGCAAGCCGTAGAGAGCTTGATTCACCAGCGTTTTGCAATGGAGATGTTTAGAGGCCACCCATGACAAGATAGCTAAGACTCAACCGATTGGCGTTCAAAGTGCTACGTTGAGAACTGTGTCAAATGCCCAACATAAGACATGAGTTGCCCCAGCGGTTTCGGTCTAAAATATGACACACTCCCTTGCCACACTTATCACTACGGCATCGTCCGCCGTCCCGAAGGAACACCCTGTCAGTGGAATATTACAGCAAAACTCTCCGTGACTTGCTCGCTTTCAGTGAAAAGCCGCTTGTATCATGAGAAGACTGGCTCAGACATCATTAAAAATCCTCTAGTTGACTTCAGCAGGGTCGAAAACCCCAGAAAACCTCCAAAACTAGTGAATTTAAATTTTTCAACTTTTTAGCACTACTTATGAAATTTTATAAGTAGTCTATCACTTAGGGCAGGTCAATAGCGACCGAACCTTTTTTGAATCAAGTCAAACGGACTTGTAGAAGCAAAGTTACAAGCCTTTAAAGTTTTGGAGTCTTTTATGGCCTGGAGACGAAGGCCATCTCCTGACGAACCTCTTAAGTCTGACGCCTTAGCTGAGTTCAGCAATGAAATTTTCTAAGTCGGTTTCTTACAGAAACCCGGTTTTCGGAGATTTCCAATGCTATCATCGGAGCTCCGGAGTTCACCTACCCCAACCCAGTCGGGAGGAGAACTGATTTCCACAAGCAGAGTTTCCACTTATATAGTTTGTGGCGATCAGCTGATGACGTAATATCCATCATCCAAAAACTTTAAACCCGTCTATCTCCGGTTCTAGTGCTCCGATTGAGCTGGAAATTCACCATTTCAATGTAGAATTTGACGCTGAATCCGAATCTGGTCTCTGTTTTCCCGTCCGAGGTTTGGTTCACCCGCTAAAGCCGTTTTCGTAAAATTTCTAGCACTCGTTTTTTTCGCCAATGTCCCAAATTTTCAATGACGTCTCACCTCTAAACGAAGGCAGATAGGAACAAGCCGTGTCTTCCAATGAATTTGTCTCACTCTCAGCTTTCAAACGAGCTATTGCACGACTTTCTACCATCTCTAACACCAGAGTTGGAAGATCCCTGCCTGGGGGGGGGACGTCTTCAAGACTTTTTCTCTCCGATTGAGCTGGAAAGAAGTTCCTAGATCCAACTTTGGCCAAAACGTCTGAATTTGCACTCCGTTTTCCCATCCGAACCCTCCTTCATGTCGAAAAACGACTTTTCTCATCCCAAAACATCCAACACCTGACTTTTCCAACTCTGCCGCTCCACCCCTTGCCTCTCAGGAAAACTCCTCCCACCTTCCTTCCCCATCCAAAATTTCACGTAGATTCCAAATCTAAACTCCACTTTCCCATCCGAACCCTCCTTCATGACGATTTCCAACTTTTCTCATCCCAAAACCAACAACACCCACCCTTTTCTCACTCCATCCTTCCCACATTCCATCCCTTCTCCCTTCCTACCCCTTGCTGGAAAACTCCTTCCTTCCTTCCAGAGGGGGGGTAACCGGTTTTTTCCTCTCGGACCCATTCTTCCATCACATCCTTGGCTTTCTCCCTCACCTTCCTTCCAGAGGGGGGGGGCTGAGTCAGCATGATGACTCATCGATGACTCATCACTACACCGCACTGGACTTGAATTTGCCACGGGCTTACTACTCACCATCACAGCCCACTGCCACGCACTTGTTAACAATTTCTGCGATGTTTTACTGATTGTGTTTGTTATCAAAGCAATGTTTCTGATATTAAGAATTTCAGAGCAGAATTTGTCTATTGATTTCCATGGCTTGATCATCATAGCTTTTGACATTGCATTATAGCCATAGAAATTAACAATACCATGGAAAGTCTACTTATGTAATGGTTAGAGGATAATTTGGTAAAACTATCATAGATAGAAAGGTATCATTAACAAAGATATGCCCGAGGGCTTTAGCCCGAGGGCATATCTATGTTAATGATACCGAGATATCAATGATAGATTTGCCAAATTATCCTCTAAGCAATTTAGAGAATGTCTGTCTTATTTCTATGCATTTGTAAGAATTACCTAGGGATTTCTTACAATCTAATAACACCCTAGAAATTTTGTTTATGGTATTCAAACTTCGTTTGCAGTGATTCCATTTGAGATCATATCATTCATATTGAAACATGTCTCTATCTAACGAATTGTTTGATGATGAAGATTTTAACACACTTGACGAATTTTTGGCGAATTACGATTTTTCAACGAATACAACTTCAACAACTCTAAATCTGAACACCATAGTCCAACAGCAGCAATCATCCTCAATATTTACACCGCTCAACTTAGAAAATGAACGATCAAGGACATCACGAAATGAATTACCATCCTCCATCTCTGATATTGATTTAAGAATAGAAAAACAAACTCTACAAAAAACATTAAGCAATGCTAAATGGGCATGTGGAACCTTCAACCAGTGGGTCCGAGAACGAAACGAACACATTTTGGCAAGTAATTCAGAAGCCTTGATGTTTCTATCTGAGAATGGACATTCGTCTCTCAAAGATATAACAAAAGCCAATCTTAATTCGGCATTGAAGTTTTTTGTGTTTGAAGTGCGAAAAAGAAATGGTTTGAAGTATCCGAGCGAGTCTTTAAGACAACTTATTAACGGTATAAATTATTGGCTTCGCAAAAAAGAAAAGAAAAACTGGAATATATTTAAGGACTTCGACTTTGAAGATGCTCGAAACGCGCTAGACGGCGCCATGAAGGAGACCGCTAAGGAAGGAAACGATGAACAGCCGAAAAGAGCGGTATCTATAACAGAAGAACAGGAGGAAGATCTATGGAACAGATTTTATCTTGGGGACGATAATCCGAAGAAGCTGAATCGCACTTTGCTTTATTTGCTTTCAAAAGCATTGTGGATTAAGAGGAGGAGCTGAATTACGACAATTATCATACAGAGAAAATGGCAATCTAAATCTTGTTCAGTACAAAACAAATATTGAAATCTTGAAGTATTATGAAAACACATAAAAAACCAACAATCATGGCCTAAAGCATCATCACATCGAACCAAAATCTGTGAGAATCTGGCCGTCAGAAAATGCCAATCGTTGTGTGATAAGACTTTATAAGAAAATGATAAATCTCAGACCAGCTATATGCAATACACAAGCCTTATTTCTGCAACCACATCCGCACCACACAGCTACCAAATGGTATAATCCCATACCCATGGGTCACAATACATTGTCTTTGACTATTCGATCACTCATGGAAGCGGCTGGATTTGACGGAAATTACACCAACCAAAGTGGAAGACGAACAGCAGTTACAAGAATTATTGAGAAAACAGGAGACAAGAAACTAGCTAAGAAAATATCCGGCCATCGTAGTGAATGTATTGATGTATACGATGAGGTATCGGACAAAAGAATGCGATTAGCTTCGAATGTGTTATCTAATCAAGTGAATAACTCAAACATAGAATGCAGCAACACAATAACAACAATTACGGATACTGTAACAACGAATACTATTTGAACAATCTGTCGGTCGCCCCATCACTTTGAATGATCTAAAAGATTTCTGCAAAGAATTGAAAATTGCTCAAAAAGAATAAGTGTACATAACTCTGATGGCTCATCTCTTGAAATGAACTTTTGATTTATGATATTATTAAAGATGATTTGTTTTCTGCATGGACTTCTAAATAAAAGGCTGAAAATAAACAGGTAGACTAAGTTGAATTAAATCATACGATCACAGTCAAATTATTTAGAAGTCCATCGTTTATGTTATTTCATCTTATTAAGATGAATTTTTCATTTTATAATTGTAGCCTACTCCTGGATATCGTTGCACTGCATATGTTAAAAAATCTAGGAATCGATGAGTAACGATGTAAATTCATGTAATAATAGCGATGATATTATTATAGTATTATAATTATATAGATTATTAAATATAGATCATATAAAAGTATATACTATTATAACATTATAGGTATAATATTATTATCGCTATTTTTACATGCATTTAATAGGCCTATATCGTTACTAATTGATTCCTAGATTTCTTAACATGTGCAGTGCAATGATATCTAGGAGTACAATTACTGCTATTTTGCGTGCATATTCATGTCTTTGGTAAAAATATTTCTTAAAGTAAAGGTATTCTTACAAAAAAAGAAAATATATTTAATAGGATATTTACATGGGAAATAAGACAGACATTCTCTAAATGATTATGGATTATAGCAGTCTGCTTTGACAATCTACAACTTAAAATATGTCTATGTGTGTGTAAGATGAAATCGTAGTCGCTAAATAATTTGTAGGTAACTATGTAGAATTATTATTACCAAAAGATAGACTTCCAGTGGTACTGGAAATTTGATAAATTGCCTTAGCGATCAGTCCAGGTGATAGTACTCTAGCTGTCCATGATGACAAGCTACCATTTCTGATGCTAATGACCAACAAGAAACATTGTCATCGATGTCAATAGAAACTTTTTCTGTTTGAGCTTTTGCATTATTTAGTTAGACATCATTGATATTCATTAGTTCGGTTAACAAATAGAAAAGCGTCTTCCTTTAGCAGATGTTTCACATTTTTATGATTTTTTTCGGGTTTACTATTGTTTTATTATATAGAGCTGTCATCAGTCCTCAATTTTGAATGCCATTAGCCACATATATTTTTAATGTCGTATTTTTTTAATGTAATTATAACAATGAACATCATCTTTGCCATCTGCATTCTCATTGAGGCTTCTTTCCGTCCAAATCTATCTGTTGTTGCCACTATCTTTAGTAATCTAGAAATCGGATTTTTCTCGAGCTAAAGCTAGCTAAGACATTATTATAGCGAACTATTTCGCGTTGTCCGCCTCGGATTTCAGTTTTTCTTATACAGTTGATGTTATTTTTTCGCATCGTTTCTTTTTTGTAACATGTGCATTTGTATTTTATTGCCTTAAAGTTGACAACATGTTGTCGTGAAGCGCTTAGTCGGATTGGAAAAATGACTTGAATTTGCTCCAGAATCAAAGGCGGATGCGTTCTAGTTTTCGAACAATTTCGAATCGGACGACAGAAATACGCGATTAGCCAAAAGTCGATTGATTTCATCCCTCGATTAGTTGAGCGAAATCGATTAACTGCACCCACCCTTGTCTGGAATGTGGTGCAAATTTTTCATTGAATCAATTTCTGGTAGACATAAACGTTTCATCAGAGCCATCGCAGCGGACAGTTTATTCACATGTTGTAATACTATTGATATCAATCACTATCATATTACAGAAAATACAACCGTAATTGCAAAGTTGGCATAAATTCAATAAGATATAAATCGATGTCAGGGGTGGATGGAAATTTACCTTGAAAATTATTGAAAATAACTGAGTGTCTTTGCCAGACTGGAATTTGACCAGTTTATTGGTTGTCGGTCTGCAGCCAGGGTTTGAGTTGATCGTAAACGTCCTTTCCGCATCGAACTCAGGTGTAGATGCTTCAAATTCATGGTGTTTCGGCACTAGTTTTGTTATCTCAACGCACTCACAGATATTTGCGGAGGCGTTGACTTATTGATGGTAGACACGAATGTAATCACAATGTTGGTGAAGCAAATTTATTGAGCTTTCATTTATGAAACATCGAAAGTTCAGACTTCGTGAAGGTACAGGTGCATCAATCTGTGCTTTTACATCCGTGTTTGGCGTGTGCTGTGGTTGAAACCAAGACGTTCCCTTTCATGCAGTAGTCGTTGCTGACTTCTAGAAACAGAAATGAGATGAATGTACAGTCCAGTTGATGGTCATATGCAGGAGGTTATTTATTCGGCAGGTTAGGAAAAAGAAAATTAGAAAAAAAGAAATGTTCGCACAGTGTATTCCTATTGTTCTTATTGATTAGGTCTCGCTTGTGTTGGTTGCAGCGTTCCCAGAAAGGTCGATTTCTCCAGACTAACCGACCTTTCTAGAAGAAATTTGAAATAGAGAGATATAATGGCACGTAAAAAAAAGTGACATTAATATTCTAAAGGAATTCATTTATCTTCATAAAAATTGATTTTGGTTAACCGCTCCATGCGTAATAGCACAACGTGCTTTCATTCATGCAGGTAACGTGTAAAGGTCGACTTATTACTGTAAAAGTGTGTGTCACCATCATTTTATCCAGTTCCCAGTGACTATCCACATATTCAGAAGCGACATTGCCGTACTCTTAGTTGAATATCTGCAAAGAATGACAACTATTAAGTCAATAAAACACACCAAAACCCTTGAATCCCCAACCGCACTCGTCCGACCCAGCAATCGAGCCGAAGTCCGCGGTAGAGACGAGATTGCGCCTTCTTCACTAGACAACGGTGACGTTGCAAAAGCATTGAGAGTGAAGGCAGTAGCCACCTCCAGGTGATAACGACAGTTTGTTGCTTTATTGTTATTGATAGAATGCTAAGTCAGTGAGCTCGTCTCTACCGCGGACTTCGGCTCGATTCCTGGGTCGAACGAGTGCGGTCGGGGAATCAAGGGTGTTGGTGTCTTTTATTGACTTAATTTTAACATTCCCTTCAGATATTCAATGCTCCACGACAGACGTTTGTTGTCGTCAATCATCTTGTTGACATCACATTGCAGCAGAATTCCTGTGAACACATGATATGCCATTTGAAACACATGTTTCTTTTTGTTGACATAAGATTTTCTATATTTCAGAATTACTTCCAGGTGTGCATTACTTTCTGTGCTGAAAAGGCTCAGATGGTTGCTGCTTCTATATGGCGTGTCTTAATTCATGCATGTCTCTGAAATTCGATGACTTGTGCTCAACATCTTCTCATTCACCTTTTTTCAACACATGATGGGAATTACAAAATATGAATTAGCGAAAATTACTTGATGGATTTAACGTGTATTACTATTAACAACTTGCTGAATGTCACAGGAAGTGAAATGACTAGGTCCTTATATAATTAGTTCATTAACTCATATCAAGTCAATGTGATTGAATTAGATTCATTTAATAAAGATAAAAATTTTAGCCAAGCTGCTGTATTGTAAGTCAAAAATGACAATTTTTCACAGTTAAGTGTATTGACAAGTCACGGGGAAGATAGAAATAGATTAAAAAAATATCAAACAGAATTCATCTGAAATTATAATCATGGCTGACGATTGACTTTGGGATTATTCTTCCTGTTGAGAGTCAACTTCACTTCTTTGACATCAAATGCCCCGCGATGTCGAATTGTTATCGTTAGTCATGATTTGAATTTTAGACGACTTCAATTTGATATTCTATATGAACTTGAACTTAGCCGTTAATACAGTGTTAGATGCGAAAATTTGTGTTTTTTAGCATCCTTCTAAATAAAAGAGCAGTTTGGTTATCATTTTAGCTTATACTGTATCACTAGAAATATGCTGCTGCACATTAATTTATTCATATTTTTTTATGGAGAGTGGACCTTCTCGGAGAAAATCTCCTTTATAGACTCCGCCATCTGTGTAAAGCCTACGTCAACCAGACACAATTACTTCTTCCTGAAATCTTGTCGAACATCGGATGTGATGCGCATGTTCTACTTCCTTTTATGTACAGTATTTTGTGCATTTTGCTTTTATTTACTTGTGCACGCACGGATTTCTCTGTGCATTCGAATGTTTACAGACTTTAGAGCTTCGGAAAAAAAGCATGTTCTCCATTTATGAAAATTCTAATTAAGGGAAATTGTGTAGAATCATCTTAAAAACATCTTCAATATATATACGTGTATATAACATTGGGTCAAAGTAGGTTTCTAAGCATGCTAATTGTAAACGAAGTAAATGTATTTTTTAAAACCTTAGGTTATTGAGACATTTTAAAATTATGGGGATCATTGTCCAGCAGATTTTTAGGGAACACAAGTTTCGTTTCAAGCGTCAAGAAAGCGGAAAGCGCACCCAATGCCCATGGATATCCAGATTTGTTCGAAAATCAGACGTTTTTATCTTGTGAGAGATAACTGTAGCTCACTTATTTCAACTTATAAGTTGCTTTTTCAATTTACAGTAGGGTGTAATCAGTTCGGACATTTCAAGGAAGTTTTGTTTTATCCTTAATCAATGTGTGCATGTAGATCATGGCAGTTTTTCATCAGTCAATTAATGCATTGCTCGGATGTTATACAATGGAATTGCTGCATCACGCTATGATTATACCATTGCATGAGGTCAAGAATCAAGTGCTTACTCAGGCAGATGTAGACAATCTGTTCGTGGATATTCAATCACGTGTTCGCTTGAAGTACGTTATCTCTAGGCAGGTACTGGTTTCAAGCATGTGGTTTTGTGACAACGTTGCAATTCGCAGTAATAATGCGGTAGATATTTGTATTGATGACCAAGTAGACATATCAGAGATCTATCCATACTCAATTGCGACCCTATCAAAACACTTAAGTGAAAGTTTTCTCAATCAATAAAATAGCACTAAGCTTCCGAACAGAAACCACGTAATAAAAAACCAACAGTTTGGTTTTTTATTACGGGGTTTGTGGTCGGAAGCTTAGTGCTATTTTATTGATTAAGTATGACCACGTTGAACAATTAATGAAAGTTTTCTATTTTCTTCTTGTTTTTTCCATATTTTTTAGTTCTGTTTCTTCTCTTTTGGCACTCCGTGTGGCAGTACCATCACCTAGTGCCTGTCTTGCACTTTATTCAATGTTTCGAAGATACATGCCCATATCAAGTTCCTACTCATTTAAAATCGCAAGCTTCAAGAATCGGAATGATATCAAAAGTTGATTGCATTATTATTTTCTGTTGAAATGTTACGGATGTATGTGAATTTCAATGCTTGATCGTTTTAAGTTGTCATTAATTGATGCTTCCTCTGCGTATTTTAAGAAATTAATCAGGCCGATGATTCATCGCTTTATGTTGTGTTTGAGCGTACTTTAGCAACTCATCGCAATTGATTAGAATATATTTAAATTCATTTAAACTTCTCGTGATTTTCCATTGGTGATTTTTTATTCAGGTTGTCTATCTGATTACTTTCTGTTGTCTGGAAAATAGGCATTTGGAGATCTATTGTCTATTTTTTCTTGCAGATTGAGAAATCATATAAAGCACATACTCGAGCAGCTCAGTGTTGTTAACAACAAAGAAGCTATTCTTTCAATGTTATGTTATATTTACCCTATACTAGCCTATATCGACTGGTCCTGGTTTTATCGGTGCCCTTGCTCTTTATTCCTCCTCTTGTTCATTCTTGCCACATACCCGGCCCATGATTAAATAAACTCGTTTCTACTGTCTTCTGGGACGCTGTGTCCAAGTCAAGCTTTAAAACTTCTTTTCTCGATGTTGATAGTCAACTTTGTCAATGAGTTTACTGCGGAAGCTCTTCAACCAATTATTCTCTCAAACTTGAGGATCATGTTGCTGTTTTAGGCGAGTACCATTGTCTCGAGATTATAGGTGCTTCAGATTCACTCCTACTGATTCTTATACTACTTACTGTTTCCTCAGGCTTCCAATACCGTGCGGGATTTCGGTCGAAATTTGTTATAAGGACGTTATGGGCGAACATCGTTGATTGGCGTGATTAACCGGTTAACTGCAAATAGTCTTTAACGGCGGCTTAAAAAATGCTGATTTTTAGTGAAATTTTGAGTTTTTTCCCGAAAAGATAGGCTATGCATGGCTACAGCCTAGGAGGTGATGAACTAAACTTTTTGCTAGATTTGTTGGATCTGTGAGATCTACATCTGCATTAGTCTCTGAATTAAAATGTCAATGAATTTGCACATGCGTGCAAATAGTTCTCGGATTCTATCTATTTTTCATTCTGTTTCTTATTATGTTTTTTTCTTCGACATCGTTGTTTTGCTTCATTAGACTATTAGGTGACAATTGTTATTTTGGTATCGGAGAAACCCTTGTCGGCGGATGCTTGGCTCTTGACATCAAAGCAAGAAGGTTAAAAGTGAAATTTGTCTTATCTATGAGTGAAACATGTTGCAATAATTGGTGAAGAAAGACGATTGAACAGCAAATTGCTAGGTCTACGAGCCAACAGAAGAGAAACCTCTATTTTAAAAACTTCATTACATTACACTGAGACTTGTTTCACGCATAATCGTACTCCTATGACTGAATGATTCTTGAATGACTCTTCGATTCTATCTAATTTTCATTCAGTTTTTTATTAAGTTTTTTAAGCGAAAATTATCAGTGCTCCAATCTCTAATCAATATATATTGCTGCAACTACAGGAGTGGCTTCATCAATATATCGAATGTATTTTTTGGATGTGACTGCAATTCACGAAAATGCGATTGATGCGATGTGGTATGGTATAATATCTAGCATGATGTGCTAAGTCAGTGTTCATGGTGCGGATGACGTACACATTTTCTGTATAGCGTTTCGATTCGAACTGTTGAGAATATGGCGACATAACCCAGTGTTTCGAAGAATATTCAATTTTTAATTCTAAAATTAATAAAATAAGTTAATTGAGTGGTGATTAATCAGTTCCACGTACTTTGTCTACTGCATGTTTAAGCATTTCAGTTTTCTTTGTCTAATCAACCTCAAAATTATCAATTTTGTTTGCAGGTTACTGGTTGCACTATTCTATATTTTTATACAGTTCGTTAAAAATGCAGGGAGTTCATTTTGTGACTAAAATGTTTCGTCCTGCAACAACAATCATGCCAGAAAAAAACAAGCTGATGTGCAAAAGTCAGAGGGTAAGTTCATCGATTTATTCTGCAACTGTTCATGTTAGAAAACTAAAAAAATGACTCGAGCCAGAATAGTTGGGAACTTCGAAGGATGTGTCAAAAGACTTTCGAGATTATCTGAAGAGAGTAGCAATGCTACTGTTACTGACTAGACACCAGAGATGCACTTGCCAAAAGTGGCACTTCTCTACCCTCGATAGTGTTTTTCCTCTCTGATTTCCTTCATTGATCGCTCCCTGCCATTTCCTAAGGGGTTTCGCTCTTCTTTTTTTCCACAAAATTAGTTAATGAAGAGCTATCTCTACTCCCTGCAATCTATAGTGAACTCTCTCGTCGTCGCAATGCCCACAACCTCTCTCAACCTCCCATTTAAATAGGATTGTAGGCCTGCCTCCTCGGACTGACTTTTTTGTGGTGCAGACAGCGCCCACATTCCACTTTCCCCTTTCGTCTAGCGGTTGAGAGCCCTTAGTATCTGTTAATTACCTTTGGTGTCGACCGCATGATTGACATTTGGTGTTCTATCACGCCCCAATCCGTGCCACGCGTTCAACTAAAATGACAAACGTTAATAACCATTGCCACCATCATTTGACAATATTGATTAATTTCCTCAAGATTTGCGATGAGATGCATCGTGATTATGGAGCGATTCACTAGAACGACGTTTTTGGCTTAAAAAGGCATTTCCGTGAATTATAAAAGAATAGTTTGAAGTGCAAATAATCAGCCGTCTTCGAGCTTCGGATGTGTCACGATTGCTAAATAATTCACCATCAATATACGAATAGTGGATGCCTTGGACCCAAGATCACTGGCATGATTGTCAACGTTTGATTTGAATTTTGAATTTTTTTAAGTGAAGACTGCAACACACTCATGAATTTTCTTGTTTTGCAGCTGCTATTGTACACTGGTTTGATTCATGGTTGTGCAAGAGGGACGTACATTATCTCTCCCATTTTACTTCGAAGTCTTGAAAAGTTGATCTCATTAGTTGACGAAAGTATGGCTCGGATTAATGCTGAAAAAATTGTCATGCCGGCTTTGGGTGACGGGAAATTATGGAAACAGTCAGGTATAGCAGCTGTTTGATGGATTAACTATTGTTTAGTTACAGCCACTTGAATTACAGGTCGATGGGATGAAATGGGCAGCGAAATGTTTCGACTGAAAGATCGACAGAATGAAGATGTCTGCTTGTCTCCTGTAAGTAGGCAACTGTCTACTAGATGACAAATAAAGTATCAAGTTTGATTCCAAAAAATCTAGCTTCGTGTGTTTACCTTAGTTCATGTCTCATTCAAATTGTTTTGCTCTACTTCGCGCGAAGTCAGTGGAGTTTTGTGCCTAAATTGTTCAAGTCCAATCTTAGAACATCTTTCTATGCTATACCCAGGAGAACTGGCATTCTGCAATCTTTTAGGATTATCAGTCGCTAGGCAAAAGTCATGAAAATAATGAATAAAATTGAGGCAGTCAGTTGTACAGTCCCTCGGCTTGCTCAGCCATCCTAGATGTCATAGGCACATTCGGCCATTCCTAGCAGTACTGACTAGCCCTTGCATGTCGAAACGGAGCGTATAGAGCTGCTAGGGAAATTAGTATTGAACTTGTTCAAGTCTGAGAAGTTGAGAACATCTATCCATTCATCTTTCCTATGTCCAAGTGCCTTAGGCGAATTAACACTATTCGATCTTTTATGATCATTGTGTTATCAGCTTTTAATTTCCTCACTTCATTTGTTTCTTGTATCAACCGTAGCCAATGACAGTCAACTAAAGGCGTGATTTGAAAGTCAACAGAATTCAGATTTTTCCTTTTTGCGCTGCAATTCTATAGCGAATTATCAACTTTTTATGATGGAATTTCTCATCCGCCTGCCAGACGCAAGCCCCGAAACTCACAATCTTAAATGATACGAGCTATCTGAGATTTCTTCTTCTATTTTGAAGTATTATGTAAAATGATCGATTGTTGGATTGCTTCGGTGCTAGCGTCGCCGGACATGTTGACTGTGGTGCTTCAACTTGAAGTCAAATCTAATCAATCTATTCAAGCATTTAGGATAATTAATTATCAGAATGTGATACTGAATGTTTCAGAAGAAGCTCAGGCTCACAAGAACTTTGTACCGCCGAAAAACACCGTCGTCATCAATTTTTATCAGCACGCTATCGTTGGATGCTTTTATCTTGTCAATTGAAGTAAACCAAGCGTAATTAGTGTGACGTTAGACAAAACAAGTTATTACAAAACAAGTCCATTTTCCGAATTTATTGCATGCGAGTAATCGCATTAACACGATCGTTTTTGTTCATGATTATCATTATCCGTGCAACACCTCTTTCTGAAACAGTTTCATTTTATTGGCTCATCCATGAGAACATTCCGTAATTTGTTGCAAATAAAATTATTCCTCTCCTCATCCAATATCGATGACACTCAGGACACACACCGTTAAAATCACTTGTGGTGCAGTTCTTACTTACTTTTTTACTTTCTCCTTTTAACGTCTTCTTCTCCTATTCTGTTGACGGTCGGGCGATGTGAGACTTCTCGATCGAGAACGGTCCACAGCATCATTCGCAGATATTCCCAGCTCATAGCAGTTCATTTATTTCAAAAAATATTAGAAAGATTTGTTTCACAAAATACATTAGATAAGAATGTTCAAATTCAAATTGGTGTTTACATGCAAAAAATAGAAGAATCACTTTTTTAATAAGAACCGTACTCTGTTGGTTCTTTTTATTGTAGGAGAAAATCCCGACTTTTTCTGATCCCGTGATTTTTTGCGATCCCGGATCCCGGGATTTATACCACAGGATTAGCAAACTCAATTTCATTTACTGATAGTATGCTTAGGCTAGCGTAGGCTGAACAATACTAGGTGGTGTTTTAAATTCTTAGACGAGTATTTTGAATGATCCACTCTACATTGCAACTTATGATATCAGATAGACATGTGCATAATGTCCATGACTTAATAATAAGTTTTCTTTTCACATGCAGGCATGAACTATAACAATAAGGAGATCTGATTATCGTGGACAATGTACGCTGTCTCATTAAAACTTGGCATGTGATTTTCAAATCGAAATGCTAGTCCCGCGATGTCTGGTGAAAACCCGATATTGCATAATAATTGCTTCAAAAATTCATTAAAAAAAACACTTGACGTATGCATAACGCTCTCTCTTTCTCTCGACTGCCTGATATAGTTTTCTTTTTTTTTGGTATCAATGAAAAGAAATGATTTTTGGCATAATACACAAGGATACGCTAAAGTCAATTCAACATTCACATTTCACGTATTGCATCTATACAACACCATAGATGACTCACAGGCGTTCATGTTCATTATTGCACGGATTGATGAGCCTTGTTACTCCGTCTTCATATAGCTTTACTGCCTAAAAACAGATGTTACCGAATTCCGGGATTCAGAATCTCGTAAAAGTGTGATAATTCCGGGATCTCGGGATGCCGGGATTGAAAACCTTACTTGTCACCGGTATGACCGTTTCATAAATAATTTGCACAAAAATGTCAACCCGTTTCCAAACGTAATTTTCGCATGGAAGAAGTGGTTCAATTTTAGCAAACTTTGTACCATAGGTAACCCCAAGTCCCATAGATTATTGTGGCATTATTGGTTCACAAGTGGTCAGTTGTGGTCAGTAGGTCCTGCAAACGAAAATTGAAGGTTTTCTTTGACGCAAGATTTCAACATGAAGACGACTGATTTTTTCAATGATAATTGACTGATTGAGTCATCTATCCATCAGTTACTTAGTGATGATGAATGGAGGTCACGATTGTGTGAATGTACAAAAAGATACACTATGAGCAAGATTCATCACAAAATTGTCACTCAAAAAAACATTAAGCTTATCTTATTCATTGAAAGAGAAGCTCAATATCAATAGACCTCATGCCATGTGAAAGGCCATGCTTCATTTGTTAATTTGGTAGGCTATTCATGTTAAGTACACTTAGCTGTGATCAGCAGATTAAAAAAATCATTCAATTTTGGTCATTTTATTTACTTTTGCCTACAGAAGGAACTACACAAAATATAAATTTTAGATTATTGCCATTGAACAAGGCTTTTAATAAGCTTTTAGACGATATTATGCTTTTTGAATTTTGACAAAATTTAGAGCATTTTCATTCAAGTTGTTTGTAACTTGCGTCAATTCACTTTCTTCCAAGTGACTGTGAGACTAAAGCAATGTAACCGTTTCAACACATCAACTTTTTAACTTTTCTTCTATTTACGCTAGAATTTTCGTGCATGGGCTCAAATGAAAGCTGATTTAATCAGCTCCAAGAATAGGTAAGCTTTATATAAATCGGTCCATCCGTTTTTGACCATCATCTTTGACCTCTGTGCCAATCCTTCTTTTGCTGGCTTTGAGTTCATCGAGATATTCAAATGTGCATAAGGCACACGCGCGTCACACAGCAAAAAGTCTGTAAAGACGGCTTCTCGACAAGATTCTGTTGTGTCTCGATCTGCGGCATCATCGAATTCCCGCCAAATACTATGATTGACAGGAAGACCAATTAGTTACCAATGAACAGGCGACCACTTATTTTACACGATTCATGAACATGCCAGGCAAATTCATTGTATTGTAAATAACATTGATTGTGTGCGGTCGGATCCTATATTGAGCAATCAGCTGAGTAGACCAACAATACTACGTACGTTGCAAGTTTCATCTGTTAGTCGACTTTGCAATTACAGTTAATAAGAATAGCGGAAGAAAATGCTAAGTTTTCCGTTGTGCAACGATTAATGAAACGGTGTGTATAATTATGTTAATAATTTAATCATGCATGAATCTGGCATTCAAAATGCTCTTAGTATCCGAAATTGCTTGCTTTCCTTTGAAACCGTTGATCTGTTGCACGATGACTCCAGCCAGCTATATTTGATTATGTAGGGTCTAAATTCAAATATGCGATGATTCTGAACATGAAGTCTAATAGGCTATACTTGTCTTCTTGCGGTGGCTGTGCGATTGACCGTCACTCCACTTAGACAGATAGAACTATACACCACATTAGCATTCGGATTTACAGAAGGAGAAATGGTCAGCATTTCCGACACCAGAGTGAAATGCAATTACAGCACAGCGAACTTCAAAATCTTACTTCTAGCTTTCAACATTTCTCTATCTTAGCGTAGTGGAATTGAACCCTGATGATGCAATTTTCCGTTGCAAACCTTCTTAATCATAGAGTTGTTTTCTTCTATAGTCAAGCTCTTGTTGTCGCACCTCCATCTTAAATGACTGTGCATAAATTATTTCAGATGATGCTTGTTTCAGAGAACGCGCTTTACAGAGATATTGAGATCAGGGCTCGAAGATCTCGAGGAATTCAAGGATTTCCGGGGTTTTGGGATTGGAAAATATTTGATTTTATGCAGATTTTTCGAAAATTTGCACGAATTTCTTTATTTCATGTATGCTCTTTTCTAGCTATGATTCAAATCTTCCTGGTTTACATGCACCAAGACGAGCTCTGCAGCTTGCTGCAGATGCCGTGCCACATTATCTAGCAAATTCATTTTACTATATGTATTACACAGTGTAAGTATTACATAAGAAAACTTCAATACCAGTATTCATATATAAATATGTCTCGAAGTTAATTCAAATAATTGCTTTGGTGGGAACAAACTGAAAGATGGCCACCAGCCACCTGAAAACTAGTTCCATCTAGTATCCTTGATATCTCAAAAATAATTTTGTCAACAACTAATCATATCTTGAATACATGTAACCGATGGTTCACAAATTCAAACATTACACTTGAGGAAGATCTCTCCTGCTCTAACACATACCCACACTGAAAGAGTGCAATATGCGGTAAAACAATAGATTTTCTCGAAATTCTCGAAAATTTGTTGCATGCGAAAATTCATTACAATGGATATTGCCTATGGTGCGCGACCATGAACTCACAAAAATGTATTGTTTTGCAGCACTCTACGTATGCATATACTCATTATGATGTTTCTGCCAGATCGATCCCCGCAAGCCCTAAAGGAGTGCCTTGGCTGGCCTTAATATTATTACCCAATACTACTGATGACCTGCTATAATTCAATCACAAATTTCTTTGATGATGATTCCCTTAATGATATCTCGGAATTTAATAAATTGTTGCTCGACATTATCTTTCAGACAAACGAAGAAGAAGTAACTAATTTGGTTGCATCTTTGGGATCAGTTGGACACAAAAAATTACCAATAAAGCTGTATCAGGTGAGAGTTGTTTCTCGGAAAGGATATTTTACATTTGTTCTTTTCATCAGACAGTAGGTTTTGACTGCGAAAGTAGTCTGCACGCCATAAAAGTCATTAGGAGTCGTCAGGGAGTGCGTTCATTTGCCAAGAGTCATATCGCTCTCATACTTAATCGACTACTCCTATGGGCAGCGCTGATGGGGACTTCTTAGACAGACAAATGCCGTCTCACCAAGCAAGTGAATTACAATTTCTGCAAACCTGAAGATTTTATGAAGAAGATCGAAAAGCAAGATAGGTAGCTGTTCAAGCAAATTTCACGAAGCCGCCATCATATTCTCCGCAGGCTACTTTCTCTACCAAAAAGTGAGATTATAGTCTCCGCCACCGTCACCATTCTCATTAAGGTTCATCCTCTGTAATGCGAACAATGTCTGTAACTTAATTGCGAGACAATAATACAGATTATTATCATGGAATGCTATTGCGTGTCCCTTTCTTTCACTTCCCCTTGACAGCCACTACTTTGTGACTTACTTGTGACTAACAGCTTATGTTTGTAAATGTTGTGCGTGTCTATGGAAATGAAGCTGATTATTTTTGATGTTATGAACTCATTGACACATTTTAGCAATAAATTGTTTACATTTTCTTGCAGATCACAACAAAATTTCGAGACGAAGGTCAGCCTAGGTTCGGCCTATTGAGATCTCGGGAGTTTTTAATGAAAGGTGAAGTATTCACATCATGTTTTTGACATGCATGTTTTTTTATGAAAATCATTATGAAATAATCTTATTTGAAACCATGCTATGATATCAACGATGATAAAGTAGCAGCATGAAAACAGACCGAATGGCGAATAAGCGGCTCTAAAATGATCCATCATGCCAGATAATACTGACTAGGTCATCTGCAAGTGTACTTACATGAGTAGATGTTGTTTTCATGTTTTATTGAGTTATCCAAGTTAGCCCAATATAGGATGTGCTATTCCACGAAATTCAGGATTTGCAGATGTGTAGATGACGCGAAGCAAAGACCAAATTCTCTCTGATGACAAAGAACATTCCATGAACTAAGCTTGTTTTGAAATGTGGTGATTGAGACTGCGAATTTCAACTACCTAGGAAATATAATAAGAATGATTTGACTCCAAAGTCAAAAGAGGAATACCTGTAATGAAGTGTGCTTTCTGCAATATGCAATAGATAACATCATTGCGAATTGAAAATGATTAATTTACACAAGAAATAAGTGACAACATATGTCTGGTCAACTTCGTTGTGTGAGGCAGATGGACTAACTGATACAGAGAGAGGGCTCGAAGCTATGGAAATTTGGTGTTGCAGACAAATGATGAAGATTCTATGAAAAGCAAGAAAGTCAAACACTCAAAAGATTCTGGAGATTATTGGTGAAAAAGGGAATCAGATTTATGAAAGTAATCCGAGGGTGACAGCAGAAGTTCCTTGACCACGCCATGATGAAGAAATAATAATAATGGGAACAGCTGGAGCTATTGAAGAACGCAAAGGAAGTAAAAATGATGATTTCCTTAATGATATCTCGGAATTTGATAAATTGTTGCGAGAAGATATATCAGAAAAGATATGTCACATATCCGAGAAGATATGTGAGCGGTACGTTCAAGGTGAGCTGGAGGACTCAAGAAGGAAGATGGATGACCTGACACGTTTCCTTGTGGATCGCAAAAGCGTTTCTTACATTATTGATACTATTTCTTTCTTGAAGTATTGCAAGTTTACTAGAAAGGTTGTCAACTGCTGTCGAGATGATATCATGTCTTCTCTAGACTTCAAGTTCAATAATACCAGACCTTGGACTGCTGTTGGGTTCTTCCCAAACCCCATAGAAGAGCATATAGTGAGCATGTCTGACTATGACCTCAATATTACATAAAAACAGGCCTTGTGCAGAGGCTTAAAATTTTGTACTGTCCCCCGTATTTATCAGCCAGCTGTCGATGCTAAATTTGAGCAGTATTACAGTCAACTAAAAACTACTGAGGGCGTTGAAGAGCATAGGACTAAATTTAAAGCAGAATTAGTACCCATCTCTAAATATTTTTCTCGTCAACAAAAATATGAAAACCCACTTAACTCCAATCATTTTGAGGCCCTAAATAATTTGCGCAAAAGTAATGACATTGTTATTTTCCCTCCAGATAAGGGTAATGCTGTAGTCGTTTTGAAAAAAACAGAATATGTCAGTAAAATGCTTGAGATCATCAGTGATACTCAAAAATTCCAAATTGATGAGGTTGAGATTGATCTCACCTCAAAAATAGAAAGTCAAGTGAATTCTTCATAAATGACCTCAGAAAAGCCAATGCTATTTCACCTGCTACGGCCCATAAACTAAAATCAAAAGGGCTTGCATTCCAAGATTGTACGGGCCACCAAAGCTCCACAAAGTTGTCTCGCCACTTAGACCAATATTAAGGACGACAAATGCCTCAACACACACAAGCTCGCCCAGTGGCTTGCTAGCATTTTGTCACCAATTCGTGACGCAGTAGCAAAGTTCACTATCAAAGATTCTTTCGATTTCGTTAACCGCCTTCGCTCATTACAGCTAAACAACAAGCAGTTTTGCTCTTTCGACATTAGCTCACTTTTCACGAATGTCCCCTTGATGGAGACAATCGATCTTATCGGAAATATACAAAACAAATTCAATATAGAACTTCAGAATCAGATTTCCAAAATTAAAAGCTTTAATTTTGATTTGTACTTATAACATCCAGTTTCTTTTCAATGGAAAGTATCACTTCCAAAAGGACGGAGTTGCTATGGGCAGTCCACTAGGCCCTATTCTCGCTGACATTTTTGTTGGCTATGTCGAGAATTATATTTTCAATAAAATTAAGAATAACAGGCCCTTTCATTGCTTTCGCTTCGTTGATGATACTTTTGCTGTTTTCAGCATTGACGCTGACATCCCCAAATACCTTTCGGACATTAATAATTCTCATCCTAATTTGTATTTCACATGCGAATTACCCCAAAATAACAAACTATCTTTCCTTGATGTCAACATAATTAAAAACGACGATGATAGCTTTTCTACATCTGTATTTAGAAAATCCACTTGGACAGGCTTATATCTGCACTTCTTCATCTTTGTCCCTGCGTCTGACAAATGCAATCTTGTCAAATATCTTTTTGATCGTGCAAGACGTATTTGTACTGCAGATCAATTGTCTTTTGAGTTTAGGCTTATTCAGGAAACGTTACAGTCCAATGGTTATCCATCCTCATTCATCGAGAAGTACAGCAAAACCAAGACAGGAACAGGAGACTGAATATGGTCCTGAAAAGAAGACTGCTTACCTGATGGTACCGTTTCTGGGCGAAAGATTTTCGAATGAGGTTAAAACTAAAGTCCGTGCTGTAACTGCTGTAGGCTTTCCAGCTATTGAGCCGAAGGTCGTTTTCATCACCAGAAGAGTTCCAGTACGATCCCTGAAAGACATGCTGCCTCTCAATTGTTCGTCTGACGTAATCTACCAATTCAATTGTAGCTGCGGAGACAGTTACGGTGGACGGACTGAACGGTAACTGGCAAAGCGATTGGACGATGAACATCTTCCGGCATGGCTGATGAACAAAAGACCCCGACCACAATCATCAGAGCCTCCTAGCAGTGCGGTAGCAAGACACGCTCTCAATTGTCCGCAGTTTGACGTCACACCCACAAAGATGTCATACTTCAAGAAGTTCGCCAAAGCTCGTCATACAGCGTTACTACCATTCCTAGAGGCGATCAACGTCACAATACCCAAATTGTGTATACAAAAGCAAACAGTGACGTTCGCGCTACCGTGGATCTGACATCTAACGTTTGACCTTTGACTTTAACTCACTTTCTTTTATTTCATCTTGTATATAAACGTCTTTCATGATTTATCTGTAAATACGACGTACCGCTTGACGAGAGTCGTCGAAAGGCCTCGCGGATTACAATTTACGATGAAACAGTTGTTTTGTCTCCAATTCATATGCAACAAAGGAAGTAGACGATTAAGAGAAAAATGCTAGGATAGATTGGTCAAGATCAATGGATTGTCAAGACTGCAGATCCTGAGAAAAGCATAGGAGATAGGAAGATGGAAGTTCATGATTACCGGCTTCATGTTGTGGAGGCCATGGCACGCCTGTTAGTTTGGGAAAGATGACGCATGCATTTTGATTGGGCGGGCGGGGGTTGCTATTTTATTTTAATGCGGTAATAGATATTGTGAGCTAACAAATTGATTTTGCTTAGCCTATCTAAATTACGTAGCCAATTTCATTATGATTGGGAAGATGATATTGGATTTCAAAAGCTGGTTTACATCAATCTTTACAATCCTTTGAAATGTTTCTCTCAAATATATTTCAAGATATTTTTTGTTAAAGACACTATGAGCAATGAACTGATTTCATTCACGTACCTTATTTGAATGTGCCAGTTATATAAGCCTTTTACTTGGATGTGTCAAACTCTGACCTCACAATGCAAGCTTTAAGATGTATGTCATTTATTTATGTGATGATCATTCATTGAATTCAATTTTTGAAAATGTCAGAACAACAAATAACATTATGCATTATTAACTAAGTGTTTCAACTAAAACGCCAATAGACTTTTCACCTTAGCAGGATGTCCGCGGATGTACGTGAAAATGAAAAGATATCTTTAAATTAAAGAAAGTGCTTGAATTTTGTAGATCTAAGTAATGACATAATTTTCTTATTTTGGTTTTAAGAGCACTTTGAAATTCCTCCTATACAATTTTGAGGGATGAAATATATATTATATTTTTCTGAGTATTTTGTTGTTGCTATTTTGCATATTTTAATTGTTTTGCAGATCTCTACACTTTCGATGCAGATAGACAAAAGGCACGAGAGACGTATGATGCTGTTTGTGAAACTTACGAAATTCTTCTCAATCGCTTAAAATTGCCAAGCATAAAAGGTAGGAGTAACGAAATATCAAAACGCTAAGTTTCATGCATGAAAGTAATTCGCTTTCTTTCCAGTTGAAGCGATGACTGGTCTTATTGGCGGCAATTTTTCTCACGAATTTCATATTCCAGCATCAATAGGAGAAGACGAATTGCTGATCTGTGACAAGTAATGATTACACACTATGAAGTGTTGATTTGGTCATATTTCAACTATAAGGACTATGTTTTTTTATAGAATTCTTTGAGATGCTTCTTTTAACATTTTGGAAAGTTTTTGATAATGCAAGGCATCAAAGGTTTCTGCACAACTTGTTTTTATGTGCCGTACGGAATCAATCTTCTCTTCGATCTCTTAATACAGTACTCGGATGGAGACAGAGGACAAAGACAACTCCCCACTAGCAAATTCAAAGGTCTTCAACAGGAAGCCTGTTCTCGTAGTCTTTCACACGTTCTCTGCCGGAGCTAAAGACCCTATGTAACGTTCATTGCCAAAGAACAGCATTATGATGTCACCATATTGATAAAAAAACATCCTTAAAATATGTACTTGGAGTTATTAATGACGAAATCAAACTATTTGTTTGAATTTGAAAGGTGCGAGTTAACTAGTCATTGGCTATGGAAGCTAATCCCGATCTCCATTGCCAATGACGAGTTAACTCACAGTTGGCTTAATCAACTCCAATTGCATATTAATTCTGTCTGTTTAGTAATTCGACGACTTCATAATAGCATGTTTCAAGTCTCATTATCGTGCACAAGCCATCCTTTACGATTTTCTCAGGTCACGGCAGTCGGAATTAGCCATCATTTCAAATGACTCATCGCAAGATATTCAAGTAGTGGTTCAGGATTAACATTCATTCACATGTATTGTTATAACTAATAGATGAACAATTACACATATTATAACGATAAATTCATCCGCATGGTATTAATGAATTACATGATATCTAAAATCATTATTACTATGTAGTAAGTAAGCTCGTGTGGCTGTTAATGCTGTTGAAATATTGCCTATGCTACTAGACAAATGTCAAAATTGACCCACCGATGATATGAGAATCATGGAACTATCAAACTTGAAGTCATCCCTTATCCCTAAGATCTCTCAATATTCAGTATTGGAAAGAAAGCATGAAAACACCTTTATGTTGGAAAGTGTCATCAGGCATCAAGGGGTATTGCTGCAAGAGCGAGACAGCGACTAATGAAATAAACATAAATTTGATCGGTAATCGGTGAATCGGTATCCGCTTAGTTGTATACAAACCATTCGATGTATTACTCTGATTTCAGCTGTAAATTGATCACACATCGAATAATCCCGAGGGAGATTCAGCCAAATTTCATGATAAATCTAATTTTCTCAATTCGAATAATTGTTCTCTAAATCTCCCATCACACTTGCATTTGCGATTTGGTTTAACAATAGCTTCAAAAATAAGGGAAATAAATTCTTGCGGGCCAGTTCTTCGCGGATGAGATTTCCTTTCTCCTATTCACATAATCGACCCTTCTAATACACTTCGCCCTTTGCACATAGCCGCACACGACACATATTTTCTCTTGCAGTCAAATGCATTTGCCTCTTACTCATTGCTGCTGTAGGGTGAACTCCGTCGAGTGCGGTGCGCCGCTATGCCGTCGATGCGTGTGTGTGATTGAAGGCGCGAACACGATATGGTCCTGACCTTATTCATTTTAACAGGGCAAGGCGAATCTAGTATACAAGAAAATACTCTCGTTACTGAACCTCACGACGCGTCCAAAAGGTTGAAAAGTCAATCAGTTAGCACCTGTGTCACGGACACCACTTCAGTGCAGTGTTTCACAAGCCTCAGTATGGCGTCACTGCATTTTTTTATCAAACTGCTTTCTGATATATCTTTTTTTCCAGTAATTGACTTCAATGATGTCCCTACCTAAAATACATGATGCAGCACTTCGCTATTTCTGATCTCATATTTAGGACTTCAGTAATTATCTCTCTTTTGATGCTTGTGCTTGATAAGAAGTGCAAGAGATGTAGTTACATATGAGAGTTGAGATATATATGAGTTATATAGTTATATATGAGATCTATCGGAAATTTCAATACTATAAATTTGGACACTCTCTGCTGACAGATAAATCTGTCGACTAACAAATGATAAGATCCTAAGTACTAAAATGATGTTAAAGTTAGTGCTTGAATTCATATAGCGGCGGACAACACGTGCTGATGATGTATTCATAATCTGATCTGATTAAATAGTGCTGATGAGCTGTCCATTTGTTGTTGCTATAATCCGGATTGCATCTTGATTTCACAAAGTTTCATTTTAATCAGTCAATAATACGTTAATGAGGTTGATATGTGGAAATGTGGAATGTCATGCGACTCCTGGACATTAGTGAAACCGTAGCTAACATCTTATCATGCGGTAATGATGGTAATTCTCGAGTGTCAGTTGCGTTGACTGCTGTACAGTGTCACTGACGTAGAGATAACAGAACACTGAGTTTGATGCTCAAATGCATGACAGAACTTAACCATTGTGCTTAGTATTTGTCTCCTGATCATGAGAAGATCATTAAGTACTTCCAGAAACATTATTTAGAAAATCTTAAACATTTTATGGTCTTTTTTCACTTAAGAAAGAATTGAAATGCAATGCATTATCTACTCCAGATATTGTTTGTAAAAGTAGTTACTAGGTTTCGGGTGATGCCTCAGCAATTTTCGAAGTGAAGTTTTAGTTTAATTATTGTGGAATCCTTTGCTTGAATTATTTTTTTCCTCTATTATGTTGGACTAAGAATTTCACTTTTCGCCTATATTTTTTAAATTAAGGAATTAATCCGGATGAAAATGTTAGATCTTTAATCTACAGCAGAATCCGATTTATGTCAACGAGAAAGTGCACGAGCAACATAATCCTTACAGACATCTGTGAATACTAAGCAGCAACAGGATTGCCCTGTTGCAAATGGAGTAGAAAACATTTCTCGATTACAAGTGCAATAAGCTATCCATCTTTATATTTCATATTATATCTTGATAATGGCTCTGATCCATGCAAGTATAATCAAGAAATGTGAGTGAATTTAAAAATCTGATCTCTTCCCTGCTTGATGATACAAAATGTGAGACCGTTTCAAAGCTCGAATTTCTATTGAGCTACATGCACTTTCATGCTACAAGTTATTTCATCCTCTTCGCATGACATCCTAAGACAGGTTGCTGAAAATTTCGGGTACGGAATGTGAATATGCTTGATATTAGGATACTAATAAAATTAAACTGTAGATTGAGATGAATGAAAAATGGATGGAGCTAAGATAGAGACGCACGCAACATTTATTCTTAATTACTAGTAGATATATTTAGGTAGAGTTTACTGTATCTCATCATATCTAACGATTTTTGCAAAATCGCGAATTGTTGGAAAGATTCGTTATTTAAAACTGATGTAATTATTGAAAAAACTGATGTAATTTCTTCAAGACTTGATCTCCTTTGAAAGAAGAGAACAAGTCTTCTGAAGAAATTACAGTTCAATTGTTTAGGTTCTCTGAGAAAAATCTTGGAAACAATATAGCTGCGTGGGGGTGATTGCGCAGACAATGGTCGAGTCATGTACTAATTAAACTTATGTTGAAAAATAATGAGCCGAAGAAAAATGGCATATGCTTGACATTTTCATGATGTCTAATTCACGACTCATACCAATCATTGAAGATAGAGAAAAGTCAGGAAAATTCAGAGAATTTAACAGGATTTCGGTAAATATCAAGGGACTATACTCAGGATGGCACCAGGTTTTAGCACATCCTGTTTCAACACCCTGTTAAAAACTATGTAAACATCGCTGATGTGAGTTCTCAAATCTGGTAATTTTTTTATAAAAAGTGCCTGCAAATGGGCAATTTTTACAGCATATTTCGTATTTACAATGATATTTAATGTGAAAAATCGATGATTTGGGCAATCTGGATAGTGTTCTATTATGATTTGGATTTCACATATTGGAGATATGTTCGCGACAACCTGGCCCGGAAGGAAACAGTCAAATCGTTTGCGGATTTTATGGTACAATTATCAACCATCCCAACATCAAGTGCGGCGGTCGAAAGAATGTTTGGTGCCGTGGCATTACAACAAACGAAGCTCAGAAACAAACTTAAACCTGAGACTGCAAAAACTTCTTCGTGTCACATCTACCAAAGAACTTGATAGCTCAGATGACGAGCAGTCATAGAATAATCCGAGCTTTAGATCTTTGCATTTGTTTTTATACTACCAAATTCTGTTAGCTTCTCAAACAAATTGATTTTTTGCGCATGATTTGTTATTCCTTCAAGGTAATACTTTTGTTACATAGTTTTTAGTCAATTTTTGAGAGTTTCGTACATTTTTGTTATTGCAATTTGAATACAGATTTGGCATGAATTAATGGACTTTTCAATGGATGATTTCTTTATTTGAAAAATTTGAAACATAACTTTATAAGTTATGCGGTAATAGTATTCTATGATTATATTAAAGTTAGGTTTTATCATGTTTTGACAGGTGTTTTAACAGGGTGACACCTGTTAAAACCTCTTCACACCCCGACCTGGTGCCACCCGGACTATACTAGCAAGTCCTATATCGGGAGAGTTGGACGATATGCTTTCCGCGCTGAGAATGGACAGATCGCATCATCATTCATTGCATGCTTCTCAGCTGAATTGGCGAGTGCGTTGATCTTTGATGGCGAGGGAGTTTTCTCCATCAAGTAGGACTTAATTGTAAAAAAAGTAAGTATAGGAGCAGTTATGGATCACAGTTGCTTTAGGATAGAGCAGAATAGAATTTTTCAAAATAGTAATCAAAAGTAATATATACAAGGAATTTAGATAAGTCTGGTCGCAAGATCATTCAGTCCATTCACTGAGAATGGAAATTGACAGCACAACAAAACAAATCTTTTCTTCGCTGTTATGCAGTTTAGAATCAACATTCGGTTGTTTCGCTTGTGACAAACAATATCATACAAGGGATGTTTCACATCTTGACACTTCAAAAAAGCTTTTTGTAGACATTCAAGCGCATATTATGAAAGTCAGAGACATCATTATGAACATTTACGATTTTTGTGATACCATCAAACGGCAATCAAAAGGAAATGGTCGAAGTGTACAGTCCGTTCATGCGATTTATTTGGATGAAGAAACTATAAATATCCGACATCCCAGAATATTAAAGGACTATGTCGAACGTGCTTGCAGAAAAATATGACATCGTGGACATGTTTTTTGCATGACACAGTAATGGTGGCTTGCATTGGTTGGCAGTACTTGGATATCGGTTCCAGGTGTCACATGCCGGTTGTCAGTGCTTTTCTGCAATGATTCGCAGCTGTTGTAGTTTGCTATTGTAGCATAAAATCAGTTTTATTAAACAACTGACAACATTACAGGAATCATGTTTCAGTTATCTGATTCTCTTGGATCTAGCAACACTCACCTAGATATCTTTCTATGTGGCCATCTAACATTTTGAGCGTGAAAAATGAAAGCAATGGCATTAGAAATAGCTGTACATAGAGAAAGACATTTGTATGATTATTAAAACAGGGCTGATGTGAAACTTTGAAGTTTGAAGTGCTCTAATTGCCAATGAGATTGAGAAGACAACTATTATGAATAAGGTTATTGATAGGTACATGTACAGTACGGTTGCATCGCATTTATTCTGTCACCTTGCAGTGACAGTTATAAAGAGTCGGGGATATAGCTGTCAAGAGTCACGCTGAAGTCTGAAAATAGTGAAAGAAGTCAGGGAATGTCATAGAAATTGATGAACCAGAATTCGTTAATCTGTAAATAGAGTAATTCCTATTAATACGCAAGGGTATTCTCAGACATATATGCATAGATGTGCCTTCTAGTGGATCTTTTTCCATTTTAATTGCTAATAGCAATTCATTGTATTAATGATGGTGATGATCAAGCTTTAATGTCACTTCTCCCTCACTGAAGGTTTTTAACGGTGCTGACATTGCCAGACTTCTGTAGCGCTATGGTACTTTTAACCCGGATGCCCTTCCTGCCAACTTCCAGTGGGATTTTCGGGTCTCGACCTCTAGACCAAGATGATCGCTAGACCAATCACTTCACCCCTGTGTCAGGGAGACCACCATACATGCTTATATATTCACTTTAAGATAAATATGCAGCAGTTTAGGATTTTGCGAAAGTTTCTCGTGAACCAGAATATTTCATTATTTACGTCCTCATTCTTCACCTTTTAAAAATATCGGTAGCTTCTTGAGACTTTTTATTGAAGATAAAGTGCTCTCAGGCCGACCGTCATACACAAAATCATCGTCTTGCTTCGTTAAAAATCTCGGCGAGTGACGATGAAGGCAATCGAGGACGTGATTGAAGCTAGTATACTCATCGAATATCACTTACGACCCAATTCCAATCCAAAATCGTCTCCTGTCTCTATGAAAATATGGATGTGATTCGCATGTCAGTGTGAGTTACCAAAATAGCGTTTATTTTCATGATGAAGTCACGTTGTTTATTTGCTCAAACTATATTGATCAATAATGCAAGTAATTTATTTCCAATGTTTCTCGACGCACAGATTCGTGATTTCAGCGAAGGAAACTAGTCGGCTGATCGAGTGCTCCATTAAGAATCCGTTTATTTCATTAACACATGAATAAGCGGTGAGCTAGAAATGATATATCGTAATTGTATTTATATGTTCCCCAAATAAGAGTAAACTCTACCATGTATCCGGAGCATCGCGGTTTTGAATAGAATTAAAAGGAAAAGCCATTTCATGTCAGCGCTGTTTGCTGAGTCATATTTCTTTGATCAGAAGACGAAGTACTTAATGCCGTCCGATAAATGATGAGAGTTGAAATCATAAAATGATCTTCATTACACTATTTCAGCAGCGTTGTCCTGCATGACTTTAGGGCTCTATACAACACATGATGATTGGTTAAGCCAAACATAATTATAATTCGATGAGGAAACAAATGAGAAAGAGTAAGAGGAGGAATGAAAGTGCGTGAAAGTGAAGAAAACGCCGCTTCGAAAGTTCCATTGCAGGTTCGTCTTGAAAGAATCGGAGTTTTTGCACTAATGACCTCTCTAAGACCGCTGAGCGGATCTGAACCCACCCTAGTAACCTTGAGGTGCTTCCGAACCCACCCGTGCTCGGATGTGCCATTCAGTAGCTTACTCGCACTTGCTTACGTCTATGAGGTCCTAACCAAACCCAACCATAGTCGAGGCCGCCCATTAGTAGGCTACTCTTACAAAAAGCGCAGTTCTCTGCACATACCACGATTCGCAATGTGATTTTAGTTTTACACACTAGACTATGAGTTAATCAACAAAAGTTGTTGGGAATTCGTTTCAGTGTTAATTGAAGCTTGTCTGTTGCTTGGTTGTGCTGATGGTCACCGTGGCACAGTGGTTAAGTGCTTAGACAAGCGATCTTGCTGGTCAATTGGTCTAACCCCAATAGCATCATTGGAAGGTAGCAGGAAGGGCATCCAGGTTAAAGATCGCAACGCTCCAGATAATAGTCGTGACTTTGTCGGCACCGTCCAAGCCCGGTATGGGAGAGTAATGACGTTAAACGATTTTTTTTTCGTTTTTTATCTGCTCCTTGGTTCATGAATCAGAGCGATCACTACCACTAGCTACTCCAGTCCGCTTGACGGTCTTTCTGTCGATTTGGATGCCAATTGTAATTTCAATTGAGCTTCATTTCCTACTACCTTCACATGTACATGTTAGTTTGAATTTTATCTTAAGTGGCAACATGCAAGTTGTCAGTCGTGCATTTTATTCATTAAATTTTCCACTTTCTCCGCGCTGAATCCCCATTTAGTCTGGGAAGGTATACTAATAGATAGTAGTAGTTATGCTGAAACGATCCTGAAAGATGAAGTAGAAAGATATTTGAAGTGCAAACCTATGCTGATGTTGTTTGATGACCAATGTGATCACAATTTTTATAATCGAACAGGGAAGATAGCTTTTCACTATCACGCACACACAAGTCACAGGCGTAGGCAGTGTGTTTCATAAATTTTGCTCGAAACTCTTCGTGCTCATCCGTGTCCAAAATTTCTCCACGGTATACTCGTGGTCCACTATGAGAACACGACTAAAAGTCATTTTTTCTTTCCCTTAAGCTTTTTTATATCCATCTAAAAATTCATGTTCGAAAGATTCGAGTAAGTTCAGCTCACTAACACCTGACTTTTCATCCCACTTGATATTGTAGGCAAGGATATGGTATCGCGAATTCCGGCGCCAACCAGCAATATACTAGTTTCCACCTACGTAAGCCGCTAAAAAAAACAAAAAATATCACGATGTGTTGCACTGTAAATGACATCATATTTCAGAACGTTGTAAATTTCCTTGAGCAGCATGCATGATTAAAGAATAAGACAGTTTCTTTTAACCGATGCTGCTCTATTGCACATAAAATACAAATCTTCACGGTCTAATTTTCAGCCTTTTCTCAGTGGCTTCTTCATTTCATAACTATTCAATCTTGCTAACTTTGACGCACTTCTGATGCCTTAGTTACACGCAAGCATCAACTTTAGGAGACGAGATGACGGCACATCTGCCAATGATATGACACGCCACTGTTAGCGTGCTTCGCGACGAATCAGCTATGCGTAAGAAGATCAACGCACAGGAAGAAAATGAACTGGAATAATGTGCTTCATTCACAAGAAGCCGCTTGTTGGTGTTCTCTTAACACATAAAAAACCCCAAAAATATCACATTGCTGCGCATACAAGTGTACCAACAAAGCGAAAGATCCGAAAGACCTTGCCTTCTACAGCTTTCTGAAAGACAAAAGACTGAAAATATTAATGTGTAGTAGCATTGGACGAGCTCATTATGAATCAATGATGCACAGAATAGACTCCGATTGAAGGTGTGCAGCAAGACCCGAAGTCTATGAGGCTTCTTTCGAAGGAGAGAAGAATTGTAAGAATGTAAACTGGAGGTTTGTCCTGTGAGGGATAACAGAATGTGCTGCACCACCAGATGTGTGTACCAGATGAAGTGTGACAATTTCGGAGAATCGTACATTGGCAGCACAATACGAACTCTCCACTTCCGGATATGTGAGCACATCAACTCCAACAGTAACTCGGTATTTAAGCATAAAGTGACATACAAAGGCAACTTCAACGTCGAGATACTCAGTCGCAAAATTCAGACTGCATCTCTGAGAATACTCGAAGCTATCGAGATTAAGAAGCGGCAGCCCAACATCAGCTCCCGACAAGAGCGTAAAGAACTGAAGGACATCGTGTTTTCAGTTCCCTTTTTGTGCTTTATATTTTTTCTTCTCTTAACTTCATTTTATTTTATAAGTTTATGCTTGACTTGCTCTGTCTGGCAGCAGCGAATGTGCACTTTCACTGCTGCGAGACACTTCGTCCTCTGTTCAGTTGTCGACCACTTGATTCTCGGCTGATCGGTGATTGTAGGGTGCGCTCGCTGTTATTGTCAGTCACATGGAAATATATTGTTTATCTGAAGTTGACTAGAATGGAAATTGACTCAAGGTCGCGGCACATCCGGAGGAACCAAGTTGGAGCATGAAGAACCAATGGAAAGCTTAGAATTACACATGTGACTGATTCTAGCCTAATATGCAGCCGTTGACAAGTGTATCTAAGTGAAAATGAGTGCGATTTTTGTGCCACTGTTGTGCATTGTATGAAGCTTTACTTCCATTCTAGAGATTTCATTATTATCAATTTCTATTGTCAGTCATTGTATGAAGCTTGAGCAAGGCGCCTGACCGCGAAAATTTGTATTTTATGTACAAACAGCAGTATCGGCTTAAAGCGACTTCCTTACTCGACATCATATTTCATGGTAGTATATGTTTGTATATTATGAAATAAGTTATCTCAATGCTCCAATGAAAATTGATGAAGAGTATATTCATGTGTCTATCAAAAGAAAAGGAAGGAAAATTTCATTTTCTGCAAGAACTAAGAATTAAAATGGCTCTAAGTTCGTCAGCGTTTTCATGTGCATAACATTTTAGTCTCCAGATTCTGCGTTCATAGAGCATAGTCAATCTATTTCAGGAGTTCAACTCTTCCGTAGTTAGCCTTTTAAGGCGGCTCTTGTAATGCTGTTGTTGAGATGTTTGATGTGCTTGAGTAAATTATGCATATTTGGGTACAACTTTGGTTTCGAATACATTTGCGTAAGTCGCATGCTCTGACAGTGCTATATTTAGACTATTTTTTTTATTATATGATTATATATAATAGAATTATTTATGTATTATTTATTATTATATTATTTGCATATTACTGCAACCACAATGCCTCCTGAAGCAAAATATACTTTATCAGAGTTTATGATTCGTATATAAGCGAAATCTCACAGATTAGTGGTATCGTAGGGCAGTGAGAGATTCCAACGAAACATGACTTGAATGATCATTTCAGTGAACAGAAGAAGCAGTCAATAAAATGGCAAATATCAGATAGCGATAATATCAGTGATTCTCAATTCCGCAAATGGAACAAACATTCTCTGCATGCATCTCAAGGCAAGCATCCTTAGTAAGCTTAGATAGCCTACTTGATAGTATGCTAACGGTCTTATCGCATGCCTTAGTAGCTAAAATCAATTACTGCCCAGGACAAAATAATTGTTCAGGCCTGTATAATGCTGAACAATATCAAATGCGCTCATATGTTGGTGTTGATTATTTGAGTGGATATTATGGATTACCGAGGCGTCTCCAACCCTAACATGATTCTAGGGTCGAGGCAGTAACAGAATTAATTTTTATACAGGAGGTTCGAAATATAACAACTTATAATTCATTTCAACGGTAACGATTTGGCAGTAAACAGCACCGACAAGTTAAGCAGGCCTTTGATCGAATTTGCTAATTCACAGTTTCGACAAATAGTACCTCTGAAATGTGATTGAAAACTTTCATGACGAAGCTGTGAGTCCCGACGTCGGCGGGAATTGTTTAGAGCAATTCAGAACCTACATTTGAAAGAAACACGCTTTCGTATATCTTTACATCAGCTTGTCCTTCACGAAGTTTTTTTTAGATTTTGTCCAAAAGTATACAAACGGTATTTCCTAGCTTAGCTTTCCGATGTGTATGTCGAATCGAGTAGGCAGGTTTCTCATCTTCACAATTATGTCCTTGGATGCCTTCGCCATCAGAGCAAAATAAAAATTCGAAATATTTCAAAACCCCCAATACTACGAGTATATGATCTATTTCTAGGATGAATAGCTATTTGACAACATATCAAATCTAGTTTTTCCATCCTGTACATGTCAAGATACATCATCATCGCATAATTGTTCTACTGCATGATGGGCAAGTATATTATGGTCAAATTGGAATCGAGACGTAGGGCTACATAATTTCAGCGTAATGGACATTTTTGTGTAAGCTGTCATGCTTTTGTATATCTTGACATCATACGGCGCCATCGTAGCGAAATCATTACGGCTCTACTTTCTGAGAAATGGTTATTGTAATGAGCTTGTCATCATAGATTATTCTTAATTGCAACATTCTAAAATACTTGCCACCGTTTTTATAGAAAATTTGCCAATGTTTATATAAGCGGCCTTAAATGGATTAATAAACTTAGACGCCCAACCTACTGAGCCGGATTGCGTAAACTATTAGAAAGCATGTTGTTCTGATGATGAGTGAAGATTTATATAATTCTGAATTAATGCATGTAAAATAGTCCAGCAGACTGTCGATGTTGAGCTGCAATGGTTTCCTGGCTTGTCCCATCGAGTATCGAGAACAGTTTAAATTGCTATAACTTCATTATATTAGTAATAGTAAAAATAGGCAACTCAAAATTCAGTAACTACCGTACTATAGATACATTGTACTATTTAGGAAAAAACAAATTTACAAAATGTAATGTAGATTTGTTTTATATCCAATCCGGTTTGCGGCCGGATTTAAAATTTTCAAATCCGGTGCACCCCTATTTATTAACCTGTTATTCAATGTATCAGAAAAAATTGCTTCAGTGACGTAGCTACACATTAGTAGCTTTAAATTCCTTGTACTTAGTATGATGTACCAGTTAAGTTTATTATAGTGTATCAAATAGCTACATTTAAAAACGGCGGGTCAATAAAAACTCGGATGTCCGTTGTGAGCCCTCCGTCAATTAGGAAAGAGTTCTGCTCCATGATTCT
Organism: Prostheceraeus crozeri; assembly: GCA_907163375.1. Lineage (NCBI taxonomy): Eukaryota > Metazoa > Platyhelminthes > Polycladida > Euryleptidae > Prostheceraeus > Prostheceraeus crozeri. The sequence continues at coordinate 226,658 of CAJQUW010011011.1, forward strand.
CCAAGGAAGTATTCGTCGTCGGTGTTGCTTCCTTGTTCCAATGTCGGGTGTTCTCTACAGCTGTTTCCAATCAACGTTAGATGCGTGGAATATGCTCTTAGACTGATAATTTGATGAACAACTGACTGACAATCCACCGCCCTCCTTCAGCGTAAATTTGGTTGCACAGCTGAAGTATGAATTCAACTTCATTTGCACAGATCGATTAGTATAAATGACAAAATTATCAACTGATGCGAATTGAGCCATTTTCATCAATCACTAAGTTCGAAAAAGTTTTGTGAACTCCCATAAATGCTTATGCAATGCCTCTCGGAGGGAATACCAATGATTAATCTCATAATTATTCAATCTTAGTAATTAAACCAATTCTCTATTTAAAGAATCCTTAACATTTTCCTGCTGTTTTAACGTACAAGTAAAAGGTGTCACAGCTAATGGTTGAATATTTATTCAAGTCCCTCTTACATATAGATGAGTAATAAGCGCTGCTCTGTCGTCTGGAATATGATCATTGGAATGCAACGACTTTGTAATCATAGGAAATGTAGTGAGGTAGCAAATCATGATTTTGCTTTTGAGGTCTTAAGTCTAAGACAATGCCCAATAGTTAGAACCGTTTCATCGACTATTCCTTTTAATTTGCTGAGGTGCACATAAATAGTTCTAAAAAGAAAATAAGTAAATAATTTCAAAAAGTTGAATGAATTTCAGTTTTTGAAAGCGAACAAATTGCAGCATTAGCAGCATTTCGCTTCTTCATTTAACACATAAAGACGACGACAATTTTTGGCGAGACTTTATTTAACATTTGGTGATGTCACTAACTTAAAACACAAATGATGCATCTTGTCGGTTTCTCGTAAGTGTGAACTTAATCTCCAACATAGTGTTCTTCGGTTGGACAGCGGTGACGGGGAACGCCTGTGCAAGGGGAAGTTGCTTGAAACATGATGACATTCACAGAAAATCAAAATACACTCACATACTAAAATACACTCGTATACACTGTAGATCAGGGGTCATCAAAAATTAATTGCAATTAATTGGGACTGAGCAATCAATTAATTTTAATTGCATCTTGGAGCAATCAGTTAATTGCAATTATCAGGTGTCGCCAATCAATTAATTGCAATTATTAGTCGGTACCAATCAATTAATTGGAATTAATCATCGCCATTAATCAATTGATTGCAATTATTTTCATGCCACAATCAATTAATTGCAATTACTACAATTCAGATCATCTCAACTAACCCCTTGACCACCGTGCTGCTGTGTTTTTTCTCGTTATAGCTTGCGTCGAATACTTCTAAACATTCATGTAGGTCTACATTCATAAAGATAATGCCACCACACTCCTATAGAGTACTTTGTTCGAGTGCATCGAAGTTATCCTCCGGCTGACTCACTATGACAACGCGACAACCCCTAACCAGCATCTGTATGTGAATCGCTAAGCGCACGCCAAAATAGCCATCATGAAATGAGGGACTTGTTCATTGAGTGTGACTAGTCTGAGACAGTGCAATACAGAGCAGAAAAACATCCATATCGTCAGTCTGATAACAGTATATCAAAAATCAATTGCAATTAACTGGGACTGAGCAATCAATTAATTTTAATTGCCTCTTGGTGCAATCAATTAATTGCAAATAGCGGCCACTACCAATCAAATAATTGCAATTATCTTCCTGCAGCAATCAGTTAATTGTAATTAATTGCAATGCAATTAATTTTTGATAACCCCTGCTGTAGATCATTTGAAAATTGCAGAAAATTAACTTTTCACTGTATCTGAAGTCTGAGCCTAGTATCGATGACTTCAGATTCACATTGTGAAAATCTCAGCAACTGCAAACCTAATTCAGTAATTTAGGTGCCTCTATCACGCAGACTTCAGATCACAATTTCGGCTTCAGATGCCGTAGTGCCGTAGAAAATTAATTATATTCCTATGAACAACAAGAGCTATTTAACTCTAAAAAGTGACACATGAATCACATAAATTGTGCTCCTGATCAAGGAATACCGAAGTAAGATCTCACGTTGTCAATCCACTGTGTTACGCAGTCGTAACACATCACGTCTGGTTACAAGTGAATGAAGCACGCACTTCGTCCAGGAATGAGGATGACAAGAAACAGTAGTCATACAGATTACCTCCAACTGACTTAACTTATTTTGCTCCGTCGGTCTCACCGACAGAAGAACTGCGAAATCATCTCTGCTGCGAATTACGGATCTATTATTTTTATTACGTTTTGACTTTTTAGATAATTGATATTCGTACATAATGTCGGTAAATTAATTTGAGCGATGATTAAGTCTGCTAGTGTGACTCCGAAATTCTGACTCTCAAATTATTGGTTAAATTCAGTCAAGGGAAGAAGTAACTAAGCAGTATTTGAGTAGATCGCGCTGACTTATGTCAATAAAAAAGTCATTAGGACAAGACAAGTATTATCAAGTACCGGGTGCTATGAAGCAATAAAAAGTGTTATAAAGTATTTCAAGTATAAAAAAGTCTTTAATTAAAATATGTCTGGTGAAGTAATATTCTTTCTTATCTGGACTTATGTGGATGTGCTCTTCATGTGCCTGTCCAGTGTTCACAAAAATTGCCAAGAATGAATTTTTGAGAACCTGTTAATTATCGTTATATACTCCTATTATTCCGCTGCGTGACATCTAATAGCATTGCAATTCATTTGCTTCGTCTCACATCAGATGAATTCAAATAGCTTATACAAAAGCTGTACACTTTTATCATGAAGATTGCATAAAACAATGCATTTCATTTATTAAGTCATGACTTTAGATTTTCTAAGTCATATCTCTGGATTGCCAATTAGGCATGCCTTCGTCTGTAATTTGCTTCCCTTAAGTTATAAAATCTTCCCGACGCGCCAGGCGGTCAGGAATACGTCGGAAGGAATATGATCATTCATAGCTGCAAGAGCCAATTAGCAGCAGGAGGCATACTCATATTCGTTTTGTCAACCGACACCTGACAAAGTCAACATTGGCTGCAGAAGATGCTGCTGTACGACCCAAGCTCCGTCACGGCATGAAAAAATATATCTTTACGTTTTGTGGCCTTAAATACACCATCGCTTTATGAGACACCTTTGAATTTCAGTGATCGGCGTAGTTTCTTTTCATATCTTGCCTCGATCATTGGATCATTGCATGCTTCTTTTCCTCATGCAATACCGAGCATGATTTTATAGAGAAATGCGGATTGGCCATGGCAAGTTAAAAGAAATTTATCTATCAACTTAATGCAAGAGAGACTAACGGACGCCTACACGAAGAGTACTATGAGGAGGAGCAGTTATTGTAATTAAAATTTTCATGGCATTTTTATGTAACCTATATACGTTCTTTATCAAACAAGTCTGCCAAGAGAATATTTAATCCTTGATAAATACTCCCATGTTGATGCATGCTAAATACATGCATGCATAAAAAATGAAGCAACCAAAAATAGGGTTGCAAATTTACGAGTGTTAATCTCAGTTTTCCTCATATAGACCGGTTGATATACAGCTAGTAGTGTCAAGTATATTACCAGTAGTATCAAGGACGGCGATTGTAGTAGCGATCATACACAGCGACTAATCAATTCGAAATAATGTTTAACTTCCTCGCAACATTGATTTCATTAAAAATTCAATATTCGATTCTTAACAGCTTGTCACTCTTCAATTCTCGTAGAAGCAAGAGTCATTTACCCTGTCGAGAATTTTTTTAGACTTTTCGCCACCACGCTCACCACTTATACATGATTTATTTTTGTTATGTAAGGTGACACGCTGAATGCATGTCCGCTTGTCCTACTATGCTGCAACCATAGCTCAATAGTAGCATATCGTCTATCCTTTTAATCGTACCTCATTTTTTGGTGAATTTATAAACCTTCCCACGCAATCGTAAGAGCATCCTATAACTTCTCTTTAACTGACAGTGACTTTAACTTGAGTGTGGTGTCAAGACTATCGGACAGGAAATCGAATGACATAATTAGGAAAGCAATGGGTTTTGAGAACATCACAGACGTCGCGAGAAGGCAAAGGCTACGTTGGTTTGGCCAGGTGGTTAAAAGGGATGAGACAGAGTGGATCAGAAAAGTTATGTAGATGGACGCAGATGGTAAAAAAGGAGCAGGAAAGCAAAAGAAGACCCGGAACCCAGTGACCACCGCTGCGACATTTTAGTGCATTGCGCTATTTTTACTTTCTTGCACTAATTGCGCTACTTTTTTGCCTTTACCGCGGTTTCTGCGCTATTTTTTCATACCGCAGCGAAGTCCTTCTCGAAGTTTTTTTAGATTTTATTCAAAAGTAGACAATCTGGTATTTCCTAGTTTAGCTTTCCGATGTGTATGTCGAATCGAGTAGGCAGGTTTTTCATCTTCGCAATTCTGTCATTGGATGCCTTCGCCATCAGAGCAAAATAAAAATTCGAAATATTTCAAAACCCCCAATACTACGAGTATATGATCTATTTCTAGGATGAATAGCTATTTGACAACATATCAAATCTAGTTTTCCCATCCTGTACATGTCAAGATACATCATCATCGCATAATTTTTCTACTGCATGATGGGCAAGTATATTATGGTCAAGTTGGAATCGAGACGTATGGCTACATTTTTGTGTAAGCTGTCATGCCAAATTGGAAGCTAATATTATTGGTGAATACATCGACAAGTACTTAACAGTTTCCACTTTCACGAGGTATCATTATGCAACATCGCTTACGTTTAGAAAATCGAATCAAATGCTAAATTTCCGTTGCACTCGGGACATAGCATGTTGTTCAGCTTAAGGAGGACCAAAATATTCAGCAATTCTATCTACAATCTCAGACCAGTCCTTCGGCCGTCAAAATAGTTTAAGGCCTCTCTGTTGTTGGTGATTGACGATCGGTAAGAAAATATGCCGGCTGTGGACCGTGACCTTCCGAAATTGAGATCGTCCTGACATTGTTCGACATATAGTGAATTCATCGCATGATAATTCGACTATTTTTTATTTTATTTTTTTTGCGGTTATCTTGTGTGTCACATTTCCTGTATTTCGATAGTGCATTGATCGTTCATAGATCGGAATCATCAGACCGGCCGGTCATTCATTAGATATTAAACCGGCCATACCGCAGTATCCCTACTGGATCTGAAAGTGAAAATCTGAGTGCTCTTATTTCTTATCCTTTAAAGGGATAAGGATCACTTGGATTGATTGAATGCTATCTATCCTCTACTTTGGTAATGGATATTAGGCAATTCCACTATGAATGTAATGTCATGCAGGCATGATGAAAAATGTGTGCTTCACAAAAAATAACGGACAAACAATTTTTGCTGAACAGCTCGTTTAATAAATTCATCAGAAATTTTGGAAATCGAGATGCAACCTTTTGTGGAATAGCGAAGTAATATGCATTAACACCTCGTCATTCTCGAGCGATGCGTTCCATGAAAATCCTGCCTTTAGTGAATCTTTGCATATCAGGGCAAAGAGCCAATAAGAAATTAGGGAATGCGTTCATAACTTAATGATTCTAGACGCCAACTAAGTCCTTTTTCCTAAAAAATCGTTGTTTCAAACTTTGAATTAAAATGGAAAGAATGATTTTCACTGAACAGAAGGCTTTGTATCTTTTTCTGAGAGAGGCAGGAAGTTCATCTTGATCTACAATTGATCTAAGGTTTTTTATATTATATATTTTTCTCGAGGTTGCATCGCAGCTCATCATCAGGCGCAAAGTGGAATGAACAGTTTATCCACAAACCCTTCATCTGAACGTGAGAGCAAATCGCAGTTTCAAGCAGAATATCCACAGAAGTTTAACCGCTCGTAGAGCTATGATTATAAATGTAGCTGTAATAATTATAGCTGTTGTAAAGATATAATACTTGTACTTTGACTACTTTCTAAATGAAAAATATTGTGAAAAAGTATGAAATAAAAGATATAATCAAGTTTATTAGAACTAGATATCACTTTGTGTATCTGCTTGTGATCTTTTGTATCCTAAAGTACACTCATGAATTTTTGCACATTCAAAACGGCTTGGTTACACTTCAATTACATTGAACACAACACAGCACATAAATATATTAAAATTGCAGGGTCACTTCGCCTAGCAATTGACGAGAAAGGCGACTGCAGAACAGCGTACTTTGCGTTTATTTATCCTGCTTTGCAGTGTGATTTAGAATAAAATTCATGAAAGGTTGCATAGAAATAGCAGTATAGCAACAATTGCTTTTTTACTTATTAGCGGGGAAGTTATTGATGGCAAATTTTGTAAGTACAGTCGAGACTCGCTATAACGAACTGTTTGACAACGCACATTCGTCTATGATCAGCCTTATTCATTTTTTATTCAATTTTTTATTGTTTTCAATAGAAATCGAAAGAGGAAATAATATTGCTGAATCCAGATGATGTGGAAATGAAACGCTTGAATTTTATCTTCCCGAACTGACCCGTCTCACCGTGATCGAAAACCTCTCGTGATCAAATCTATAGAGCCGACACTAATTGTAATGCGTGCTTTTCATTCATTCGATCATAATATTTGAAGGGCATTTATATATTATAAGTATTTAAAATGTCAAAAACGTGAGTAATCAATTGCCAAAGTATGCAAGATCAAAGGTAAAAAAGAATATACCCGATGTACTTTAGATGACGCTTCAAAATCAGCAGGATAGGTGTTTGAGCCCCTCAACAAATTTGTTCAAAAATTGTTTTATAACCTTTTTCTCACTATAGCGAACCCCTCGCCGTAATGAACCTTTTACATGAGTCACGCTATGTTCGTTATGGCGAGTCTCGACTATACTATGTAAATTTCTCAAACTATTGTCTCAGACAATTCTGAGTATTTGATCTAACCTTTATGAATATTCAACTTATTTTATGTTTCACTTATTTTGTAGATGTGGTCACGGGAGAAATGTTGAAACTGTTGAAGGCAATGGAACATCGTGTCCGGCATGTATTGATGAATCCTTCATTCGTCGAATAAATGCAATAGAAGTCGGACATTGTTTTCTTCTCGGTACCCGCTATTCTGAATGTTTTCGCGCACTTGTGGACGGCCATGATTCTGTAAAGAGGTTAGTTGTTCTCCAGATTTCCCTTCATAAATTAACTGAAAAAATTAGAGTGGCGAAGATCTTGTTTATTGTAACAAGGTAAGGATGTCTTTTGGTAGTGTATGTTTTGATTTAGGAAATCGGGAATACCTCAAGTTGTTGTGCTATCTCCATTGATTTTCTATATCTACATCGCAACATTGGAAACTTGATTCTTTCAATTCGATCTACAAATATGTTGATGACGTTGTCGTGTCTGTATCATAGAACGGTTGGAGCCAGGGCATTTGAACGAATGATAGAACGGTATTTTTTCATTTTTCTGATGAACGAATTATCGAACGGCATGTCTGCGAATCCAATGAACGCTGATCGGAACGAACGACTTTTTTGTTTGCTTGAGCGGTAATTTAACCCAGTAAACCCGGTATAAGAAACAATGGTAGAAAATCCATGATACTTTCCAAAATTACTTATTTACGCACTCTGACTTCAATAAAGTAGCATTTGGAAATTTTAAGATATTTAAGTGCCAATTTGGGCGTGGGGCCTTCGTGATAGTGAAACCTCGGAAATTTCGTTAAAAGAAAAACCTATTGATGCTCTTCGAAATTGCCTGTTTAACCATTAAGACTTCAGTTCAATGACATTTCGTGAATAAAAAAAAATGACAAGAGACTTGCTGTCATACAATGCTTCCACTTCTTGTTATTGATTTAGTATTCTGAAAATACATGTGCGTCTCATAAACTGCTCAAAAATCTACGCCTATTACCATCAATGCGTTTAGCAGTGGTGAAAGCTGAAGAAGCAGGACTGAAGGAGCTTCACGTTCTTCCATGAAGCAACTAAATTTGTCATGACTTGGTCACAAAACATCGAACAGTTTGAATTCAAAAGTTGTGATGAAGTAGGCCTACTTGCGCTGTGATTGTCAATCTGATCCTCACTTCTCAAAAATAACATGTATTATGCTGCTTTTGCATCAAGTAAAGCCATAGACTGGGATGGGATCCGCTGCGAGCACGGGCATGTACACTATAATGGTTTAATCTGCGAAATGATGTGCAGGTAGGGATTCATAGCGGCATACATGACGTGGGCCTAATGTATGAAGGCCAAGCTCATTATACAATTGAATAGTTGCTATCAAATTCAGTCACACCGTATTCTTTAGTATTTACTTCTGAAGGCTAGACCTAGGCCTATGCTAACTGGCAAGTTCCAAGCTTTGTGTGAGGAAAGTGTCAAATTGGTGAACACAGGGATCGCAATTCACCCACGAAGACAAGACGGAAAATCGGGGTTTGAATAATACTAATAATAATAATAATATATTTAACGAGGATAACATTAGTAGCTGGGAGCTAATTTACAATGGTCCTCAAACGAAATTAACAACATGAAAAGAAAGGAGAAGTAAGTCAAAAGTTAGCAAAGAAATGGCTCATGTAGCGACGTTTGAAAGTTAAAACAGACGTTGCTTCTTTTACATTCTGGTTGCAACAGTTGTACTGTTCGGCGCCTTTGAAACGAAAAGTGTATTTTCTCAACTTAGTCTTGGCTTTAGGAATAAGTAACTTTTCGGAAGAAATTGATCGAGTCACTAAACTTTCAGATCTCCTGATGGAGAACATATTCTGAATATGCGTGGGACTCAGTCTCTTCATAGCCTTGTAGACTAGCAGTATCCGCCTGTCGACGACACGAATGTATAAATTTGAAATATTTAGATAGGACTAATTTTGTAAAAAACCGGAAAAGCCGGGAAAAACGGAAAATTGCGATCCCTGAGTGGTGAACATCGACCCATCGTCACCTAGAAACTTCGTGCAGTGTGATGCTGCTAAATCGTGTTATAGGCAAATCATCACGACAGAAGGATTTTGACTTCCTCTAGTTTGATTGGTTTGGGGAAAATATGACCGTTCAAATGCCCAGGTTGGAGCTCATATCGTTGCAGATTTCAGGTAGAACAGATCTTTTCGTGGACTAATATCTCTGGTTTAACTCAGAAATTTTGCTCCAAGTGCTTATATGTTTTATTTTGAAAAAGGGAGTATTGATCATTGATCACAATGATTTCAATGTGAATTTTGTTTAAGGTGATCTAAGAGACAAGGGACAAAGGGACATATTTAAGAGCGACTAAAAATTCTAGCTATTTTGTAAATATTGTAGGAAGATCGATATGCTTGCACGTTGTTGTCATATTGTTATTCGTTATTTGTGATAAACATTGTGAAAATTGTGTACCACATTTTTATGTTGCTCAATCAGAACAATGTCAAAAATTGTTCATAGGGGCACTCTTTATTGTGAAGATCATGTTTTGCACTTACTGATTCATGAGCGTCTTGCTAGTGGACGTCTGAGACAGCCTTTGTCAGCTACATCTAGACTACAATAGTCGTTGATATCATCTATGTGACATGCGTAAAATTCTCAGGTTTCAAATTTTAGGTGACACCCATGCATTAACGTTGTGATTATGTGGTTTTATTTGTCAATTCTTTAAATAAATGTTCTGATTTTCAATGATTCTGACCAAAATGTGCACTTATATCATCTAGCCAGTAATGAAATTCTAATAGGAAATCGAAACATGACGTTATTATCATGTATCTGAATGAAAAACATAGAAAAAAGGATCTCCTCGACAGTTCACCTTGGTTTTCACGATGCCTAGGAATGCAGACTGCATCGATAAAAATTTTAGTGACCTTTTCTAACCACCAAGTGGCACGTGAAGTAAAGTTTTACGGAAGTGAGGATTTACACTTGATATGTCAAAAAACAAATAATTGTTAATAGAATAACCGAAGCCTTTTGCATCTACACTGCAAGACATGCTCACGGTCTGCGATGTAGAAACAAAAAAGACGGTTGCTTGAAGGCCTTTTTTGCTATTGGGCGCATATATGAGGCTTCAACTACTCCCCCACTGGGGATTTGTTGGATGTGGAAATTGTCAAGCCTCTGGAGCATTGTGGTACGTTTATTCCTGATGCCTCTAGACCAAAGGATCGCTAGGCCAATCACGGAGACTGCCGGCATAAATAATGGAATTCGATTACTTTTTCACGTATCAGAACATATAAAAACAAAATTAATATTATTGACAGGTCGCGGCTTGCTATATTTTCTACCATATTCACATCATTTGAAGTAAGGGGATTGGTTTTTTTCTGTGAAGCAGAATGTCTCATTCGTTTGGTTGTCTATTATCAGAAGTTGTAATTTGCCGACCATTCTTTGCTAATGACGGAAAAATCACGCCACTTGCCGAGTCAAATATTACGGTAAATTTACAGTGCATGTGCGGTATGCATGTATATAATTCTTTCATGTAGCAAATGTGTCAATAATTGGACGAGCTTGCCGAAATGGTTGGGTGGGGGTGGTATTTTCAGGTCCATTTTCAAGACTAGTGGAGATTCTGATTTTGTGTGGTCATCCGATGAATTGGCCTGCTTCGATTTGTGATTCTCACAGTTGATGTTCGGGTACATAATGAAAGTAGTCAAGTGCGCCTTCTCCAATTTACGTTACTTCTTTGCAATCGTGAATGCCAATTTAATTATTTTGCCACATAAGTACTTTAGGGATTTGATAGAACGCAAGGGAAGTTTCTGCATGTAAGTGCGCTCAAAGAAAGTTATTATTTCCATAATCGTCTGAGTAATCAGTCATTGTTGAATGATTCAATCACTCATGTGGACGGTCGATAGCTTATCCTTATTGCAATCTGTTGTGCTCAAACGCAACTGAAATGCCCATTCTCTCACAGTTCGATCTGGACATTTTTTCCTCACATATTTACTATTTACTATTTTTCCGTCGTAAATCGCATGATTTGTTTTTAAGCGGAAGTACTCGTGCATCAATATTTTTAAATTACTTTTTAGCTGTATGAACTTGCAGTCTCTGAGTGAACTCGATGAAGGAGAAAGATGATTCGTGTTGTAGAGATATGACGTCATCACGGATTAGAAAATTAATAGTAATTGCTATGATTTTATAATTGTATGCAAATACGGTGATTATGATTATTAGTTATGTTGAAATCAATTAATTCTAATTGACGACTTATCAATGAAATAGTTTGTTGTTGTAACTTATGGTCAATTACTTAAGAATTATCACAACCAGCTTTGAAAAGCACTCAATTCAGAGTCACGGTTCCGGAAAACTCTTCTGGCTTTAATTTCAAGTGTAATAATGTGTCAGCTTGGCCGGGCTACACGTCTTATTCATGAGAATGACACACAGTTGTAGTAGTACGCAGAAAATCAACGAAGAAATCACTGAAGACACCAATCAAGACAAACAACACGTTTGGCTCATGAAAATGTCCATTGGCTGGTCCCACGCCAAAAACACGAACAGACTCAAGAAGACCATACCCACACTCAACGCAGGGGCGGAAAACCACCCAAAAACATCGCAATCAACTTCTTCAACAGATCTCTTCACCATTACCGAGACATGGCGAACGCCTTTAATAGGCATTTCACCACACCCACACGTCACAAAACACGAAAAGAAAACCGAAAAATCGACAGACGCACACTCCGCCTCACTACCACTAACAAAGAAATCATGCCTGACCAAACACAACAAGCCATCCCAGACTCCGTAAACAACAATTCTCTTGAGCCAGATAAAATCAACATAAAACACCTCAAACACCTCGGCCCCACTACCAACCAGTACCTAACTGACATATACACACTCAACACCAGCCAGATACCCACCATCTGAAAACGGCCAACATCGCACCAATTCAAAACATGACAAAGACATCCATCTTCACACCTCCTACAGACCCATTTCTCTTCTCTCGCCTCTTGCAAAAACAATGGAGAAGATCATTTTCACAATCATCACAAAATTCGTCCTTCGCTGCCTTTCCAGCACAAATTCAAAAAAGAACACTCCACAACCACCGCACTACATCAAATCAACAACTCCGTCGCTGCTGGCTGTAACAGTAAAAAGCCACCCAGTTAAAAAATGACCACATGGCTGGACATGACAAAAGCTTTCGACACAGTTCACATATACACACTCATCCACAAACTTCAACAGACCAACATCCCTTCTCTCTTCATCCGATACATAGCAAACTACATCAAAAGCAGGCAAGCTTACACTAAATACAGTCAAACACTCGACCAACAAAAGCACCAAACCGGCGTCCGACAAGGATGAGTTCTCTCCCCCCCCCTTCTTCTTCAACCTTTACATGCGAGATATCCCATATTCAACAGACACCACACTCTAAACAACGATCTACGCTGACGACATCACCATCACGGCCACTCACTCAAGCATCAAGACAGGCCAAAACAAACTCCAACACTACCTCAACACTACAGTCATGGACTCAACAAAACAATCTCCACATCAACCGCAACAAAACTAAACTCTAACTTTCCACACCGGATCCCCACGAACACAGTACGAACCTATCACTCACCATTGACAGCAATACACTCACAACTCTCAACAACAACCGAATCCTAGGCGTCAACCTAGATACTCAACACACATCAACAACACTTGCGGGAAAGCAAAACACACTCTCAACATTTTCACATTCTCACTTCCACCAATTGGGGACAACAGCAAGAGACCATCGTGGCCACCTACAAGGCCATCACACGTCCCCTCTTGGAATACACATCCACAGTCTGGTAGACAAGCATCTCACAAACAAACATTGACAAACTACAACCAATACAGAACAAGGCGCTGAGGATCGCCACAGGATGCATACGCGACACAAATACACAGCACTTAAACGATGAAACACACGTCCTCCCCATTGCTGAACACCTCACACTACATTCAAATCAGTTTCTAAATAAAGCAAAATCTCAACACCACTCTCTACATCTCCTCACGCAACAGCCATCACCTCCCAGACAACAAAAGTCCACAATTTTCAACACAAGGAAGTACAAGGAAGTACATCTCACCGCCATCCACACAATGATCCAACACAATAGCAAAACGACTACTCAAGCAAACACACTCAACACGTCGGCATATACCTAGCACACAGACAAAACAATAAAATCATGAACGCAATCCCCCCACAGTCCACAAATCAGAACAAACACTCGACAGATGCACACACAGAACATTGGCACAACTTCGCACCAACAAGTCACCCTTCTTAAAAGAATACTTAAACAATGTAAACCCCTCTGTCCACTCTTCACCTCTGCCCCATGCAAATCACAACCACACACTACAAAACACCTCTTCTCCTGCACTCACACACAAACATCTCTCTCACCTGTGGTTTGTCCCCGTCAGGTGTGCGATTGGCTTGCCGGGCACCTGATAGCAACCTGGGCTCCCTCCCAATAGCAGAGGGGGTAGATCGACATCCTCCACCAAGATGTCAGGGCACTGACTATCAAATGAGCATCTTACTTAAGATCGAATCAAATCATTCAACCTCAGTTAACAGGAACAAAAGGATGTGCATTACATTATGCGTATGTCTGCAACTGTCCTTTCACGACAAAGACTGTTCGTTGATGTAAGTTGGACATTTAGAAAAAAGAAAAAGGTGTGTTTTGTGATTTATCGGTCATGCTAATAATTGTTCCAAACATTATTTTGTAGTTGTACAGATTTTTCCATCATTTTATTGGTATAATTAAATTTCAATTCATCTTTAACCAATTATTTTATCAATGCCATGGACGTCACAGTATTTCTGACCGTTCTGACACAGATTATTTTGCATATTGTATTATTCTGTATTGCTTTGAACATCTTACAATCCAAATATTATGTCGATTGATCGTCTAGCTGCGATTATACAAATGTGCGAAATCGACTAGTCGCAGAGTGACGTCACACTGTCAAAATGCAAAGCTTCCTTGACTAGAGTGATCAACTCAACCAATCGATTTACAAGTGAATATCGGCTGAAAATGAATGTCCTCCTCCTTGAGGTTAATGTAGTTGCCTCAGAAAATATCTAGACCTTTTGATGTGTGATACCCAGAAATTGGCATCCGTGTTCCAAACCGGAATTATGTTTAGACAAACTCGGATGGTGATTGAAAGAATGCTTGAATGTGGTCATCGGTAAATATTTGCAATATTCGCATGTCATGATGGTTAATTTCATATTTAAGTGTCGAATGAAACACGAATCACGTTAATCAAATGCTGTGCGGATGTAAATCGATTTCTATCGAAGTCTGTGTATAAATTTTGTAGTGCATATTTCTCTCGTGATACAACAGGTAGCCAGGGCTGGATTCAGTTGGTTGTGTACCCGCATTGTCAGATTGCCATGGCTCAAAGTTCAAATTAATCAACGTGCTAGATAATATTCATTATTATTAAACATGAATGATAATACAAATTGATATCTCAGAAGTAGATGCCAAGTTGATAAATTTCGCGAAGTGATGCAATCGAATGACCCTGTTTTCATGAGTATGTAAGTCTGAGCGTTGTGCAAGTTCAAGTAATGTCGTGGCATAGACGCTTGCTGTAACCACACCACTAAATATGGTTGTCATAATAGGAAGCGTTTTTATAATCTGATGGCCACTATTGACATGCTATGAACTTTCCGATTTATCGTTGGTCTACAACCTGAACTATTTGTGTAAACGGCATAGGTTATGATTTCCGCTATGAGATCAGTTATTTGTTTCTTAATCATCGCAAGCGTGATTCTTGTAGGTGGATAAGCTGCATGTACAGATATCATTACGGTTTCTCGCACTTTGACTGAACTCTATAAGAATTCAGAACAAGAAGAACTCAATATAATGCGGTCTTGCTTCTCGTGTTATTGTCTCGTCTATTATTAATGAAATACTACAAGCTATAGTCCAGTCGTCATTACGAGTTTCCGCAAGGATCGAGGTCGATGATGGGACTTTCACAGAATGATGCACACTTTGGCTAATATGAATCTGCGCGTCTGTCGAGTTCTACCCTGCTATTCTTCTTGTTAGAGAAGATCAAGGAAAAACACATGTATATCCAATAGGAAGCAGACTTGGGTTTTCGGTAAAAGTGATTTTTTTCTGATAAAATGAAAAGTACTAATTAAAGTCCAGAGTCGTTATTTTTGGCATAGACTGTCTTCAAGTCATTTCCTATCACGTGTATGCTAGAATGTGGCAACATGTGGCTAAAATTGGCCAAAAGGGTGTGTTTGCCAGCATAAGGGCACTTGCAAAATCTGAATGCGTTTTGCTACGTAGACCAAGGTGCATTAAAACATAATATCATGGCCTAAAGACATCCCATGCCAAAAAATGGCTCTAGACTTAGCACTTTGCCTTCAATCAGAGAAAGTACAGAAGATCTTATTTTTTTAAGAGAACTTCGCGTGTTTTTTTCCATTCGGTAACAAGAAAAAGAACGGGGTAGAACTGTGCCAACGCGCACATTGGTAGTGGCATGGTATGTACATGTACATCTTTCTGAAGAAGACACTCCTCTTCAGCCTCGTTCCTTGCAGAAACTCGTGCTGGTGGCCGGAATAACATGTTTTAATAGACATTTCTGTCGAAGTTGCAGTTAATGTCGGACATGTATCTGTTGCATGTCTTCATTAAGCATGTTAGTGCTATATTTCTCCAGTCAATCAAGATAATGTAAATATATGTTGGGACATTTATTGTTTTTTCTTGTAATACATTTCCTTGGAAATTAGAAGTATGATGCATCAGTTTGAGAATGACATTGTGTGATGTCAAGACGTAATGTGACATAATGTGTCATACAATGGGATGATAGCATAAGGACAACACGTCAGACAAATTAAGACAAATATTGGTCCTACGTACGTATTGAGAGTGCATATAGCATGTACATGTCATATTTACTTTTCAAATAAGCTTTTATCACAGATACGCGTCTCGAATAGGGCAACATGATGGCTATTTAAAAGTCTGCTATGAAAGGGTGGAATCATATGAGATCATCCAACTGGAGCCTGGAGATAATAAGATAACTTTGACAGAGGTGTCGTGATAAATTTGACAAAAAGTCACGATCGTCTTCAGACAGGAAGTGTGACAATGATTGTAAGCATTTCACCAAAACATGTATTTATTGAAAAACATTTAGCTGAAATCACTTAAATTAATACACCTGCATGCATTATAAACAAATTTAGCCAGGTTATGTTAAATATCCTAATTGAAAAACCACTGTTGAAGAACGGAAATCAGTATTTTTAACATCTTCATCAAACCTCTTAGTAGTCAGTAATAAATTATTGTATTTTTATTTTTTCCATTTGTGGCTAATTAAAATGGCCAAGATATCTATCTGGTAGCACTTGAAAATCATTACAACGTGGGTGTATTTGTGATAGCAAACAGAAAAATAAACTGTAGCACTAAAAAAAGCGAGCATGTCTATTGATCAAGTGGATTACAAATAATCTGGTGAAGTTGAAATCATAATATCAATACTGCGTCATTCAAAAAGTCTTGCATCCAATTGAATAGACCTAATCTTTTACATACCAGTCATTGAAATGGGATCTGTAGAAAGATCAGTATTTGTTTCTTTAGGTTCATGGAATCTACATGTAGATGTAATCTGTTATATTCAGTTAGCCTAGCTCAATCTTCGGGTGTGCCCCGAAAATTTAGATGCCCGAAAATTGCCAGAAAAGTCCAGTTCCAACCTTGCATTGGCCGAGATACCTCTCTATTCATTGTCTTCGGAGAATGGGCCCCTAAGATTTGCAGAAAGTACTAAGCCAACAGCAATTCTTGACAGTTTGGCCCTTATTCCCGTATTTGAGGTCACACTCAATTCCAATTTTTTGCTGAAGAATTGCAACTTTGGAGAAGACAATTATACCCGTCATGTTGTCGGTGCAAGAATAAGAAGACAAGGCCGCCCAAGGGCACACGCGAGTAACATGTCGGTTTGGAGGCAACTTGTGGCAGTGAGCTCGGCCAACCCTCGAAGCGAGGACGGTGGTTGAAGAAAGAAGAAATTTAGACACTGACCTTTGTTTGTTAAAACTGACCAATGATCAATCACTAGAATTCCGTGTAATCAATCAACCTGCATCTTTCACTCCTACACGACGGATATTTTCTTAAATCGACGATAATTGCGAATAGTCGCTCATGTGTGTGTTTGTGTGTGTCAGTAGTGTTTTAATTAGACGTTGCTCATCTGATTAGATAAATAACATATCGTTATGCTTGCAGGCCAACAGAAATGGGTTGTTTTGGAATCGGAGTTTCTCGTTTACTCGCCGCTGGTCTTGAAGTTCTCTCTGAAGAAGAAGAATTACGTTGGCCACTTGCTCTAAGTCCTTTCCGTGCGGCAGTTGTTCTACAAAAGGTAATTATGAACTATGTATAATGCGTTGGACTTTCTTATCGATCCCATTACGCCAGAATTCACTCAAAACATAAAAGAATTAAATGCAGAGAATGTATTTCAGCCTTAAATGTAAGTTATTACATCCATTGATACTGGAGATCTAGGTTGAGTGTAATTGCACTTGTACGTGACAGTCAGTGCAAATGGGTTATATGATTATGCTGCTGCATACAAGATGAGTAATCGCCCTATGAGTGAATTTTATAGGTATGAAATGATGAAAGCTAACAAAAAGTGTTGCACACAACTCCAACTTTTTTCCTCGCTTTCCTAATTTTCTTGCAAAGCATTATAAATCTAGATGTTTATATACTTTCATGCTGCGGTAAGATAATCTGATATCACTGTAATAAGCAATTTTTGGCGATGTCTCTGTTTTCCCCTAGCTTAAATATTTTGAGGTCAATGATCAAAATCGTCGCTACTTTTCTGAAAAAATATTCCGCAAGAAGCTCCAATGTAACAAGAAAGCAGTCATTCACAGTCTGTTTCTTTTTTCGTTAATTGTCGTTCTTTTCGAACTGCTAGAACACGTGTAGATCATAATTACTTTCTGATCCATGTGCATTTTGCTCAATGTTGAGTTCATTTTGCAGACCCCTTTTTTCTCATTTTGGATTTGAAATTCGTCTTAGCACTTTTTGTTATGCTACATGAGGCACTTTGATTTTTTATACTGATCGAATTTCATTTTAAAATTTAGCAAAACATTTTGGAAATTGTTCGGAATTCATTTTTCACTGGTCGGTAGTGTATCGCAGGTAGCCTTTCTCAACTAATGACATTCCATAGTGTCATGACGCTAGTTATTGAAAAGTTAGGTAGGAAGAGCATCGCAACAAAGTAGCAGTATACTTACATTGAATAAAATTACAGATAGAGCGGCATCAATGAAATAATTATGATTGAAAATTGAGAAAATATCAATTAGTTTTCCTTGAGCATTGATCAAGCTTTCTATGTGGTGTCAGAAGCATGTATTGCAACGGGGAATTCAAAGACACCGGGTTTAGTGTAGGCTACATACGCTCGTACATACTGGAGATGGGACATCCTTAAATGTTCATAGTGAATAACTTATAACTTAATGCTGGCTTTGAATTCCTGATATCTTGGTATTAGTAATTTGGCTTGACGGCTAATACTATGTTGTCTTGGTGGATGAAGCCATCTGATTGGATTACGCAGATTCTTCAATTGAGGACCTATGTCATTCTGTCGCCGTCGTTGGCTCAGTTGGTAGAGTGTTAGTCTAGAATGCCAGAGGTGGTTGGTTCAAATCCACCATGACGCGCAGTTATTTTCCGTCTGCTAAATTACATGAAAAGAGAAAGAACTCTCCTCTTTTGCAGACTCACCAGCTGAACTTTTCAGACTCTGAAGAGCATCATGACAGGAAGATCTGCACTTAATGTCGGTCATGCTTTGTATTTCACTCACTCATTCATTCTGTAAATCGTCCGTCTTCTCGGTTCCGACAGACTCCTTGGGGCGTCACTTCAATCTTGTGCGTCTTTTTCCTTGAGGAGATGCTTCTTTGCGGAATTCTTTCTTCTTGTGTAATAGTACTTGTTTACAAAGTTATCTGCTTTTCTTGGTATTAGTACATGCACCCAACGTTTTTAAATTATCATCGATCATGGCTGCAACTACGATAATCGCAGCAGCGGAATAAAAGAGTCCACGTAGGATTTCGCCGCATTGCATGCGCAAATCTTGATTGCAAAATCCTAGCTTTTCATAATTTCGTCATTCTTGTAATACAACGCATTCAATTTTTGACTCAACAAAGTGTTAGGAAATCAGGCTGTTCTGAAAACTGCCTGAAGACTATCAGGCTAATCCGCTTTTCTGATCAAAAGCTCTGAACGAAGTGAATTGCCGACTTTAACAATCTGAGATGGGGAGTTTCGAAAATGCACACCATTTTCAATCCTTGGTCAGACATGTGTGGTCAGTCACGTTGTATGTTTATTAAATAAAGAATAAGCATTGTTATATAGCAACATGTACTTGGAACTTGGAACAAGCAACTCAGCATGAAGCACAACTCAACATAACATTATGAGATCTTTGTAATATTGGAGATAGATTAATCATCTCATCTTTATTTCCTTTTAGGCTGGTGCGAAGGACTCATTATCTGACGCTGACTCATCAGCCCTCATATCAACTCTCTCCCAAGTTATTCCTCGAGACCTTCTCGTCGACGATCGTCAAAATAGAACGATCGGAAGGAAGCTAGTTGATATCCGCCGACTAGGCATTCCTCATATCATTGTTGCCAAACAATCTGTGAGTATATCACTTTCTTGCGCACAGCAAAAGCTGCCGCATTATTCACCATGCAGTGTCATACTTATTCGTAATGGTTGTAGATTATGTCTTTGAACACACAGCGCCGCACATAGATACTCCGTACTGCGTGATAGCTATTGGAATGTCGTGTCATTACCAAGTACGGTTCGCTGCTCGGACTTGTTTAAAAATCGCGTAATCTCTTCCTGTCGTACTGATATTAAAAACGATGTAGTATTATTTAGGAAAATTCCTATCTAAGAAATTCTCTGTCATTCTACATAAAGATGCTTTAGAAGCTAGTAAGTAATTGAATAGAATCTTTGAAACTCATTGAATATGAATGAACGTTATACTTGCAATTGTAGAATTCATTGAATAGGATCAAGAAGCTCATAAAGGACTTTCACTTATATTAATCACAAATGAATTCAATCTCGAATTCTATGCTGCAAAGAAATGCACTTCGCATTGAAGAACTGTAGATGGAGATTCTCGTAGGCTTCTTCATGGTTCTATGGAGCTTGTAGTTCATGCATTTATCAGTAGTGCGCTGCGGTATAAGTCGTTTTTGAGGAAAAGCGCGGTTCCTTTGTTTTCAAATGCTAATTTCAGTGTACGTTTGCATGAATATTAAGGGATGCTGTTTGGAGTTGAGTAACTTGATACATGTGTCAAGTCAAACGTGGACTAAATTATCAGCTCTCGAATAGAACTCTAGTATTAATTGAAAAAATACCACAGAGAGAGAGAGAGATGATCATAAAAAACGGATCACCTAAATTATGTCGAAATTTAAATTCGAAAATTTCGAATTTTTTTTTAGCAGGATTGTGTACTTAACACGAAAGCATTTCGTCGAAATTATTCCTAGGTTCTTTGTGGGAACTATTGTCGACTGATTACAGTTGAAATTTTGGCAAAATGTGTCTTTGCATGATGGTTGGACAACGAACTTACGAGAAATGCCATCAGAGAAATTCTTTTAGAGACATGTGTAAATGTTAATGTTGCTTTAAAGAACTACGCTGAATCTTTATTTCTGGTGGATGTATTTTATTTTGAATATTTCAAATTCTCTTTCATATGGAGTTGCGTCTATAAAATTCCTAATCTTTGAACAAACTGATACTAGACATGAAAGTCTTCAATGCTTCATTATTATTTATAAGTCCTTAAAGCTTAGTTTATTTCTTCAAATATGTGTATGTATATATCTGAACCGATGTAAATGGAATCATGGCATTCATGCATTTACAGACAACAAGCTCACGAACAGAATCGCTAAGGAACTTTTCGGACTAATCAATTTCCGTTTCCCGCCACTTTTCAAGATGTATCTGAAAGGCTCATTAGCGTCATTCGGTTTGATGATCCTAAGCACAAGACTTTAGCTTGACCGCACAAAGAGTGTGTACGATGCCAAATTTTCTTCTAATTATTTATGCCGTTTAATGCAGTTTGATATTTTTTACATATATTGATTTTTATGTATGACACATGGTTTATGAGCGGATATTTATCACTCTCAAGAATTATTTGAACTGAGAGTTTTTCAGCAGTTTAGTTTATATCTGTATGCTGCCTTCCTCCATGTTGCCGTCAACCGAAAGACACTAGTGAAAAGATGAGTGAAGGACTTAAGAAACTAGGTACTAGGTTCTCCATAACTCGATCACTTGGATTTTTAGGCGTAGTTCAACACGTTATCGATGAATCTCGTCACTTTGACATAGAAAGCAAGCCAGGATGGACATTGTGTGTGTCTGGTGATGTACGACGCAAAATCTCAGACATCTCAAAGTCTCAGACAATCCCAAAATCTTAGACGTCTCATTTTTCTAAATTCTTATCCTGGATCTGGGCTAAAAGCTAATCCGTGTAGAACAAGGGATGAGACAAGCATGATGACACTCATACTGACGGCGTATTTTCAAAATAAACTTAGCTAGACACGGAATGCAGAAGGAAAAAAGAACGCACAACTATTACTATTCGAATTTAGTGATGCATTCTGCGATCAAAACGTGTGCAAGATCTTCGTGGTTTCCATGACATTTGGTCAAGTTCAACTCGGCGATTGCTCGCTTGGTGTGGAGATCGATCCCTTGAAGTGTCTTTGGAAGTCGGGAGAAATGGTGCCCGCAATAAATGTGCCTCGACGCTCTAGCTGAAGTATGACACGTCTTCACCGTCGGCAAAAGTGCTAAATGCACGAATTCGATATTTATCATACATTGTACTCAACCAGAAGTTTTAGCCGAGTGAAACATTTGTTCATTATTCACCCACATGTTTCATGCATTATCTTCATTAATTAATTAATTGCCTAAGCTAACAATAGTCCCAATTAAGGTAGTTTAATTAAACTGAGATAACCAAAAAAAAATGAAAGAAAAATTCTGAGAAGGCGTTAATTACAGGGATTTCATTCGGCAAAAGAAGGTAAAAAGGCAAAACATTCGAGATGCTGTTAAAAATACCAAAATATACTCGATTTCGATTTGTTTTGTCTGTCAGATGGATATGTTGTTCTGAGTTGATTGAGTAAAGTGTGCAATTGAATTGATTGCCATATCAAAATGAAGCAAGCAGATGCTGATTTGAATTCATCCTTTATTTATTCGAATTTGACGTCGTCAAACCTGCATTAGAAATCAAGTCCACTATGTAAAATAACTTTCTTATTTTCGAAGCTAACTCCTCATAATCGAGCAGCTTGATATCTAGGCTCAACGCAACTTATATATTTCTGACGCATGTCTTAAATTAGGTTGGCGGTCTACTGGTGGGAGCACAGTAGTAACTCACGACAAATTTGATAATTGAATAATAGCGAAATATACGATCAGCCAGAGTTATTATGACTGGCATGTATCTCTGCAATAAGTCCTTAAAAAATCTGAAACGAGCATTTTTATGTGATTTTTACCAATAAGTTTGAATTTCCACAGCTAGCTTCCAACGCTTCTAATGTGATGTGAAGCGAATATTAGAATGACTTATTAAGCATACGAGTCTCCGAAGCTTTTGAAAAATTCCTTACACAAATCTGTTCTGTTTCTATGCTATTTAGTCAAAAATGCTTCAATGTCGCGTGGATGGCATTATTGTTCCTTTTAAGGATTGCTCATTGTAAAGTATGAAAAACAAAGGTTTTGGAAGTAAACTTGATCACAGATCTGTACTTTCTTAAAAATATGGTTCGTAGATCGTAGCATCATAAAATAAACTTCTAAATCACTCACGCTGACGTAGACATTCCTAAATTATAAATAGCAATATATGTGCATTGTACATGCATACACTATACAATGTATATGGTGTATATAGTATACATGTAGGCCTAGCTTGCTTCAATTTATTGATGGGCCTTGACTTTTCACTACGATAGGGAAAATACAGTATTGTACGCTGTATTTTATACGCTGTATTCTCAATGAAAAAAATGATGGCGTCAGCGTCAACTTCAATTGCCAAATTATTGACGCCGTCATTGACGCCATCAACCAATCCTGAAATTGATGGCGTCAATTTTACATCATACTTCATCATCTGTTTTGAAACTCAAACGGTAAATAGACTTTGTCGATGCGAATACTTTTACAGTAGACCTGAAGATCGACCCTTTTCGGCACTCCGTACTTACAGCAAAACAATGTCGACAGATCCAAAAGCGAATTAAGAATAAAAGTGAAGTCGAATTTATCGTCAGCATGTAAAAAACTGTCGGGAACTTTCGCCGATAAGACTGTAGGCAAAATGTCAATACACAAACACTGCCAATGCGAATTGTCACATTGAATAATTTTGATTTTTTTATTGCCACTAGCAGTTCAGCTACCTGAAAGTGATGTCTCAGACATCTCGAAGAAATATCACATAAGGTAGACATGCCTAAACCTTTACTTTGAAGCCATTAGCATACCCATTATTGAGAATATCGAGATTAGGCCTTCCCAACTCCAATATATAACATTATAACATTGAACCAAATAATAAATGTCACCTTTTTACATTGCCAGATTGCATTCTCCTTCTCGCGTCAGCATGCAGTATACAGAAAAAATTCTAAGTACCTTCAAGTCTACAGAATCTTGACAAATTTACCCATTGTATTCTAAAATTGATGCTGGCACTGTTTTTCAGAGGTAAATTGACGGCGTCAACGTACAACACTGGGAAAATAACTTCATAACCGCTCAATATGGATGTCATACGAGGCATTTCCAATGAATGCATAATGTACAATTACTAATATCCGGATCTCCTGACGATTTCATGAACACGGACTTTGATCATTGCCGCTACTTGCATAAATAGAACTGATGGCACTTGGTCGTTACTAAGAGTTTGTCTTAGTTACTTGTCTAGATGTCAGATAACAGGGTCAGATTCCACTTCCTTCCATATATTAGCGGTTGCCATCAACATGTCAAGGAAACTGCCCATGTACAATGTACATGATGTCACCATCAAGCAGACAGCTCAGCGCATTGGTAGCCTCAACCGTGCCAATAGCTATCCCCCATAAAGAACTGTCTCCTATCTTTGCATGTCCACTGATGAAGCATTGTTGCCATTTGTGGGCATGCACCCCACAAAATCATTCCATCCCCCTCGCACTGGTACAAATATATCAAATGTCAATCTTCTGGCTGAAAAACTCATGCGTGTTTCAGCCGTTTTCCGTCAGACTGGATGTTGTTTGATTTAATCTCTTCAACAGATATTATTTCGGTAGAAGCAGTTCTTCAGTAAATTAGTGCTTACCCAAGCCTGTGATATTCTCCAGAATCGCGCGCAGAGCTAATGAACTCACTTGCTATCATATGAGCTCAGAAAGAACACATACTGTGAATCGCTCGAACAACTTTTTTTGCTCGCACGGCGTTGCTTTGAAATCAACTTCCCCAGACCACTTTCCCTGGCCGATTCAATTCAGTTTCATGAGGCGTGCGAACAGGTTTCTGATACAGGATATTTAATAAGCCTCGAACAGCGCTTCCCAACCACTGTGCCACGGTAAGATTATTGGTGTGCTGTGAAGAGATTCCATTATGTGGAAGACATTTCATTTCATTTCGTTATGCCAGTTGCGATGCCTTTGAAGGCGGTTTGCTGTCTGTCTTCTTACTGATTGACAACAGTCGATTCACACTCAGCTCACACTACACACACAGCTGTTTATTTCTTTCTATTCTCAATTAACTTTCAGTGAGTGATACACTATCTGCGATTGTTATGAGTGATGAATCCGCATTCCAAATCGCACAGCATTTTTAGTCTTTGTGAATTATCGTGACGTGAGTTGTGCTTCTATCTTACGCCGATTATTTAAAATAGATGAAACTGTAGATTCTTTATATGATCTTCTTTCTTTTCTTTTTATTTCATTGCTAACCGGCCTTTTTAAGAGTAGTGTGCCGCGATGTAAAATTGAAGTTAGAAGGTCTGATACTTTTTCATTTTGTTCATCTAAGGTCATAATATTCATTGATCTATATCAGGGGTGCGCAACCTGCGGCCGTAGCAGAGGCAAAGTGCGGCCGTGACAAAGAGAAGTAAATGAAAGAGAATACTGTACATGTATATTGCAAATATTTCTGGAGTTCAAGGCAATCGAATAACAATCGTCACCATAGTAGCATGCTAGTCACCCTGTGACTGTCGAACACCTTCATGTCCATGCTGCTTGGAAAATGCGCGCTCGCAGGCGCGATGAAGGCGGTCAAGCAGTTTGACAACTCATGAATAGAATATGCGCTTAACCAAGAATTTAATGCGCGGTTCGACGACTTCAACGCATTTGCTCCTAAAATAATACTCGTTGCCTCGCCGCACCTGATCCAGATAGAAGAGGTTCCATTCGAACTTCAAATGGAAGTGATTGAGTTGAAGGCGAATGATTGTCTTGTGAAACAGTTCGAAAATGGTCGTATTTTGCATGAAAAATAGAAATCAGCTGTGGAATATCCACGATTGCGAGAGTTGGCCCAAAATGTTTTAGTTCTATTTGGAATCACATACGCTTGCGAGGCAGCCTCTCAAATGCCTGATTTTCAGAGTTTGGTCAGCGACGGACAACATCAAGTTAGTCACTGAGTCCTACACTGATATTGTAATTTCTGAGATATTGTAGTTCTGCCTACCCGCACGGAAATAAATGGGGTGTGATCATAGCATGAATTCAAATATATAATCACAGTATGAATTCATACGCATGTTCATAGCATGAATTCATACGTAAGATCATACGTATGAATATGTAATGCTTTTTTTACACTTTTCATACGTATGAAAACAGTAAGAATTCATGCGTATGATCATGGCATGATTTTTTTCATAGTATGATCATAGTATGATTTCTTCATAGTATGATCACAGTATAATTTCTTCAGAGAATCACGTGTAAATTGAACAGCTGATTGGAAAATCTGTGTAATTGCCCTCTTTTATTTTGATCAAGCCACATGAAAATTTGGCAATTCTGAATATCAACTTTTACTATTGACAAGAACACATCGAGAGTAAATAACTTAGTTTTCTGTCATTACCTGTATCAGTGCAACCCTGATTCACCGAAAAAATTGCCGAAACATGTAATTTGATTATGCAGATATACAGGGTGGCGCACGTAAACCGCCGGATTTTAAACTTTTATTACTCCTCAAATATTCATCCGATCGTCATGAAATTTCGACTCATGCTAGTTTGGAGTATAGGATTTATGATAATTATACCTGTTGTACTGAGAATTGTCAGAAAATTCTGATTCTATTGACCGAATGACATGTAGTAAAATTGACATACCATCAATGTATCTTAACATGTAAAATTTAATGATAAACTTTTCCCTTTATTTCCCCCACGTCTTTATCAATAATGACCAAAACGAATTAAGGTAAATGTCATAGAAAACATTTATTAAATGAAAAACATAAGAAAAAAGTGTTAGTAGTCATCGAACTTCAACGTGTCCTCCTCCATTCTCGAGGACGGTTTCGAGTCGCTTTTGGTAGGCCAGAGTAGTTTCTCGACACATTTCAGTTGTCACTTCTTGAAATGCTTGTATGATGCGGTCCTTCAGGTCTTGCATGGATTTTGGCCGTGTATGGTAAACCTTGGACTTGACAAAACCCCACAAGAAGAAATCGCAATTCGTCAGGTCAGGTGAACGCGATGGCCAGGGCATGTTGGGAGATCCACATCCCATCCATCTGTTAGGCATCTTCTTGTTCAACCACTCACGCACAGGAAGTCCCCAGTGTGGTGGTGCACCATCCTGCATGAATATGATGCTCCTGCCTCTTCTGTCCGACTGCACTGCTGGCCAAAATTCCTCCTTGTTGACGGAGGTGTCGAAGAAGAACGGTCCGTATATACCTGATTGGCTGATTGCCGCCCATACGGTGGTGCGTGGCGAGTGCATAGACTCTTGCTTGATCCAGTGAGGGTTCTGGTTGGCCCAATAACGACAATTATGGCGATTCACACCACCATCCAGATGGAAGTGAGCGTCATCGGACCAAGTTAGTTCCACTAAATGGCTCGGGTTGGCTTGGATGCGCTGTAGCTCCTGTTCTGCTAACTCCATTCGGTTTTCCAGATCTTCTTCGTGTAATCGCTGCACCACCTGGACCTTGTACGGATGCCATCCATAGTCATGGAGGATGCGCTGGATAGTGCGGCGACTCACTTGAAGGGCATCAGATGCACGACGGGTAGATGTGTGTGGGTCCTCCTCGAAGTGCTGCACAACTCGTTCCACATTCTGCTCCGTTCGTTCAGAAGATGACCGGTCCCGCTTGACAGTCACCACACTACCACTGGTCAACAGGTTTGTGTGCCACCGCTTTATGGTACGGGCATCCGGTGTTCTCGCGTTCCTGCCATACTCTGAATGATAGCGCCTTTGTACCTCCACTGGACTCTTGAGCCATTCGTACCAAGCCGCGCATTTTGCTCGTTCTGCAACCGAATAATCATCCATTCTTCTATGTTCGATTCTTTTCAGATAGTGATTTAATCGTCGAATGGTATTTTATATGACATGGAAATAACTGAACAATATTCACTTCAAGACTGCGCACAATTCGTTGTGCAGAATACGATTCATGTTAAGTTAATTAACTTGATCTAGATTTTCGATGTCAACAAAATGAGTACATGTCATTCGGTCAATAGAATCAGAATTTTCTGACAATTCTCAGTACAACAGGTATAATCATCATAAATCCTATACTCCAAACTAGTATGAGTTGAAATTTCATGACGATCGGATGAATATTTGATGAGTAATAAAAGTTTAAAATCCGGCGGTTTACGTGCGCCACCCTGTACAATGAACATGACAAGTGAACCAATCAGATATTCTACGACAAATGTAAAAACATGAATTTCACTGCAAGAACTGTGCCAAGCGGCGTTGACAACTGACAGCAATGGCGAAAAGTTCTTCAACACTATCAACCTTCAATAAAAAGTTAAAATTCCGACACCAAACTTATACTAGCGAGAACCGTTAAAATATGAAAATAAGAGTGAATATGGAAGAAACATGTACATTTCTTCGGATTTATTAATCATCAAATAACTGAATTGACACTTTCAATTAGCATGAATCACGCAATTGATTGGAAATGAAAGTTTAGAAGATCTCTTAATTAGTAGAAAGTAATAGTATTATAAAATACGGATCACCATCGAAGAAACGGAAATTATACTTACCTCAAAATGTCATGTCACATGAAAAAAAATTAATGATACAAGCTTATTAACTCAGGCGAAAAATTAGTCTGCTGAATATATTCGCTGCATAGCAGAACATACGAAATCATACTATGAAATGGTAAGAGATTTCCATAGCATGATTTTCGTGTGAAAAAATCATGCGAAATCATACTATGAAATGGTAAAAGATTTTCATAGTATGAAAAATTCATACTTAATCATACTGTGATTCATAACCATTTATTTCCATACGGGTATTTAGATTTTGTGTATTTTCATAAACAAAATATGTTAAAATTTCAGTTGCGTTTTATTTCACATTTATCATTGAATTTAAAGGAATTAATCATTAAGTTTAAATTAATTTTCACTCTTCCCTTAGCGCTGGGGCGAGGCGGACGTCTCTGCAGCCGTCTCGCACTTTGCGCTTTACATCTACTGTTTTTTGCTTCACCATTCATGATTGATATATCTTTCATCGTTTATTTTACATCCTCATGATCCTCCAGTCAGCAGTTTCATTTTGGGACTATTTTGCATTGATCCCATCGTATGCTTCTATGATTTATGATCAAATTCATCACATTAAACAACTGCGCACATGAATTCCCATCGCACAATGTACTCTCGTTCTCAACTATTGCAGCTTCGTCCGCACGCCACTCATCTTCCTTGCTACATCAAAAGACGTCTGTGGTTTCTCCGCCTTCTCCCCAAGCCCACTCCTTCTCGCTCTTACCAGCCTTCTTGCTATGCTGTCCGACCTGCAGTCACCTCGCTGCCACTGCGCGAATCTCATCGTTGTCAGATTTTCCCCGAAGATGCGCAGTTCTCGCCCGTTTCCCATCGCCCAGCTGGTCGCCTCATTCCTCAATATTTGCCTGTAACTGATTTTGTGACGTCATGCATTTCTCCCACTAGAAGGGATTTCCCTCCTGCGTCAGCTGTTAATAAACCGCCTGGTTCTGATCGTCGACCACCTGCCATCCTGTCATTACCGCGACCTGAGCGTTATTGTGATAGACCGCCTTCTCGTCTCACGTTTGGCCTCCTTAACATCAGATCTTTACTTAACAAGGTTGATGATGTTCTTAATCTACGTCGCACTAGATCGATCGATGTTCTTTTGTTGACCGAAACCTGGCATGATTCCGATTCCATTGTCATTCGCAGGATACTTCAGGATAATCTTACTGTTGCTGAGAGAGCTCGACCGCGTGATCCTTTGATCGACCAGTCCCTAGTGACCAATCACGGAGGTGTCCTTATCATTGCGCCAAGAGCTTTCAAACTCACACGTATTACACTTTCTGTTGATCCTACATCGTTCGAATGTTTATGTGTCCGCCTCGTCAGTGGTCCTTCTGTATGCATAGTGCTACTTTGCTACAGAACAGGCCCAATCAATACTACATGTACTTTCTATGATGAGCTCTCCGACGTCCTCGAGCAACTGACAACACTGTCGGACACTGTGTTGATATCTGGTGACCTGAATATCCATCTTGAACGTCTCTCCGATTCAAATACCATCAAATTATTTGATCTCATGTCCTGCATTGGATTTACAAGCAAGGTCGATACACCAA
Source organism: Prostheceraeus crozeri (assembly GCA_907163375.1). NCBI lineage: Eukaryota > Metazoa > Platyhelminthes > Polycladida > Euryleptidae > Prostheceraeus > Prostheceraeus crozeri. The sequence goes on from CAJQUW010011011.1 coordinate 256,800, forward strand.
CACATGCTGCTGGTGGTACGCTGGACGTTTTGTTTTCTTCTGTCCCAAATTTTCCTAGTTCGGTGGTAGTTTCGGATCCAGGTCTATCTGACCATTCACTACTACGCTGGACCTGCTCTTTTCATCGACCTCCTGTCATTTACAAGGATTTAACATTTCGCCCATGGAGCAAATTCAATGTGTCCGAACTTCGTGACAGCCTACTTTCTTCGCCTCTATGTGATGCTTCATCTTGGTCTGATGACCCAAATGAACTCGTAGCTCTATTTGAACAGACCTTCAACACAACACTCGACTCTCTTATCCCAGAGAAATCGTCCCGACGCCGTGTACGACCCTCTAATCCATGGTTTGACTCTGATTGTCGGGAGGCAAAGAAGTGTATTCGCTATCTTGAGCGACAAGTTAAACGTACATCTGCTTCGACTCCTGATCCAAATCTACCTTATATTCTGTGGAAAGAAGGGCTTCGTATATATCGCGCACTGCTACGTATTAAGAAATCTCTATATTGGCAAGATAAACTGTCATCAGACATTCACAATCCCAAGTCTCTTTGGCAATCCCTTGACTGCCTCATGGCTCGAAGTCACACCCCTCCTTCCCCATCGTTGACTGCCAGTGATTTTCATGACTATTTCAATAACAAATTATCTGCTATTCGTGATTCTATCCCATTACCTCCTTCTAGTGACGCTGACTTATCCGATGCTGCTCCATCTGATTTCCATCAGTTTCTACCAGTGTCTCCTGGTACTGTGATTTCTTTTCTGCAGAAACTTCCTAACAAGAGTTCCTCTCGTGATCCTATCAAAACCAACTTCCTCAAAGAATGCGCTGATCTTATCGCTCCTTTCCTGGCTCAGCTGTTTAATATTTCTCTTTCTCTCGGAGTCTTCCCTAATCATTGGAAGAAAGCAATCGTGACACCTGTGCAGAAGAAATTAACAACTGATCCACATTCTACCAGCTCCTATCGTCCTGTTTTAAATTTACCTGTGTTGTCCAAACTACTGGAAAGGATAGTCACGTCTCAATTACGTTTGTACTTGGAGTCCAACAGTCTCCTGCCTCAATCGGCGTACCGGTTCAGGCTATTCCACGGAAAGTGCCATTCTGAAACTCACTTCAGATATTTTCAACGAAATGGATGATGGAAACATCTCTGCTGTGGCAAGTTTGGACTTGACATCGGCATTCGACACTGTGAGCCATTCAATCTTGTTATGTCGCCTCTCTTACACATTTGGAGTGTCTGGAAATGCTCTGCAGTGGTTCACATCATTCCTGTCTGACCGTCAGCAATGCGTGTTTTTTCGTGATGAATACTCCTCTTGCAGCCCAATTATTTCTGTAGTCCCTCAGGAATCTGTTATTGGTCCTATTCTTTTCATCATGTATGTGTCTGACTTGTTAAGTGTCTCTAATAACCATCGCCTGTCTATACTTATGTATGCAGATGACATTTTATTGTATGGCTCTGATACACCAGCTCGTACTGTCGACCTATCTTCTCGTGTTTCTGCTTGTATTTCTGATATAGATGAATGGCTTTCATCAAACAGTCTATGCCTCAACTCACTGAAGTCTGAGGTTATGTGGTGTAGCAGTGTGAGAAGAAGCCATCAACTACCGAGTAGCCCGATTGTGGTAGGAGATCAGGCTATCACTCCCAAACCAGTTAACAGCTGTCTCGGGGTGATGCTTGACCAACACCTTCTAATGAAAAGGCATGTTGCAAAAGTCAGCTCCACCTTTTTTTCTATTCTGAGGCAAATAAGATCAATTAGACCTTTCTTGTCCCGGCATGCCTCACGAACTCTGGCTGAGACCCTTGTGATCAGTAGACTCAACTATTGTATTTCATCCCTGTATGGTCTTTCGATGTCGTCAATCAGACAATTACAGAGGGTTCAAAATGCAGCTGTACGTATTATTTACCGACTCAAACGTTTCGAACATATTACCCCTTATGTGCGAGAACTGAAATGGCTTCCTGTAAAAGCTTGCATTATTTTTCGAATTTCTTGTATTGTCCACAAGTCTCTATATGATGTTTCTCCCCGCTATATTACCGATCTCATAACCAAGATTTCTGAAGTCCCCAACCGTTCCCATCTTCGTTCTTCACGATCCTCTACTCTACTTATCCCAGCTGTTCGCCGTCCTACTCTTGGTGGAAGGTCGTTCTCTTCTTCATCCTCTAGAATCTGGAACTCTCTTCCTTCCTCACTCACATCCATCTCTTCCATACGTTCTTTCAAACCTGCTTTACACAATTACTTGTATACTACTTATGTAGAATGCTAACTGTATCCTTCTATTTTTGTAATTTTTGCCTCTTAGTCTTGATATACGAGTATGTACAGTGGCCTTGAAATCTTTTTATGATGTAACGCCACTATAATATTGTTCATGGAAATAAATAAATAAATAAATAAAGCTCACGTTTTGGGTTGCGAAAGAACTGTATGATTTGTATGATTTGCAGGCTTGCATACGAGTGAATGCCTAGAATAGACGGGCTCTGTGAGGAATGAATGAATTTTGTATGGCTCGTGATTCCTTTATGATTTATTACAGTAGCCTAGTAAAGTGTTTTTCCCTTCGGTTGCCCCCACAAAAACATGCTTTCAACTTTTCAAGTGCTTATAATACCATAAGCTTAAAATCTTTTCGGGTCAAAAAAATGACCGTCGGTCCTATATGTGTTAAATTGCTAACTCATTCTTTGCGAAGTAGGCCTTCATACGATTTCACTGCGTCATTCACTAGGGAAACCTAATATGAGTGGTGGAATATTAGAAAGGATTGACTATTGACCTATTTGTTTGCACACTTATTAAGTGCGGCCGTAATTCCTTCGGCCTTCGAAATGGCGGCCGAAAAATGTATGAGGTTGCGCACCCCTGCTCTATATTCATGGCTGATGTAGGGGACAATTCTGTGAATAAAGCGCATGGACATGTACAACGGAAACTGTTATTTCACCTCGCATTAATCTTTTCTATCCTGATTGGATTTGTGCTAAAAGGTTATTGGGATAATAATTGTTTTTCAGTAGACGATAAATTTTCATCCTTGTAGTCTGCAATTCTGAAAATGGTCGATTTTATCTTTGCAATTTGTACGCGTTTTATTTATTCCTGTTGTCATTATTTAGTTGCAGAAATATCCTCAAAATAGTGAGCCGAGGGGAGCCCTGTGGTCTCTTCGGAAACTCGTCTATCTTTCAGATGGCGATCAACAGTGAAATGCCACTGACTGCATAGCCGTATACGATTTCCACAGCAGCAGAAGACAAGTCGAATGGATGTTATAAAATTAAAAGTTCTGTCAGGAGTGGGATTCGAACCCACGCCCTCAAAGAGGACTGCGACCTGAACGCAGCGCCTTAGACCACTCGGCCATCCTGACTTAGCGGTCACGAAGCGCAGCGTTGCTGTCTCATCGCTATGCCGTTAACTAATCGCATGCACTCAGTTACGTATTATTGCGTGTCGTCGATGAATGCGACAGTTTACCGCGTCATTTTCAGTGATGAATGGGTGACAGAGAGATAGAATTTAGGGAACTTCGGGCGGCTTAAAAACGGGAACAGCTGGCGATGCCGATGACTGAAGAATTGTTGAATTAGAGCATAATGTAAAATTTAACTTACAGCAGATCAAGATAGCTTTCTTCATTGATATGTAATTTTCTAAGTTTCATACAGCACCGTAGCTAGCCTATTTGTTCCCCTCCCCAAATGAATTTTTTTATTTTCATCGATTTTGTTCTCCATGGTCAGCATTTCCTTGGTGCTTTCCTTCGGTTTTGACATCACTTTTTTTAGTTTTACGAGATTTTAATACTCTTATTTCATTGCAGAATCCATGGATACTTATGGGTTATCCCCCCAGGTTTTTAAATTTGTCTAAAATCTGCGAAACTGAATCATTCGTCACCAAACTTCAAGTAGACGTACTAATGCATATTTTCTACCCACATCATGCAGATCGGACAAGTAATTTTTGCATTTCAGACGATAACGTGTAAGTGTAGCGATGTCAGCAGCTTCATCTGACTTCATCTGTTCGACACATTATTGTTATTCGTGTGTACATTGTTCTCTCTCCCTCTTCGTCTCATCCACTTCTATTTGAAATCTTCCCACGGCACAACCTTGCCCCACCATTTTTAAGTTAAAAATGTTAATGTAGGGATGTTGCTTGGTCATTATCACTGCACGAGTTGTCGGGAAATGACTTTGTTGAGATCAAATGCTTTCTGCTCAGACGATGAGGTTTGAAGAAGTCAGATCTAGCTGCAGACATCGCTACACTTCAAGTGATCGCCCCTGATTCAAAAACTACTTGCCCGATTTGCGCAAATTTTGGCACGTGGGTAGAAAATATCCTCACTCATGAGTGCCCAACGTTTTATGACGATTGATTCATTTATACGGATTTTAGACAAATTTGAAAGCGTGCGGATGACCCATAAGTACCAATCCATGTTCATGCTGATGAACACCATATTCTCAATGTGGCCTAAGTTATCATGTGCTATTTTTTTATTCATGAAAATATGCATGCAGCTAAAAAAATAATACTTTTAGCATGTCTACATGTATTAGATATACAATGTTTCTTCCTATGTAATTGCACAAACAGTCATATAATTTGTTTTGTTGTCAATTTTAATTCAGGTGCTATACACCACATTGGTATGAAAAAGTCTTCTGTTGAAGTATAAATCACAGCTTCAGTGTTTAGATCAAAAACTGACATAATTACATCAGCTTCATTCACTTACAAATATAAAGTTAAACGTATAGGCCAATTTGTAATAATAAATCTACACAGTGTTTCTAACGTATTTATGTATAGTTCACTTCATACAACTTTGGTCAAGAAAGTAGAAGCAATGACTTGTGTTTCGAATTAGTCTGACTTTCAATATTCAAAAATAAAATAGACTATTATTATCATCATGCGTACATGAATAATTATTAAAGCCTAAATAGAGTTAAAGCATCAAATAAAATCAGTCATAACGGTTTCCTTCGATCCTTGGTGCATGCAAAGTCCATCACTAGCTCATCGAAATCCAGTTCCTTGGCTATTCTATGTTCGATAAAGATGGCGGTTGAGTCCGAAAGTCGTCCTATCAATCATTGAGGTGCGATGGCTAGTTTTATGAATTTAAATTTACTGAAACCCCCTTTCAGCTGATGCGATGCTTGTATGTGTTGTTTGAGGCATGCGTAGTGTAATAGAGAAGTTGGGATAAATTTCCTGCAAATCATTCTGGTACCAGAGGCAAGAACCGGATGCAGATACATTGCTTCGCCATATCGCTCCTCGTATAATAATGTCTTTGCAAAAAATATTGCCCTTCCAAGTCTTGCCCCCGCCGACATGGGGATTCGGTGGGTGCTAACTACGGCACTGCTTTCATAATTTATTTATGCACATTCATGTATATTACATTTACGCTACATGTCTTGAATGGAGGAAATAGAATTAGGTTCAAATTCAGTAAAAACTAAATTACACATAAGAAACAGTAAATGTTCTAATTCTGTCAGAACTTGAAATTCAGCGGTTGTCTCATATTGTGCCAAAAACGATGCTTCTGTTCTTCCCCCTCCCCAAATTTTTGTTGTTGACACCCGCGAGTGTTGCATCGTCAAATATCTTCTGTTGCTTCTAAGTGCAGTCTCACTACCGTCGCAAAAGAGTTGAGTGCGTAAAATTCCTCTGGTTTGTAGAACATTAGAACAGGTTTGTTTGTAGCTACAGCGCTTGCTTTGTTGTTTATTGCAGACAACAATCCCACGAACGAAGATCATGATCACAGCTGTATCTTGCATTCTAACTTGGCATCCAAGGGACCAATCCTTCATCCCAGGGTTCAAGGAGGACTTTCAGTGGTGCTGTACTATCACTCAGTGACAGATCAAGTATTTTCTGAATCTAATGTGTCTAGCGAAATTTGACGAATATGGAAAAAGGGGGGAGAGAGAGAATAGAAGTACCCCAAAATCAAATTATTACAGTGATATTGAATTTGACAAGTTGAGAGAGAAAACGTGGTCAAAAGCAATGCAGAAAAGGGACGGAAGCGGAAAATGAAAGTCGAGGGTGTTTAAATCTATTTTATGAGCGCTACTTGTAATGTCTAGTAATGTTGGCTCCCTTTAAAAGAGAGGTATCAAAGACTGAGAGCAACAGTTATGCATAAATATTTTTTCAATGGGTTTGAATATGGTTTCAAGGTAACGTGTTTTTTTACCGATTCAAATTTAAAAAGCTGATTGTTAATGCGTCGTATTCCATCTTTTCGCATCCGTTTTATAGCTGATCAACATTTTAAAGAAATCTGCATTCTCGAAAGTTCGCGCAAACATGAAAGTTGATCTGAAGAAAATATATCTAACGCGTGCAAATTTTCAACCTCACTGATTTGTCTGTGTTTACACAATAAAAATCAATTTCGCTGTGTATTTTACAGTATCCTATTGTTAAAAACAAATTCGTAGAGTCAAATGTGCGACAAAAACAGACTCTGTGGCTAGAACTCGTGACTATGTGGCACTCTTATCGTTATGTGGCAAAAATGTTTAGAAACCATGTGATTTGATCTATCTGCAAATGTCACATTTTATGAAAAAATAGGGTATCGCTTTGGTGATTTTTATTTGTTATTAAAAAACCGAAAAATTCAACTCATTTGGGCTCCCTACGCCTGATAATGTGATATATGTACAAAAATAATGTTTAAATTGATGATGCATAATATAAAGATGTAATATAATTCACAATTCAGTATGAATATCTGAACATGCTATTCGTAAGTTTGCTATGCTGCATACTACACTACACTTGCACTTGTCGGCATCGACAACATATGTTGATAGTGTTTTAAGTAGAGTTTACAAAAATAAGGATTTTAATATTCGAAGTAACGAATAAAATTATCTATAAGTTGTGTGGTCGAATATTATTCGACTTTTCTAATTAGTTATGTCACTCTTATGTGAGCCGTCGAAAACCGCAAATAACAAACAATAGGTCTTATTCATCAACAGGGTAATTACAAAGATGTGCAATGATCGCATACCAACTAATACTTGTCATGCGATAGTTTACGCACAACTGTGTGCATATTAATAAGCAGCAACTGCCATGTAATGTCGTCAATTGTTCTTGTTTCCGAGGAAGTATCGGCGAAGAAAAGGATTTTACGCAATTATTGACAATGCGAGGTCCAGCAATTTACACGGCTGACATGGCTGTAGAATTCTGACGTTGATTCCAATACCGGCGCTGAATGTTGCGGCTGCCACTTTGATAAATCAAAAATATTTTCAGTTTTATAGATGAGGCTTGTACTCAGGTGTAGGAATAGTTATCTGGTCAAAACTTAGTGATCTAATATAGATCTCACTTACTTGGTTTGGGATGAAAAGAAATGACATGAGGTTTGAAATATTTTTTACTGTCGAAGTTGGACTCTATCTTACTGCAACATTTTTATGCATATATTGTGCTCTAAAATGATGAATAACTTTTAAGCTTATTTTTCGTTCACAATCGATCTGATTTGCTGGCTAAATGAAGGAGGAAAATTATTCGAGGGAAAAATATTTGTCGAATGCAATAAGAACAAGAATCTTGAGCTTACATGTATTTGCTCGAATATTTTCCCCCCTACCAAAAATCCTAGTTTTAAGCATTTACATCCGCCTCTTTGCCAATCCATGGATGGATAGCAGTTCGGATTAGTGACTAATTTGTACCATATCTGCTTACGCTTTGACTGGAAACTCAAAGACGCCTATCATTAAGTATGTGCCATACTCATTACTTAGTGGGATCTCATTAGGGCTTCAAAAAGCATGGTTTGTTTTTAGAAGCATGGTGAAAAACACAGAATCTAAGCACATTTAAAAAGATCTTCCTGAAACAACTGACTCCAACTGACTCAATACACATTCTAGTATTTTGATCTAGTTTCTAGATATTATTTTCAAACCATTTCAATAATACTTGTTCCATGATTTTTTCAGCTCATTAGATTTTTTAGTATAGTCAGAGTAGATTTCAGTATTTTCCCATTTCACATATCAGTACGGTAATGTATGAATTTTCAGAATGCCAGTCTCATTTCTGCAGGACCCGCCCACCTTGGCTTGAACGTACAGGTAGAGCGCCGAAACGCGGCGGGCACCTGCTGACGTTTGTCTATTGTTTTGTGTTTTTATTCATTTCATAACTATTAATTTTGTTAGCTTTTATATGATTAAGGTACTGCACAACTGTCTGACGCTGACCTCCATAGGATTGGCATTACGATTATTTGTGATATTGTGTCTATTTATATCTAATCTCCTATTAAATCAAACCTGAAGACTTTGACGTAAGAGATCACTTGTTAAACGGCCTTGTACGATCTCGTTCACTTAAGGGTGCAGTCCAGCCCGTATAGCGCAATGTTATGGATCCCCGCAACGGTCCCTCCGGCACTCCTTGGATCCTGTAAAGCCTTAGTGCTTAACATTTTAAGGGATCATATATATGATGGACCAATAGGGGTTAGGTCCTGCTCCACCTAAGAACCGCGAAGTCAGTCAATAAATGGACTAGTGGGGAAGATCCTCTCACACAGATTCCGTCAAGTTCGGCTCCAAAATACCATTTATGTCTGGTGGTGGGAACGTACCACCTGCCCTCCTAAAGCAAACCGTAGGTCATATTAAATACATGACCTATATTAAATTTTTAAAGTTATGTTGCTCAATATGTAAGACTCCTTATGGGGATGTTCCAGCTTTAATTGTACCGTGAATTCCATGTGCTTTGGAAACGCACGTCAGAAGTTAAGGACGGGAAGGTTCCCGGTGATTGGTTAATAATAGCAGCTGGGTCAAACATATCAGATTAGTAATTGGACTGTTTAGTCGCAGCAAGAAATCTGCAAAGGATTGCTAACCAAAGAATTTCGAATTTTATTGTCAAGCCGGTATGACTAGTGATGATTGAGTCTTTTAGACGATGTAGAGAACTTTACAACCTACAGATTATTCCAACTTTGGACAGAATTGTGGATGCGGAGAAGTCAATCCTGACTATGAATCACTCGCAGAGCAGTCGTTTTTTAGCAATCTGGAAAAAATCGACATTAATCATTCAGAAAGGACTGACAGTGGCAATTGTATTTTGTAGCGATTTTGTAACAAGTTTCAAAAGTAAAGAAAAATGACTGATGTGTTCATTGCACTTTGAATACACTATCATCATTTTACAACTCAAAGGATAAGATGACCTGTAATGTCTACAGAATTTGCGTTCCCGGAAATATTTTTGTGATGTTTAATAAATATTAGAAAATGGAATATAAAAAAATTATTAGCTTAAGTAGTCTGAGGTGCAGCAGGCATCTCAATAACAGTGAGATGAGTATGGGAAGAAAGTGTATTTAAAAAAGATGACTCGTATTTTGTTGTCTTAATAGATTTCTTCTATGTCAGAATCTGTTGAAAAAAGACAATGCCTAAATTGAAATACTGCAGTGCCTTATTGGAGATATTTGGCACTCTCGTCCAATTTAGGGCCCAGATCAAATTACAGCAGCAACCGATAACTCAAGCTCACTTTTTAAGCGAAAGATGCGATGCCTTCTCAGATGGCCAGTTGAAAATTCAACTGCGTCAATCATGCCAACCATTGTATTCCATGTGATTTCGTTTAGGTTTTATGATTTTCCAGCTTAATGCCATGCTAACAAACTCCTGTATCTTGTTTCAGAGCACCCCTGGGCAGTTTGAAATAATCAACGTCAACGAAGGCCGATCAGCGTCGAAATGTTTGGACGAAATAATTAAAGACTTGCAGTATGACAGTTGAACATTCAATGACAAAATTATTTTTCTACTAATGTCACTTTTTTGTCATGTCTTCCTTTTGAATCATGATGAAAATATAACTTTATGCAGCATTTTGTTTTCATCCAAAGTTGATGTATATATTGTCAATTTCAGCTAATAGATAGACGAGGGTATACAAAATGCAATGTTCATATATCTAGTTTAGAATATTATCTAGGGTTTTGTGAAACTGCATTTAAAATGATAGAAATGCGAGGATTTTGTCAGTTTTCAAAGTTTTCTTGTCATAGCTTAAATATGTGAACTCTGAAGTATGCGAGTCTGATTCTGTTGCACAGAAACCATTGTGAAAATGTAACTTCATTCAACTCAGCAATACCCTGCTACTTCGCGAAATAGTTATGTAATTGTATTTGATAAATTACATTGCTTATCTTCGAAGACATCCAATTTTTTTCGGTCCATTTACATATTATCCTCAGTAAGGGGCTGAAGTTTTCGGTAAAGAGGCCGGTCCCAGTCCTGAAATATTAAGCAGCCGGACCTAGATGTAGAGATTCATTTTAATTGATCGATAGAATTCTGCGCATTAGTGCTTTTGATTGCTTATTGGCATTACATGTCATCGAGAAATAAAAAGATAGAATCTGGCATAACAAACACGTGACAGCAAATCAGGCATGCAGATTTTGAAGTATCATGGCCTCGATGACTCGCAGTGCATTTAATCAGCTCAATTGTCTACCCCTATATTCTTCGAAAACTATGTGATAAATTTACTGATGCTCATAATCCACAGCCAGGGTCGTCGATAATATCAGATTTTCAGGATCATGCCTCACTAGAATGATGATTCTATTCAACTAAAATCAGTTGAATTAACGCATTTGGGACAATATGATCATTTAGTAATATTTTGTAAATTTCATTTCAATTGCCATCATTTTCCCCCAAATAACTTATTTTCATTATTATGATCATAATTCATAAGCAGGCCAGATGTCGATGCGGCTTTTCCAAACGCCTCCACAGCCCCGTGGTTAGGTGTCTGAGACGATAAATTTTCACATCCGAGGCAAGATTCACACATGCCACCCAGGCTCCGTGCCGAGATTAATTTGCTCTTGATCTAAAAACCTATCACAGTTCCACCTCCGCAATCATGTCTTGAGCGAATGATGTTGATTGAATCGTGATTTTTTCAAATAATTGTGTGGTATACTGCATCTTCTTGACTTTTAATTCAATTCGCTTTTTTGCTCTTATAAGAAAAAGAGCGAATGACTATCGAAGTTTTGTTAATAGATTCTTTCAAATTAAGAAGCATGTCAAACTTCGTCCTCAACTTAGCCTATACAAATTTTCCCTCTAAGTCTTGGTCAGATCCACCATCACAATAACTAGCTCTAACTATTTTAATAGTTGGATCGGAGCCGCTATCTATCAAGTTCATCTTGTTTTTTATTAAGAAATTGAAACCGCCTTTCCGTTTCACTTTTTGGGATAACTAAGCGATTCGTTTCCGGTTTCAGTTTTTTCCGGATAACCGTGCCGTTGGAATATGATGCGATTTAGACTTTGGCAGAAAAGGAAAGTCTATGGTGTGTTAGTTAAGGGTTAAGCACAGTAACAAGGCACAAAACATGGCATTTTCTAACTCTTCTTTCTTGAATTTAGAGACACTTCCTGTTCCAGCATACAGTCATGAATTCCTGACTGCCTATGGGTTGTCAGTCAGGCTTCTCTTTTCAAAAAATAGTGTTTTTTGGAAGGTGGGTCCAAATTAGTGGAAAACTACATTTTTGACGGGCTGCCGCAGCTAAACTGTGTTTACACTAAGAATGATTTCATTATGTGAAGATAGCAAACTTCAGGCTGTGTAAAAGTCATACTGGTGCGATGACCAGTCGAAAACGCTTTCATCCTAATTACAAGTAATTTTTTACTGGAATAATTCAGGTTATAATTGCAGACAGTCGCATGTATGATATCATGCTTGTGACTTCAGAGGGAAATGTTATCAATGTGGCTGCGACTAATAGAGACATCACGTTTGTAGGAATGTTGACCGTACGCATCCATTCAATAATGATGGACGCTGTGTTCACCGGGACGGATTTTTCGACGCGGTACCTTAGAATCTCAGCGCGAGCCGTGGGTGCTGAATAATCAATTCAATGTTTGAAGTATTTGAGAATTTTCCAAATGTTTCATTTAAAAAATCACTTATGCACTTTTTTTCGAAAAGTTGCTGTGTATTTCGCCCTAGGGAATTAGGCCAAAACGTGCCGAACTGAGAACCGTGCAAACATATCGTAATGGAGCAAATCACACAAAATTTGCTTCTTTAACCGTTTTTAGCATTGCTCAGATTTGACAGTATTCAGTAAAAATTATTTCGGAAGGATGAGCCACGCCGTTCTCGATCTTTTAGCCGATAGACTAAAGATTACGTCACTGACGAGTATCGACTTATGTAGAATTTCCGATGCCATGGACATGACACCGGATGAGATAAACCAGCTGGTTCCTTGATGGAGAATGCACATGATATTAAGTTGAATCTTTGACCATTAGTTTGGCTTTGACATAAAGCAGGATGTAACACAACAGAAGTACACACGCTCTCGTAAGTGCATGTATTTTTGCCTGACGTCTTTTAGCAATAGAGCTGCATAGCAGCTAATATTTTCATTAGGGAGAAGGCACAACTTCGACTATCGGCAAGACTTAGACACTTAATCAAACAAATGGACAGTGTTGGCTTCTTGTATGTTTTCTCTTAACAACTAAAGAGTACTATGTCTAGAGCCATAATTTTCGGTATGATATATCAATTCAGGTCATTTCTATTCATGTTCATGAACATTTATCAATGAAGCTTAACACATTCAGATACGGCAAGCCTACTACTAAAAAAGCAAGAAAACAGTGTAGGCGACAATGTGTTCTTCCATCCAACTAACATACTCGTATATTCGAACTTAGAATATTCAACAAAAATGCTGAATTAAGGGTAGGGGAGGGTGGAGCACATTGAACCACAAGCCTTTTCTCCGAAACTATAAAAAGTGGAAACCTTATGACATTGTTTATTGAATAAACTTTGTTCCTCTGATAATTTCGGCTGTTTATACACTCCATCATTAATTTCACAGGATTTCTCAAAATTTCAACGAAAAGTAAATTTTTAGAAAATCAGAACTTTTGTTTCAATACAATCAACAACTTGCGTATATTTTCATTAGACAGCATTTTTCTCAAGTAGGCTATTCTTCATCAATTTCAATAATCTGTTAGCTTAAAACTATTTGAGTGCAGCCCTATTAGCACCCGAGCACGTTTTTCAAAAGTTAACGATGTAGGACAGATTACCAGCCAGGATGGCGCACTTTGGTTCATAGAGCCCCACTTCGATACTCCTGTTTTCTTTTATTGAGTGAATGAAGTGATTCATAGTTTTGACATGGGATTATGCTACAAATTGGTCTGCAACGCTATCAAATTGTTAATGCTCTTTGTTTTGGTGTGTAGTAATTTTTCTGTATTCTTAGGCTCAAACTATGAATTTTGTTGCTTGATCTTGATAATTCATGAACTGAAGTTATAGATCTGATACAGAAAGTCTAACAAAGTTGAATAAGAGAGCCAAAAAGAAAGGTGGTTCAATATACCCTACCAATGGGGTACATTGAACCACTTTGGTAGACATTTTAAAATTAGAATTGTGAGGAGTTGAAATGTCACGGAAACGTCCAGCAACTCAGAGATTACTTAGTATGTCCTCAACTTTTGATGCAAGTTTGATTTTAGCTCATTTAATTTAGTACATTCAAACTGTTGAGAAAGGATCAAAAACATGTTCAATGTGCCCTACCCTCCCATACTCTTCAATCGTTAAGAGAAAACACAGAAAATTTCATTTTTGCCATAAACTGCAATCTGCGTCCTGTCTGACAAGGAGAGGAACTAATAAGAACTCGGCAGACGCTCAGATTAATAGGAGGCGTAGGATGTACATGTACATCATTTTGTGAAAGTCCCATTTTTGGCCTCGTTCCCGGACGAAATTCGTTCTGGCTGCTGTGCAATTATCTTAAATAATTCAGTAGTACATCGTTTCCATAAATCCGACGACAATTGCTGTAAAGTCGTTTACATCAGACATGCTGGTGCGCACGGTTATATGCATGAAGCATCACAATGTTGATCATAATACAAGATTATCACTTATACCCAGCAAAACGACATATTATCACAAACGTCTTTGTAAAATCGTTATGATTATCACTGTGCTAATTATGACTGATTGGCTTACAAGGTTCGTTTGTATTTCACGTTTTCGTATGCTAATGTTTTTCGGAGTCATCTACACAGGTATGGCTTCTAGGACAGTCTGAAAATGCATTTGCCAAAATGAAAAAAAACTCAACAGGTTGTCATGGCTATTTTTATGTATGGTAATAATTGCTTCTTTTCGCAAGATAAAATAAACCGGTTTGAAATCCGAACTGGCTATCGGTTTCCATCCCTACTTGAAAACATCACACGAATAAAGCTGGTTTCTGCATTTGAGCACGTACTCACTTTCGATCTACGTTCTTTTTTTTGGCTAGCGTGTGTGTCGGTTCAAGATCGCAGTGATACTTTGTACAACACACGTCATTGTCACAGTTCGCGTAACACTTGAATAGATTATTTAATCGGTGAAGTTGGACAAAGCGGATTCGTCTGCTTTAACAAATCTTCAATGTTTAATGATATAAAAAATGTGCACCAATTGATCATAGAAATCGCAACTAGATTTGGCCTCAGCTCGCAGAATATGCGGTTGACATCTGGGATAACAAAATTTTGGTTTTAATAAAGCCAATTTCGGTTTAAGAAAAGCAAAAAGGAACTTTTCAATATTTTGTAATTTCTTCAGTAGGAATTTTCATGTACAGTTATGTAATGTTGAGTCGCATTCGCAGTCAAAACTTTGTGACAGATCTAATTAGCCATTTAGGGAATTTTCGTCATGGGTATTCATTTCTAGTGATAATTCAGCTAGCAACTGCATTCCGCATAAGATAAGTGCTTGGTAGACGCGTTTTATTCATTTGGATAGACATTTTTCATTTTTAGTAGTCATCATTATCTTCAATAAATCTACAGACTTAGTGTTTTCAAAGGAGCATTTATCCTTTACTAAGGTTGCGTAAATTCCAACAAAATTTTCATGTGACTTGTCACACGCTACGGTGATTTATTTGGTAATTTACTGGAGCTCCTCAATCCCAGTCCATCCACTAGCTTAGTTGGGAATTGGTAAATTTTGTTTGAGCATTGCTTTTACTCTTACTCTAGCGTTCAACTGTGACTACCATTAAACATATAGCACCATAAAAAGTGAGCGCTAGCTTGCAGTTAGCAGTGGTCACTGCTGACAACAAAGAATGAAATCTTCTGTGTGGTAATACGCTGAGAAGGAGGAAGTCATTCATGTGATTTTTTTATTGCTCGTTGAGCTCTCGCTGCCTCTTTGTAGTGGAACGCGGCTGAAGGTGAAATGCACAATGCAACAGTGTAATGCGGCTTCATCAAAACCAGCCGGCCGGGGTTCAGAGAAGTCGGCCGGAACCGGGTCGGTGGCCGACTTATTAAAACCCGACCGGTCGGGACAGGGACGGCGATTGGCGTGTCTATACCGGTTGATAAAGGCCTCAGCCTCACTGCGAGCTTTTCCAAGCGTTTCCGAGCAAAGCGTTTTGCAACAAATATTAAGTCATCACTGCAGCAGTAGTAGACTGCCACACTGAGAGCAAAGCAAAGTAGAGTGATTAATAGCTTACGGGCATCCGTTTGCTCGGGACGCTCGTGTTTGCTTTGGTTTCAGTGTGGCTGAGGCCTAAGGCTTTGATCGTCTGACATTATTTGGTCAACCTATGCCATTAGACATTCAATTTTCACATAGTGTAGGGCCTACATGAAACATATGATTGGTAGGCCTACCGGTGCTCCGGATAAAAGAGAGTTACTTATTATAATACGATAGTATGCGATGCCTTTATTCGCAGTTTGATAACTCTTTTCGTACGATGAGCAGTAATACGCGAAATGACTTATTTACTAATCTAATGAGTCGTAGGCCTACTTTATAATTCATGATAATGTTAACTACATTTTCAAAGTCAAGCAAATACAAGCAAATTGAAAAGATATAATGAAAATAATAGCCCAAGCGGGCATTGATGTAATAATTGCATTGATGCAATAACATATGCGTATATCCCCGCCTCCGCAAAAAGGCTTTAAGCGATCAATAATTCTAAGTTCAATATAATAAAAGCTTTTCTAACGATGAAAGTTCTGAGATGAACAATTTGATAACTTGCGATTTGATTATTTGCGAGGCTGAAGTAGCAAATTGCCTTTTGAGACGCGATATTTTCAAAACCTATTTTCATTGCGTGAAGATTTTATAATTTGTTGACGGCATCAGGCGTTTACAGTATTCGTCCAGTGTGACAGTTTTCCTGATTTCTTTTGTCGATATTTCTTGATGTGTCATCGTGCTATTGTATTAACATGTGCGCTTTGATACCATGGTATTCTATCATGGCATGAATACGCTGCAAGTCAAAATAGTGCGACAGCCAGAACGACTTTCTGCAGTGAACTAGTCCGAAAGTGAGACTTTCATACAATGATGTACACGCTATGCCTACTACGAATCGGCACGTCTGCCGAGTTCTAGTAAGTTCGTTCCTCTTCTTGTCAGACAAGATCAAAGAAAACACATGTAAATCCAATGGGACGCAGATTGCAGTTTTTGGCTAAAATGAAATTAGAAAAGTGCTAAGCCCAGAGTTATAAATTTTGGCATGGAATGTCTTCAGGTCATTTCCTTTCATTTCCATGCACCCCTGTCTATAAAGCTAAACGCATTTAGATTTGGAGAGCCTCTTAATGTCGGCAAACACAAACATTTTGAGTTACTCTATCCGCATTCAATCACATTCTCACATCCATTGCCGATTGGATGCATGACAGTAGCACATGCACAGCATAGGAAATGACCTGAAGACATTCCATGTAAAAACTATGACTCTGGGCTTAGTACTTTTCGTTCAATCAGAGAAATTTTAAACCAAAAACTGCAATCTGCGTCATATTGGATTTACATGTGTTTTTCTTTGATCTTTTCTGACAAGAAGAAGAACTCACTAGAACTCGGCAGACGTGCAGATTCGTAATAAGCAAGGGTGTATATCATCATGTGAAAGTCTCACTTTCAGCCTCGTTCCCTGTAGAAACTCGTTTTGGCTGCCGGACTAAAATGTCGCGTTCTAAAATGCAATTTGTTGCTTCAGCCAAAAATTGGAGTCGTGGAAAACTGAAAAATTGGCTGAATACAAATATCTAGAATTTTAGGAATCATATTTTGAGAATGAAGTATTTTTGAACGTTGGAAAATTAAGGAAATAAACTTTTGTATCCATATGAAGTCATTTAGATTACATAAGTATGTGTTTCACTGACTTCAGGCCATTTAGGAAAAGCATAATGTGTTCATGAACTTATAAGAGTCACCCCTCACAGAATTCGCTGAAATTTTGAAAACTGAGTGCGGTAGAGTCAAATATCGCTCATTATCTAGCACGTCAAAATTTGGTGGCAAAATTAAAGAAGGGAATAATTCAAATTTCATGATAATAATAGTTTAAAAAAATGTGTGAGGATAATTTTTGAATGGTGTAATTGGAATAGCATGTCTGGTCAACATAAAAAATAGCGTGGAAATTCGATGAAATGGACCGAGCATTAGAAGCTTGAAATCTGGTCGCCATCTGGGTAAGTTTCCAGCTGTACTTGTAACTTAAATATGATTTTCAATTCAAATTAGTGAATGGTAACATGGGACCATTTCGTGCTTTTGTTAATGTGTGTTATTTACAGTTCAGTATTTCCAGCATAATATCGCACTATCGCATTACTAGTAGCACTACTGGCATGTTGTATCAAGTATATATTTACTTAATGAGAATTAAGGATATAAACAGATTAATTAAATTCAGAGAAATATTTTGGTGACAAGCTCTTGATCACACTGCTATATAAAAACTATGATAATGCACATAGCATAGAAATATTTCACTGAAAATAAAAGTGAAAGAAAAAAATCCCAAGTACAAATACATTTATGAATAAAAAGTGAAACACTTGAAAATGATGCAGTGGAATAGATATAAAGCTTAAGAGAAAAAATCGTTAAAAATAGATTAGTCAGCCAAAGTTCAAAAACAAAGCTGAAAAGTGAAGTAAGAAAAAAAGGATGAAAATGATGAAACGAAAGCATAATTTATTTCGAAATACCATTTTGGAATTTTACAGTTTTTTTGTGTAATTTTGAATATTTTATGAATTCATTACAAAATTAGAAATGCGTTCCCTGAAAGTTAACATAAATGTTATTTAAACGAATAAGTTCGTGATATGTTTGTCGGAAATGTATCAAGACGTACCAAAGTATATTGGACTTCTCCATTCAGACGAATTCGGATCAGTAATAAAGCAAACATTTCTATAGGATCAATTATTTTTTCAATTCTATGCATATGAAATATTTTTACTATGTAAACATATACAAAAATAAACGAGATGAAAAATAGTCGATTAACAAACTGCAAACTCTGCGTTCAGTTGACTGTGAGCTCCCATCAGTCTCATTTTTGCTACTATCAGATCATGGCTATCTCGATCCACACGATCTCGAGGTCGAGGACTTGGACGAGTGATACGATCTAGCCATATATCAAAACATCCCCATCCAAACTGATTGGCTGCATTAATGATTGTTTTCAATTCTTCAGTGCCATTCGGATGCTCCGCTGCCCATTTCTCTAAGACATTCAAAAAGTCATAGAATTGGAGGGGTCTGCTACAGTAAGCTGCCAAGTGAAATGCCGTATTACCGAAGGCATGTCGAACTCCGGGATCAGCACCATGATCTAGTAGTATACGAATTCCCTCTGTATTTCCTTGATAAACAGCTATGGAGATCGGGGTTTCTTTGAAGATATTCTTGGCATTTATCATTTCTCTTTTTCGTAAATTACCAGGAAAAGTTCTCAAATTATTCAATAGCAAGCAATTGTTACCACTACTTATCCATTTATGCAAATCTGTTTCAGCTGCTTGAGTAGGCGTCGTCCTTCCCATAGATTGAGGCGAAAGCGTAGAAGAAGATGATTCTTGAAAGCTCGAAGGTGAAGACGAAGGGGGAATGCTTTCTACGCTCCCAATTCCTGAATCATTTATCGCATCCAATGGATGTGTCTGGCTGTCAAAGCTGTCACCGGAAGATGTTGAATTCAAGGTGCGCGGAGAAACTGCGGATGTAATACAGTTCTGTTGATCAGTTCTGTCCTGCGAAAGTGACCTGGTTGCTGCTTGTGAATGTTCATGATGATGCCACATAGTCGATGCACTGGTGCACGGTTGAAAGGGCTGCGATATGGATAAACTCTGTTGTGTAGTAGTAGGAGTAACACTAGTAGCTATAGTGGAAGGAACCACATTCATATAAGTTTTAGGATGACTGCATGCAACTGGAGTGTATTGGTAATCATATAGTTGAGACTGGCTTCTGTACCCATGAAATTCTTCGTAGGAAGGGATGATTTGTTGCGAATCCTGTCGATAATAGTTGGGCAGCTGCTGTTGTTGCCTAAGGCTATGCTCGCCCGCCTCCAGTACTGACAGCTGCTGTTGTTGAGGGATTGATGTTGAACCCATGAAAGAATGGATTCTGCTGGTGCCATACGTCGCGTTATCTAAGTAAGCGGAAGGTGAAGGCAATTCCATGCTCTGTGAGACATCTCCTCTGACCTGAGGAAACATAACTTTCTAGTTGAGCTCGTTCTTGTAAATGGAAGGTTCAACCTCAGGTGATTGATAATGATGTTTAGAGACGCGCAACACGAGCGTTCGCCAAAGCCAATTGTCGATTTGCTATTGGTGTTATCAGTCTGATCTCTCTCTCTTCTCATGTGACAGCAGAGTCAGATGGTGAAGGTCGTCATGCGTAGCCAGTTCGTTGTTACATTGTCCAGTATTCTTAGTCCGTCCATGCCGCTTGAGGCGCGGTGTCGAGAGCAGACCGAAATAAGGTTGTACGGGGTCTGCTCGTTTGCCCCACAGACACAGGCAGCGGTGTCGCGCAGTACCTAGCGGTGTAGAGTGCTGACGAATCGGCAGACCCCGGTTCGGAGACAATTAAGTCGCACCCAGGCCTTCCGCGGCAAGTTCTTCCCCTTAAAGGTAATATCCGACTCTGGGATGAAGTCGTACAGCCTCAAAGGCAATCGGTGACTCCACTGATTGCACCACTCGTTGATGGACCAACTAGTGAGACTCTGGTGAAGGTCCGTCACCTCCAGCAGTTGCCAGGCGTGGTCTCTGAATGGGTGCCGCGATCGAAGTCGACGATTGGGTGTCCCCCCGGAGATTGTTTCATGCTGTCGATGGCCGGGGTTGCCGAAGCCTCGTCTAGCAAGTGCAAGAGTCGCCGCTTCGTGTCGAATGTTTGTTGGAGGGATCCCCGTCACGATGGGCACGCAGTCGCTAGGTGTCGCCCGTATGCAGCCCCAGAGCAAACCGCATAGTATCATTGAGGGCGATGTCTACCTTACGGATGTGGGAACTCCGCCCCCATGCGGCAGAGCAATACTCGGCTGGTGGATAGGAAAGCATCAGTGCTAGCGTCCTGAAGGCGTGTGCTGAAATGCCCCACGTGGTACCGGCCAGTCGATGCAGTAGGCCGACGCGTGCAGATACTTTCGCTCTAGCGTTCTCGCTATGTTTCTGGAAGCTCGCAGGATCCTGTCGAGTGTCACTCCTAGGTACTTCGGGTGAGGCTCGAAAGGAATCCGACCGTTGTCGATCCGGACATCCAACTCGCGTCTTGCTTCTGTGTTACAAAGGCGGAAAGCAGATGTTAGTGGCAATCGCAATCTGTTCCTCTTCTTGCCATACAAGGCAGAACTGGTAAGCATTCGCGGAGCACCAAGACGCTTCCATATCATTTTGCTCACCTTGGCTTCGATTATCTCCATTCTGGATAGGGAGATCTCATAATAGGCCACATAATCCTTGAGAACACGCCAAATTGTATCATCCAACCTTGAACCGACATGGTAGAGATGTTCGGCTGACCTTGTCCAGGTACTACAATACCGACGCTTGCAGTTGTACACCCTGGTGACTGTCAGTCAATGGAAACGTATACCATCTTCCCAAGCTTTTCACTCGTCTCTCGAACAGTCGGAATACGCTCGCCTCCCAAATCAAATGGCACGTATGTCATCTTGCCTTTCAGCAATGATAGTGCCTTACTCTTCTGTGGTTTAAATTTCATCCCACACCACCCAACAAGTTCACGCAACCTGTTGAGAATATCTGAGACACGCCTGGAATCATTTTCTATGACCCTCAAATCGTCCATGAAAGCCTTCATGCTGTTGCTGTTGCCGCTACCTGATAATCATTTCCATGTCCAGGAAAACAGGATGGGAGAAATAACACACCCCATTGCGATTTCTATTTCTAGCGGGCATTAACTAGTCACGCCGGCATCGGTGCTGAAACGGGATGTATCGAAATAACTGGTGATACTCGTATATTCGTTTAACGTTTGAGGCATGTGAAAAAATTCGTAGGCGAACAGAATGATTCTTTAAGACAGATCCATGGGCGCTGGCCAAATCCAGTCAGACGACGTAGATATCTTTACCCTCAAGCTTCACCTGCCTCAACAGATTCCATATTGTTGAGACGTGTTCCGAGTAACCAGGGAACCTCGGACACCAGCTTTGAATACTCGTATAGACAAAACCGTTCGCGGGCAGGAACTTAGTGAAACGACTCGCCATCACACTGAAGAATACTTTTTTTGCCATGGAGTGGTTGTATTGTTCTCCTTAGGTATATACAGCATATAGAGGAAGCTACAAAGAAACAAATTGTAATTGCAGAAACAAAAATGAATGCCCATTAGATGGCAATTGTTTAACACAATGAATCATCTACAAAGCTGCAGTAACCTACCAATCAAAAGAAACTACCAACTACGGCATGTGTGAGGGTGACATCAAAGGCCGATATAATAATCACAAAAAGTCATTTAACAACATACGATATAAAAGTGAAACTTCGCTGTCACAGTACATGTGGTCACTGAAAAATAAAAATATTCCACAAAATATCAAATGGAGCATAGTCCAACAAACAAACCCATACTCATGTGGAATCCGATATTGTAGTCTATGTCTATCAGAAAAATATCACATTATCACTGCCAATTCTGAAACACTGATAAACAAGAAAACTGAAATAATATCAAAATGCAGACATCGACGAAAATTTCTGTTGTCCACTCTTACATCATAGACGATCATAGATAAAGATTCGAATTTTGTATAACCATGATTTATATGATACCTATAATCAGTTGCGTCTTTTTCTGGGACTTTCCAAGGGATTAATGATTTTTATTTGAAATTTGCATATTGTAGCTCAAAAGATCACAGTTGGTACATAGACATATATGAAAATAGAGAACGTCTTTTCAAATCAGATATAATTCTGATACGTACAACTTCAACCGGTTTCGATTGGAGGACAGTGAGATGGGCTACTGGCCACAATCTTCGTCAGGAAGTTGAGTTTCAATTAAGGAACGAAATAACTTCAAACATTTCAATAACCAGGAAAATGCGTTTGGCGGAATAGAAAGAGCAATGATAGGCATATCTATGTAGGTATAACGTCAGAACCTCGAATTCGATGGAAAGGTTATCTTCATGCTATGACCAGCACACTTCATATACACACAGAGGACACGCATTATAAACTGACTAACTCACGTCTATGTACCAACTATGATCTTGTGAGCTACAATATGCAAATTTCAAATAAAGCATCATTAATCCCTTGAAAAGTCCCATAAAAGGACGCAAGCGGTTGGGATATTTCCTAAGTTAAGATTGTTTTTCTTTTGGGCTTTTATTGAATACCATATATGCCATCTACCACAAGCACAAGAGTAGTAGTCTCATCTACTTCAATAAGTAATTTGTCACACTTTGTAAGCACTTTATTTGCTGGCTGACGAGAAGTCTATTCTCAAAATTCTTCATGTTGAAGCAAACTGGTAAAGTAGCTAGTAGGAATTTTCCGAAATTAACGAAGCACTTTCATTTAAATTTCATGCAGGCTGTTGTCTTTTAAATTAGAAGACTTGGTTATTGAACATCCGGGCTCGAAGTCCATTTCCTTAGTTTAAATTGTATGATAAAACAATCTCATCTCTTCGTGTGAGCTCCATGTGCGTGTTTTTGAAGTTTCTGCCTTTACAAATGACGAACGTCCAGTCTTTCATTTTCCGTGCTTAGCGCCAGCAAGTAATGGTAAGTAACTCCTGCTCACGGCTATCCTAATTGAAATTCGTGAGTAATATGATGGAGACATTGCTTGTGAACGCAACTAGCACACGATAGATATTAACGGAATGCGACGTATTTGCAACATTGGCGTCAAAAATTCGGGCACGTTTTGGTGATGCCACAACAAGTTTGATGTTGAGTAGTTACATTTAGTTTGTTCGACTAGCTTCAGATGCGCGATATCGGCCTTAATAGTGAAATTGATAATGACTCAAACTCAAAACCCATCCTCGAACTCTTCAGCTTACTGCAATTGAAGTAATTTCCATATCAGTTTTTGACTTATCTGATTGCCACGCAAGTGTTTATCGCACATCGAAAATAAGGGAGACCTTCAAAATTTAGCTTTCAAGTTTTGATTGCACTGTCGATGCTGTTTTTATCGTTTCAGGTCAGTCAAGTTTGCATTCCAGATGACTCTCATAGAGTATGCACTGATAGCACTTCCGATGAAGTGTTAGAAGCTGACTTTTATCAATCTTCTATCACATACCTTATAAAAAATTGCATCGTAAACAACGACTTTGTAGACAAAGAGATAGACATTTTTACCATCAGATGTAAGATTTGAAATTTCAGTACACAGGTTTTTCGAGTAAACTATGCAACGGCGAAGAGAATCTCTTCAACCAAAGAATTAGTGCTCAACAATTAATGTTCTAATGTAAGATAAACTGCTGACAAGTGTTACTCTGCATTTTCCTGTTGCTTTTTTATTATTATTGCTGGTATAATGCAAGGTTGGACCTTGGGTAAGTGATACAAAGCTTAGGTTTTCTGTTAATGCTGAATATATGTTAATCAAAACATAGAAATCAATATTTTTATTTTTTATCAAAATTCCACTCAATTCACAGAATATTCCAAATAAGAAATACTTATTTTGATTAACCATCGTAAAACTGGCTAATGCCAGTCAGGGGGTAATTACAGCCACGTTGCTTCATCTATACGTTGTTTCATGTTTTTTCGCATTCGCTCTTTGTATTGAGGACCAATAAGTCACTCGAGGTACACAATTGTCCCTGAGGACAGCAGGGCCAATAGGAAAGACAACGTTTGGGATCTTGTTGCTTCAATTATAGTCCGGGAGCTAGCGCGAAGTTGTGCAGGGAACGAGGTAGTACATAAAACTTTCACATAGTATAGTACACCTCTAACCTACTGCAAAACTTCGCGTCTGCCGGATCAGATCATTTGCTTTTCAGAAATAGAGAGGATAACACAATCCTATGTATTTCCAGTGGTAAAATTGTGACATTTAAGGTGTTGACTCCATTTTTTCGAATTTTTGCTCATAAAAGTTACACAAATTGCTATTTTGTTGAACTGGTTATTATAGAAATCATCTACAGATCATAATCATTCAAATGAGCTGTCATTCTTTGACAGAGGATGAAGTAAAGTGTACAAACAGACACTTTTCGTTGGTGTAAGTGCAAATTTTAACATAGAAATTTCAGGAAAATTGTTGATATACTTTAACGAAAAGTGTCTGTTTGTACACTTTACTTCATCCTCTGTCAAAGAATGACAGCTCATTTGAATGATTATGATCTGTAGATGATTTCTATAATAACCAGTTCAACAAAATAGCAATTTGTGTAACTTTTATGAGCAAAAATTCGAAAAAATGGAGTCAACACCTTAAATGTCACAATTTTACCACTGGAAATACATAGGATTGTGTTATCCTCTCTATTTCTGAAAAGCAAATGATCTGATCCGGCAGACGCGAAGTTTTGCAGTAGGTTAGAGGTGTACTATGCTATGTGAAAGTTTTATGTACTACCTCGTTCCCTGCACAACTTCACGCTAGCTCCCGGACTATTATGGCAACAAATCAAGGAGCCTTTGAGACGGAATCTGATGACCAGTTTCAAGACATGTGGAATCTCTAACCTTGATTCCTCGATTCCAATGAAGTGTGCCGTTGGGACAAGCAAACACAAGGCAGCAAGGCAAGATCAAGATATCTACAGAGATTTGGATGCTTCTCTAGTTAGCATTCTGACCAGCATGCGCGGACAAAATACAGTGAGGAGGCTTAGACCAAGGTCACTGCTGGCCGCCCAATACAAAGTGACAGTATCAAATCGCAACAAGATCGTCAACGCCAACCGAGTCCACAATACGGTGCATTTGCTAGATCCTCAGCAAATAATCAAGCACATCCTCGAGCACATCTACAAGCAGCTCCGACAATGACAATGCAGATGAGGAAGAAGAATGTGGAATATGTTCAATCGAATTCACCAAATCCAGTGGTGCAGACTGGGTCCAGTGCACATCATGCTTGATCTTGACGTGTGGAGATTGCAATGAATCAACAACAGACAGATACTATAAATGTATTCTATGCTCATGATATGCTAGAATTAGAATTTTGATGGATATCCTTGTTTTTACTTTCTTGTGAATTATTTTTACGGGTCTTTAACGGGTGGCTGTAATTAGCCTGATTTTTTTAAAAAAATTGATACCACCGGAAAATTAATCTCAGGGTTAAAGACAACTCCAAATTCCAAAATTTAAACTAGATTCATAAATTAAATTCGATTCCTGCAGTTCATAGCGGTGAAATAGACTCTGTTGACAAACCAAATAATATCTAATTGAAAAAAACATGAAAAAATGGCTGTAATTAGCCCGTATTACAGTACTTCATTTTGGGTTTGACAATACCGCGCGTTGAAAGTTCTTACATAGTCTATTATATTTGCTGTAAACTTGCATGTATTTTGTTGCATTTGTGCACATTGAATTTTTATAATAATAATAATAATAGTAATAATAATGGTGTTTACTTCTCGATAATGATAATCATACAGACATTTAATCTACGTTTCGTTAACATCATACATCTACATATTAAAATGATGTTAAAACATGTGCATAGAAATTTCTGGATAAGACATTGTTCATAAAAAGCAAAATGAAAAAAAGTAGGTGTACGTTCAAAAGATCCCCTTTGCAATGTCTGAATTCACGAGATCTGTCACGAAGGGAATAAATGAACATTGCCTCTTCTTGTCTAAGAAGTGTGTTGAAACTGCAGTCGTTTCGGAATACGCTTGTGCAGCAGATGCAGACGATTGCCTGAGATTTTCTTGTATAGCTTCTTACTTATGTTTTCCCTCCTGTAGGTCAAGGAGTTATATATTCATGTTGCACATTTTATTTCATATATTTTATATCCTAGCAGTTATCTCCGCACCCCTAAAATGTCTGCGACAGCTGATATTTATTTAGAAAAGAATTCATTCCAATTTCATATTCTAAACATATTTAGCCATGCACTCACTACGCAGCTATACTATTAATTAAGTCTGCTTATATTTTTGAATGATGAAGTGAAGACAACTATTTTGTTATGAGCAATGTCTTATTCAGTTATGATGAGATAAAAAAAATCTTCAATTGGTCAGTATATCATCATAGGCTAAATTAAAGGAAAGCTTTATAACGTAATACATGTACTTCGGCTACTAATTACACTCAGTGCAATAAAAAATCGCTTCCCACTAACTCTTGTTGGTGAATTGAAAGTTGTGGTGAATACATACGTTCACACTCTCAATTAAGGCATGGAATAGAATGGACTATAGGCATGTTACTAGTCATAGAGGCTAATAAGACATCAATAATGACTATGCCTCTATTTTTACGAATTATAGTTGATGTCTCAGAATTTCTTGCTTGCAGTTTCAAGTTGTCGCCCAAGCCATTGAATAGAAACTTCGGCATTAAAAATAAAATTTCTATTTGATGCAGCAATACTGCAATGAAATTATCGTAAAATAAGAATATTAAAATTTTGGTCAGCGCAAAGTAAGATGAATGTACTTCATTTACTGGATTCTTCTCATTTATTGAAACGTGGGCTTAGGTTTTGGGCCTTGACACAAGTTTTGGCCCAACCTTGTATAATGTAATTGTTATATTGATGATTTGAAATTTTGAATTGCTGTTTATAGTGCGAGATATGTGATTTAAAGCAAATGAGCAACATCATCAAAACGTTCACAGAGTAAATGTATCATACTGTGAATTTCATCTGATTCAGAACAACGATTTAAAAATTAAGGAGGGGGAAGAGATAAATCGATCCCTTTAGAGCAGTGGTGGGCAGCCCGTGGTCCGCGGGTCACTTGGTGATCCGCCGGCACTTACTGGGTAAATAGTCACCGCTTCTCATATCGAAAGTGGTCCGCGGACATCATTTGAATCGATGATGTGAAAATCACCCTCTCTGACTTTTACTTTCAAAAATGTGCTTCTAAAGTTGAGAGATCTTCTTTAGAATTTTCAGAATCAGTAATTAATAACTAAATGGGTACTAACTTGGTTGCTGCATTATATTTGGAAACTAAAATCCATCTTTTGTGATCCAACTTTTCTCTTACACGTATATGCAAGTCACAACACTAAGCAAGGCGTCGATGCCAGTTAGCAATTAGCAATTATTATCGCCATCTTATTC
Organism: Prostheceraeus crozeri; assembly: GCA_907163375.1. Taxonomy (NCBI): domain Eukaryota; kingdom Metazoa; phylum Platyhelminthes; order Polycladida; family Euryleptidae; genus Prostheceraeus; species Prostheceraeus crozeri. The sequence goes on from CAJQUW010011011.1 coordinate 284,644, forward strand.
AAACTCATCGTTTGATTTCAAAAGAAATCATAGAATGGAAGTTGAGTGATTTTTGAAAAATTACACCAAACTTGTGTGAATTTAGCGGAAACACTTTTGTCTTCAAATTTGAATTTGTCAAAAGAGGCTGCGAATTTGTGAAATCTGAACCCAGATTCCTGAACAGGAGGCTGAAATTGATGAAGTAGAAACTGGCTAGAATAGAATCACGATGTATTCATGATGTAATCATGATGGTTCTGCTTGGTGGTTCCGCCAACTTCACACACGTTTACACCAATATATTTTGTACTAGAATGGCATCATCGCATGAGGGTCGCTAGTGGAGATTATGCTTTCAAAATCGTTTGTGTTTAGGTGACGTGTGCACACATAGGTATTCAATTTAACTAATTTATGTTATTTTATATTACTCGGTATCATAATATCAATGAGGATATACTGACATAATTTGACAGCACAAAAGCAAAGCTTCCATAAATAGCTAGGCCTATTCATTCTTCACTATTCCTCTAAATTTTAGAATGTAAAATTTATATATTTATTTTATATATTATATATTTTTATATTTATATAAATAATTTCTTAATAGTAAACATTACTTTTGTGTAATGCTAATGTAAATGCAATGTAATGTAGAGACAAACGATCACTATGTAGTGCAGGAGTCCTAGTCACCGCTTGAAAATGCGGACCAGGAGTTCTAAACATGCTTCTGCCTTATGAAATTTGTGGCCCGTGAGCCTTCTCGTGGGTCAGTACTTGTGGCCCCCAACTTAGTTGCCCACCACTTCTTTAGAGTCTTCCGTCTCTGATGCGATTCTACTTTCACATCAAAACTGACCTGAAAGTGATGTTGCTCGTGATGACGCAGCGGGTCTCCTTGAAAAGATCTTGAATATTTTTTACATCAGCCTTCTTCACTTTCATTTCATCAACCGTCTTGCTCATTATGTTCTTTTCTGTATTTGCAATTAGTGCAACGACATCAGCGTATCCTTACTTCTTACAACTGCGACACTTCAAGCACACTTCATTTGTAAATGAGTTGTGCTCAATCTTTGCTCAAATTTAGACGATTCTATAAAAGTACATTATGAAGTTGTCTTTGTAACCGAAAGTCACAGATTATACAGATATTATTAATCAACAACTGCAGCTGCTTGTTAGAGTGGAGGCAGCATTAATAAACATTCTTGTGTTCGGAATACTTCCGCATGCCAAGTGATACATGAATTATGACACACAATATTCATTCAAGCTTCAGACTAGAAAAGAAAATATCAATACCACACTCGCATTTAAGTGAACTAATGTAGCAAATTTTTCAAATTCGTTTTTCATTACATATTTGAGACAGCAAAACTGACCTACCAACATAATTGACAATTATTTAATCTTTAAAGGATGCTAACATCTTTAATTCCACACTGTGTGGTTCATACAACGCTACAATGACCAATGTCATGTGACTAGACATTTTTGTCGGGGTAAGATTTATTAAGGATTTGACCATTTCATCCAAAAATAAACGTAGTCACCAGGGAGTCTTTATCGGAGATCAGCATGACTTTCAGTCGCTCCAGTGCTTTCGAAACCTGCTGAGCACAACGAATGCAAAATCTCAGTTTGGTGTGTGGAAAAAATGAGGCGTATTCACTTGACATAATGGAGATGTCTGCAAGACATCAAGATATTACGGTAATATTGAACGGATGTCAGATAAAATAAACTAGATGTAAGTATTCTCTATTGAATGCACAAGGAGGGATACACTTCAAAATAAACAAAGCTTCTTCGTTAAGACAATGATGATATGTCAGATGTGCATTAAATAGAAAACATGTCACGACATAATTAATTGCCTTAAAATCATCATAGTCAACCACATGCTTTCACACAGAGGATGTACACGAACCACTACAAATCCAAGGTAGAAGATCATCCCTGATGTATTTCCCCCAATTCCTTTCTTTTCGGCCCGTAACTAATTTTTTTACTAATTATCAAAAATACCTATCATTTTGTTTCAGGGATTAGTCAATCAATAAAGACGATTTCATCGAAATAGTCTTCGATTACATATAGGCCTATACATACACATATTCGCATGTCTATTCACTCTGATTCACTTCATGCGGTGCCGTACTTGTGATGAACATGGCAAACTTCTAGCTCATCGCAATATCATATTTAAGTTTACAATGTATACAAGTACAGTGCCTGTATACAAGCAATGAAGTCAATACTTCGCCTACGCATATTTCTATGACTTATCAACAAAAAACAACTACTGATTTATGAATATGTGATAATACGCTCGCTCGCATCCCATGTATTTAGGTACGGTGTAATTCCAATTCTATCTAACTTTGATGATAAAGCCACAAATGCAAAAAGACAAATTTATATTCGAGAAACAAACGTTCATTGAAAATTTGTCCAAGGATTGACAAACGTTGCTGATAAAAAGGCATCAAACATTAAAAAATATCAATGGATTGATGAAAGCTACATATTATAAAAACTCTCCAATGTAGGCCCTATTATGTATAAAGGCCTACGAATGACAGCACTACAATCTAAGAATAGCAGATCTTCAATAAATTATCAATGGACTAACAACCGTTACTTTGAGACCCGCGTGATGCCGAATGAAGACCATCGATGGATTAACAAGTGTCACTTTGAAAACCATCAAGGCAAAAGAAAATACTCAAGAAAATATCAATGGATTAACAAACAAAATGCCGGTATAAAAACAATCATGAGAATAGCAGATACTGAAGTAAAATATCAATGGATTAACAAACGCAAAACGCTACCATGCGGCAATGAAGGCTATCAAGAGAATAGCTGATGCTCTAGAAAAATATCAATGGATTAACAAACGTTTCTACGGGTATGAAAATCTAGAGAATAGCCGATGCACTAGAAAAATATCAATGGATTAGCAAACGTTGTTATGAAATATATCAAATGAATAACAAATGTTCATGCAAACATAGGAACTGAATTATAATAGAGTCTCTAACTTACAAGCATATTTTGTGTAAATCATAGCGCTGAGCTTGTCAGGCTTGAGCCTTTTTTGAAGCTTTGATAAGAGAATCCCCGCCTCGCTGAATAGTCTTTCTACAGAAGCCGATGACACTGGGGTGGAAAAAAGAATTTTTGCACACTTTGACAAAAGTCTCATTTGTGGTCCTATCTCCTTCCAAAAATCCTTGGTCGGATGTCTGGAGGCCACACGAATGGTCTCAAAAAGCAACATTTCTGTTTCAAGTTGTTCATGAAGCGAAGTCTTCATGCGCTTTGGGCGTGGAGCAAACAATGTCTCAAACGGATCGCTGGATGTCGAGGGCTCACGTTCCTGGTTATCATTGACTTTGTCCGTGGGGATATCAGATATATGCATTGAATCAAGCAGCTGATTCAAATAGTTCACAACACTCGATTTGAATCCTTGCATCTCCTGCTCCCATTCATTCATGAACACCTGCAATTCTCGGGTCTTTTCGCTGGAATATCTAAGAGTTTTCACCATATCCAAAGCCGTGTTGCAGACATCAATGCCTGACAAATAACAAGCCGCTTTTGCAAATGATGAACCACAATATGGCCACAGCTTCTTTCTCATCTGGTTTCGTAGAAGGCAGCAAGTCTGCCGAGCGATGGCAGGCACTTCTTCACTAATCTGCATTTGGAACAAGTGAATATCCAAAGTAAGATAGTTCAGGTAAGATAGATGAGAAGTTCGCTCATCAACCCTCAACTCTGGTAAAGAAGCACTTGACGGCTTCCATAATATCCAACAGAGATTTCAGTGAAGGTAAAGGTGGCAAATTGTCAGACACATGACAGTCTTCTTCTGATAGGAATACATTGTAGTTGTCCACCGCAGATCGAAGTCGAGAATGTTGAAAGCGCCATGGGCGAGTCGTGCTTTTATCAGGAATAGCACGCTTTAGTCGCTTCGCATTTCTGGTGGAGACTTCTCGAAAACGTCTTTGACACAAGTCGACAGGGCATGTTCGGTACAACCAATTCTACCACCCAAGTTCAGCGTCGTTGGATAACGGCCGTCGAACGCTGCGACCATTTTCGGTTCGTTGTCACTAACTATAAAGATGGGTTGAGAGAGCTCACCCTGTTTTTCATCATCCGGTGACTTAATGCATTCTTCGAGAATTTTGAAAGTGAACGAAGCGTCGTGTGGTACATCATCCAAATCACAAATCTTAAGTGGATAACTGAACCAACACCAATCTTTATCGAGTCCACAAGCAACAATAGCAAAATAAGAAAGTCGATGTTCATGTCTTCCAGACCAAAAATCAATCATGCATGATACACCAGCATCCGGATCGTTGAGACTGTTTCTAAAATGATGTTGCAACTTCGCATGGGATTGCTCCCCCTCAGTCATTAACCCCGATGAAATGTAAGTTCGTCCGATGGAATAGTCATTGATCTTGTTGTTTCTGTGCGTTACCGAAGAAGCGAAGTTTGCGCAAGAAGATGCAATTTGAGCCATGGCGTTGATGGACACAGTCGGATGGGCACAAACAAGCTTCACTACATGCTGCTGCCATTGTTATTTTGCTTCTTTCGGAAGAGGAGGCTTGCTTGTTGATGGAGCACACTGAAAACTTCGGTGAATGGTGAGTTGATTGGACGTCGACGTCGCCGGTGCGCAGTTTTTCTCGAGATGGCGCTTTATTACTCTGACCCCACTCTGGCTGACCCACTGTCCTCTTGTCTTCTTAAACCAAAGAAACAATTTCTTACAGGTATCACAATAAAGGAAAGGGGCCAACAATGGTTTCTTGTCGTCTCCTGAGCTCTCGGCAACCGGTGATTGATATGTCCACTTGCACGGCCTTTATCCTCGAATCAAGATTGGCACTACCACTGGTTAATGACTTCGGTGGCGGAACAAAAGATACACGAGCAGCAGAAATGTGCTGCTGCGGAGTTTTTTTGTCTACTTCGAAGAACTTGTTCGAAGACATCGCAGCGACGACCTGACTCAGAGTGGGAACTGAAGTTGCAGACGATTATAATTACATCATATAGCTCGGTTCCTCTTCGGTCTGCAGCCTAATGAATCATCGCCAAGCGTCAATCAGGGGAAAAGAATGTTTTGCGAGCTCACATTCCCTCACTTGAATTGTCAAAAGTTGCTTAAGTGAAATTGATCATGCAGGGCATGGGGCGGGAAATCGGTCGGTCACTGACATGGATACTGATTCTCCTCCCGTCGGTTGACGATGCGAATTGACAGACAGCCTCAACCGATAATCATATAATTCAGGTTCTCTCTCTCTCTCTCTCTCTCTCTCTCATTCAAGACCGATATTAGTCTTCTTATAAGATTGATAAGCCTAGAAAAGAATTGTTATGATGATGGTTACCGACCCGTGTTTCGTCACCCTGACAGAGTCATCCTTACTGTAGACACACCTGTACAATGTACATGTATAAATGTTGTATTTTCACTTCAATCTGTGCGTCATTCATGAGCGGCTTCGCCTAGTCATCCAGTAAGATGAGTGCAACTACAGCCTGCATTCTCGCTTTCTCACAACCTTTGCAAACCAAAAAAGAGTTAATACTTTCAAATAAGATTTAAATTTATCTTATTTTGGTGATCAAAATTTTCATTTAATTCCCATGGGATTCCCATGACCTGAAGCAAGATTCCCATCTCATGGGAATTCCCATTCCCACGGCAAGTCTGGAATTCTCCCTACCTGATGCTGCACCTTTGTATCTGTCTGGAACTCCACCTTGAAACTTGAATGACAAAGAGTGACATATACTCATTGACAAAATTTTTGAAACATTTACCTCTTTCTTTTTGACTGGTATATATACATGTATGTATGATACCTTGATAATTTAGTCACAATCTCCACCAAGTCGCTAGCACAGAAAAACAAAGCATGTAGCAGATTCAACTTTAATAGGACATAGGACGGAATTAGGACAGCTGGTCGTCGCGATTGAATTCCAGCTTCTTCGGTAAGCCGTTCGAACGCTACAGTCTATATTTGAGGCACTCTTCCAGTGCACGACTAGCTTTGGGACTGACACAAATCTATTCCTCTTTGCAGCTAAAACTAGACGTGCGTCTGTCCTTAACCTTCCTGCAGACTTTCTTGGTCGACCAGATCCCTTCTTCTTTTTAACATCTCCTTCTGCTTTCCATCGACACCACCACCTCCAAACAACGACTCTCGATAGTTGCTTCGGCAACACTCGCACAACTTCTACCACAACGAATCATTCCAATAGCCATACCTCTGGTAAACTGATCGTGTGCCATTTTATTTTACAAAAGCTGGATTTCAGTTTACGTTTATGTTCAATTTGTAAAAGCAATTGTGACAGTTGTATCGATATCAAAATTTGAAATTTGACCACCATAGATCTTTCTCCATTCTCTAATGTGTTGAATGGTAATACATAGAAAGCGAGATATTGCATCATACCTGAGAAAAAAATGAAACAAACTTCAATTCAAGCCAATGATAGTTTGTTTCATTAATTATGTCAATGAGTATATAAATGTAAGTCCATTTCATGTAAGAATGTAAGAAATGGTCACCTGTCTGATCTGTCTACACGCCATAGCTTCCGATCTGAAATATGGTTTCATCAAAGTTCTCTATGAAATTCTGTTTTACACTCTCGGACTGCAAATGAACATGAATGCCTCAGTAAATCAAATTAGCATCAATGAAGCAATAATATCTGAATTTTCTCCATCTTCATGACTTTAGGTTCATTCAATTACGTTTATGGCACAGACCAAAATTCACCAATTGGAGTGCATCCTTTGCTTGACCTAGCTGAAACTTGTCTTCTCCCTGTCATAAATACTATTTGAGTGTTGCTTCATCGGTTGAAGAAATCGAAATTCGAGACCACTTGACACCTCCCGTTTTAAAACCAATGAAATCTTAGCAGTATGATAGCCGCATACAGAAGACTTTTCATGTCGCAAGTGATTCAAAATAACGGGGGTGTCTTCTTAGGTTCATTGGCTAAAAGAATTACTAAAAACAATATGTACAGCCCCAACGTTTCGCGTGTTCACGCTTCCTCAGGGGCAAAACAGATAAGACTTAAGGCTAAAAACGTCAGTACAGCACAGGAGAGGTTTTGTCCTGTTATACGTTCTGGTGCGGGGTGTGAGAATCAGACATCAGAAATCGATCAATTCGTGTTTACGGTTTATCGTAGGCTTCAGGCATTTAATAAAACGAGCTTCGCTTAACCGAGTGTCCACCGGACTCTTGCATTTTTCCAAGATATCTAATGTGAAGTCGTTAATAGAGGAAACCCGATAGCAATTAATTCTGTGGTCAGCCAAAGCACTGCTGATATTACTATTGAAAGACCGACTGTGTTCATTGAAACGGAATTTAAAAGGGCGACTTGTCTGCCCGACGTACGTATTGTGGCAAAAATTGCAAGTAAACTTGTAAACTGAAAATTTGCTCGAACAAGTGTAATTGCTGGGTAGGCGATTACAGGCAATACAATTTTCGTGCTTTTCAATTCTAGGTTTGCATTGAAGATTATTATATAAGTTAGAGTTAGGGACATCAACCAATGATACAGGTAAGTCATAATTTCTGATGAGGGTACGAATTTGACGGCTGGTGCTATCATTCACGTATTTAATTTTTAGGAGATTGGTTTTATTTTTTGACTTGGATTTTTGCTTGTGCTTCTTATTTTTAAATATGCTGTTGTCATAGAAACCGTTGTGTTGGAATTTTTTCTTTAACTTGGTCTTAGCACTGTCAAAAGAAGCTTGCGAGCTGGATCTTTTTGAACATATTCTACTGTAGCCTATTCTTTAGGTAGTTATTTTTAACGTGACTAGGAACGTAACTATCTATACGCAAAGAGGTACCGGAGTGAAAAGGCTTTTCGAACCAGCTATAATTCAGTTCTCCTTCTTTTATGTGAATGCTTAAATCCAGGAAGTTTAAAACTCCTTCTTCTGGAATCTCTATGGTGAATTTAATGTTTTCGTTAATACTATTAAAGACGTCCAAGATTACGGAGAAGTCAAATTCTTTTTCTAATGGGCCTATAATTATGTCATCTATGTAGCGAGCATAGAGATCCGGGCTAATATTAAATCTATTTTTCAACTCGCTTAAGGCCACAGTCTCTAACCTATGTAAATATATAATGGCAAACGGTGGACTGAAGTGGGATCCCATCAGGCAGCCTTTAATTTGCAGATTGTGTTTGTTGTTATACCTAATTTCGTAGTTGTGACATATGAAATTTAACATTTTTGAAACTGAATCCATATCCAACCCGTAACCATTTATTTTATTCCAATTTTCAGAGACAAAATCGGTAACTTGTTTTATGCCATCAGAGATGGGGATGCTAGGATAAAGGTTTTTAACATCTAAGGATATTAATGTGCAGTGAGGCTTATATTTAAGGCGTTGCAGCTGAACAACTAAGTCTTCGGCGTTTTTGATATGCGACGGTACGAACTGAGTTAATTGAGACAAGATTTTAGTCACGAGCCAATCTATTTTTTCAGTTGGCGTATTCCTACAAGATGCTATAGGACGCAAAGGATACGATCCTTCTACCTTATCTTTATGATCCTTAATATTCACGTGGAACGAGGCAGCCTCGGTTCCCGTGCTATAGAGACGCTCTATCTGATTTCTAGTAAAATTTTTACATGTAGATTTTATCATTCTATTAGCTTGGTTTTCCGTGCTATTCACTCTGGACTTGGTTAACAGTTTGTAGGTCTCTCCGTCGTTCAGAAGTTCTTCCGTCCTTTTTATTATATCTTCTTCCTCAATAATCAAGAGTTTAGTAGTCTTATCAGTCACTTTTACAGTAAGCTCATTACTTTTAAGGTAATTGCGGGTAACTTTAATGGATTTGTTAAGTTCTTTTACTTTTTTGTTGTTATGTTGTTTTTTGATTAGATTCATTACTTCTATGCGGAAGAGTTTCAGCTTAGCCTCAGTTTCCTCATCGGCTTTAGGAGGAAGAATGGCGCGGTTTTTAAAAAACGGAATGGTCAAGTCAGTGTCGGCATTTTCCTCCCTATCAGTGGAGTTGAACACTTTGCTCCAGCGCAAACGGTAGGTCAGAGCATCAAGCTCCCTCTCATTGTCTTTAACTAGTTGCTCATTCACAATATTCGGGATCCGATAACTCGGTCCTTTCTCAAGAAGGTAGCTGATATTAGCTGGTATCTGATTCTCACACCCACTATGCTGAGAGTCAAGAACAACGCTAGTACTTTGAGAAGGCTCAGGGACTCTACACAGAAACTGTCAGAATAGGAAAAGTGGAACACTGGTGCCCAGTTCAGCTTCACATTTCGCTCAGGATACGGTTCACCGGTCCATCTTCTCCACTTGTCGCAATGCGTCTTCTTCATCCGGGTCGATTCCTTGTCCACCGCCTGGTCCACCATATCCAGCAGTTTCTGCTACTCCTCGCTTCCCCATCTTCTGACCAGATGCAGGTAACCGTAGCCACGTCGCATGTTGTCATGTTCAGTGCTCTCCTTTAGTTGTTTGACATGTAGACGAACAACTTCCAGCTCCAAAGAAGATTTCTTCCTCAACAATGCTTCAGTTGGCTTTGTGGTGTACGGAACCTTGACCTTTGCGAACATTGGTATAACCCGATGTTCAAGACACGTCGTCAAGAATGCAAACCTAGAATTGAAAAGCACGAAAATTGTATTGCCTGTAATCGCCTACCCAGCAATTACACTTGTTCGAGCAAATTTTCAGTTTACAAGTTTACTTGCAATTTTTGCCACAATACGTACGTCGGGCAGACAAGTCGCCCTTTTAAATTCCGTTTCAATGAACACAGTCGGTCTTTCAATAGTAATATCAGCAGTGCTTTGGCTGACCACAGAATTAATTGCTATCGGGTTTCCTCTATTAACGACTTCACATTAGATATCTTGGAAAAATGCAAGAGTCCGGTGGACACTCGGTTGAGCGAAGCTCGTTTTATTAAATGCCTGAAGCCTACGATAAACCGTAAACACGAATTGATCGATTTCTGATGTCTGATTCTCACACCCCGCACCAGAACGTATAACAGGACAAAACCTCTCCTGTGCTGTACTGATGTTTTTAGCCTTAAGTCTTATCTGTTTTGCCCCTGAGGAGGCGTGAACACGCGAAACGGGGGGGATGTACATATTGTTTTTAATAATTCTTTTAGCCAATGAACCTAAGAAGACACCCCCGTTATTTTGAAATCTTAGCAATTTTTTAAAATTTAAATTCATTAGGAGAAAACAGGAAAACTTCAAGAAAATAGTCAAAAACAAACAAACAATTTCGAAATAACAGCTCTATTGTCCTCTTTTTGTCCATTTTACACTACTAAGTCTGTCCTCCTATTTTTGCATGCTTAGTTGTTGTGAGGCCTGCATCTGTTTATTTCGTCTGTCGCTCACTCCTCTCAACTTATGAGCTTATCTTAAATCATGATGGTTTTGTCTTATAGCAGATCGTGAATAGAGGTTGGATATCTATGTGGGAAAACTCTTACAATGCAATAAAATACACCACAACAATTCATGACGTCAATCAGCTCAGTGTCTTCAGTCTACCGGCACCTGAAAAATCCCTAGGACAGAGATTATACCATGGGATACCTCAAAGAGTATCACGTTTACAGAGTAGAAACATAATGCAGTAACAGCGTGAAAATGCGGTCGATTATTAGAATTCAACTGAGACATCATCAGCTTCATGATGCCGAGTAGCTTTTCACGGAAAGCGTAATATTTATGTAGACCCTCGTTTTGTCATTGCACACTAAATTACTCGTATAAGTTGACGAAATGAAGTAAATCACTTTAAATTGCTCGCAAGGAGTATCAGCGCACAATCGAATATTAGTGATGGTTACAAGCATTGTCTTCTCAGCATGATAGTCTCACCTGGCACTAGCTTAAAAAACCCTTCACACATCTCTGCAGACATCAAATTAGCCTTCAATGCGAAACCACATTTTTCATTCGAAGCACGAACACGAAGTACAGCCATCTAAAACGCGTAAAGCAGTGCAAGACAATAGCTCATTGTAGGAGGCCCTCCAGATTATGGAAATTGCAAAAGATTGAATTGGATTAAAAGTTCAGCTATTACCGCCAAAAAGCTGTAGATCTGCTACCGGTCTGATCTGAAACTGTTATCAAACTGCTGCATACTCAGAGAAGCTGTCTCATACTTATAACAAATTCTGCTGCTGAAAATGCAAGTTCCTCGTAGTGGAGGTGACTGGAATGACAAGAATGGCAGTGCACAAGCCATTCTGCTCAAGTTCGGGTATGGGCAGCGCGCTCGGTGCACAATCACAGATGGTCCGTGCAGGAGGTGATTAATACTCGCGGCTTGGCCACGTATTGGTCAACTGTAGCATAAAAGCGGGTATTATCGACAGTAAAATGGGTTTCGGGCTCTCACGGCGGTATATCTTAGTTTAGATATGAGCTGTGATATCCAAGTAATCTCTTCTTACTCGAATTCGTCAGTTCATCGATTTATTTTATGATTCCAGGTGACAAGCAAGGTGTGCAAACCACAATGATGTTCGCATAATATCGACACTTTGTCTGGTAATATCGACAGTCACAAAAAGAAGCGTCAAAATGTACCAGGAACAGTAAACTAATGACCCAAGCTTACAGATCTGTTGCCTATTTGGTTGACTGAAAAATGCGAACCTTCACAGTTGAAAACAGTCGAGACAGACAAATCCATCATCGTCAAAGACGAAGAAGAATTCTGCACATTTTTCATGCATGCAAGCACAACGGAAAGCGATGAAATTTTGCCTTTTCATACTGTGAGAGACAACAGTTGTGTAAAATTTCGTTTCATGCAGCATGCAACATTTCTAGTTTGTAAAATTTGGCATTTTCTGACACTTCTTTAGGGGACTTTCGATGTCGCCGTGCAATGTGTCGATATTATGCGAATATCATTATAATCCACATATCTTACTTTTCACCCAGAATCGCATGTTAAACCGATGAATTAATAAATGCGAGTAAGAATGGATCATTTGGATGTCATAATTCATATATATATATACTGAATTATTCATATATTCGCATATACTCGTATTTACTGAGAGAAGCAACCGTGAGGACCCTGAAACTGTTTTTTACTGTCGATATTACCCGACATCTTCCACGTATGGTCTAAATGAACCTAAAAATTCATATAGTGATGCACTCAAATCTTGTGAAGGCAATGTTCTAATAGACAGTTAACAATAATAATAAAATACTGGCTATATTGAGTCAGTATCGTGTTGAGAAAATGATGTTCGGCATCTATCGACAATGGTGTCGGCTCCATATGAAAATATACCTCAAAGCAACTAAAGTCTGTGCCGAGGTCCTTACTATTCAGTGAAGCTACACCCCCTTATGCTAAGGCAGTGGTGGGCAACCAAGTTGGGATAGCGGGCCACATGGAGTGGCCCGCGAAAAGGCTCGCGGGCCACCAATTTTAAAAGGCAGTATTATAGGCTTTATATTGTCTTATTCCGTACTTTTGAGTGTTCAAAAACCGTGCATGGGCTACACGCTAATGCTAATCGAGTATACGAAATATATATTAGTGTAGTAGTACGCAAATGGAATTCAGCAAGATTATTTGAAAAAATATTGGCCTGTCAAAAGCATGCGATTGGATTCCTTCATTCGTAGTCAAGATCTAATTAGTATAGCCTCTTTCAAGGTTCATTGAGGCGTGGTTTATTGCGTAGAGAAACATGCTCAGGGGGCATTGAATACTATGTGACTTAGCACAAACTCGCACAGGTGATGACCGTCTATCGCGTATGCGAGAAGATATTCATTACGAAAGGAACATGGTTGGATAATTTAAATGTCAATTTTTGTTTTTTGTGCCATCATATTGCTCTGGTATTTGTTAATTAATGGTTTTGCAAATTCTAAAGAGGATCCCCCACCCTTAGATGCACCTCTCAAAGGTCGAAGTCGGAGTGAATAATTTTCACACAATCGATTCAAATAATGTCTGCGGGCCACCCAATATGTCCCGGTGGGCCACCAGTGGCCCGCGGGCCACGCGTTGCCCACCAATGTGCTAAGGAATAACCAATCACTTAGCTGTCAGATGGCGTGTGAAGGAGCTGACTATGAGTTGCAATATATTGCAGAATTCGGCGACTCACTTCTCACTTCGATGTCTGTCAGGATGAGGCAATCAGATGCTCTCCAACAAGCTTTTGTTGTACATTTGAGAGTTAAATACTTATTGGTGCAATTTACTGCACGCATGGATGAGTTTCCGAAGTTGTAAAGCATCATTGTGGAAAGTGGCTTAGCTGTCGATGTTACCCGAATGTCGATATTACCCGATTTTACCCTATTACGTCCTTGCGATCTATCCATGCAAGTGCAGGAAAATAATGTTACTTATCTATCCTTCATAGTCGTGGAATAAAATGGATTGTGATTGATCTGTCTTTAGCTAGAACAGATTAAGTTATCAAGTTATCTCAAACTAAAAGTTAACAATGAATCATTGTCAACACGAACATGAAATCCAACACGATTAGGAGATATCGAAGAGATACCTCGTCTTTGATACAGTCACTAACTCAGGAAAATCATTTTTACATCTCATGTCACAGCTTCTGAATTGAAAGTGCATGTGTCTACCTAAGTTATTTATGACAGACAGGTGGTCTGATCTGACAGACGTGTAGTTTTGAAGTAGTTAAGAGCTGTACAATGCTATGTGAAAGTTTCAGGTGCGAACTCGTTCTCTGCAAAGGTGCAACCATATTTCTGTCATACATCGTCTTTCATTGTCTTTCTTCTCTGATCAACTTCTACGGTTCTGCCTTTTTGCTTAACATTGATGCACAGGAATCCTAATTTGAATGACCTGAAAAAGGACGTTTGCATCTATCTTATGATCTTTTATCACCATCAATCACAAACATTTTGAACTTCTCATCACATTATGTCTTTTTATCTTATATGATCTCAAGCGTAAATTTGTTTGAAATGTGTACTAATCGATCATATTTTCCATTCCGACTAAAATACACATTATTGAATACATTATTTCTCTCGAGGATTTCAGTGAAAGTAATTGTTGAAATATGATAATCATGACTCAAATAACTGCTGCGTCTGACAGATCATTATTCATATTCATGATTCAAATTTCAGTCAGATCACGTTTCAAAACCATTCTCAAGCTACTCCATGATGTGTAAGATGTGAGATTTCTGTCGGTGCTGATATTGTTGATATTCAAGGTTGGAGACGACAACAAAATATTTTTTAAAGCATTTTGTATTTCATTTCGCAGTATTTGAAAGAGTATTGAGGTTAAACACATATAAAATTATCGATGCTTTGACATTAAAGTATGTAATTGTAATCAGCAAGTTTCTGAGCATATTATAAATCGTATTCTCAGTAATCGTCTCAAACTAGTGAAGCATAAGATACGTCATTAATCCATAAAGCTAGCTTCTTCAGGTACTCGTTAAATAATACTTTTAATACCGGTACACTACTGATATTTCACCTAAGTTAGTGCATAAGGGAAAACAAGCACGGCATAAAAGAGTGCCAACTTAATGTGCTTGAATACTCAGGATCTCTGCTATCAACGGTATCTGAAGCATCATGCATTTCCGAAACATTGATGAGCTCACACTTGCGATGAATGAGTGGTCTAGCAAATATGCAGTCGAGATCTGCTGTTACGAACCTCAAGGGATTCATGTAAAAGGTTCGTTATAGTGAAGAAGGGGTTGTAGAACATGTTCTTGAGCTCAAATATCCTGCTGATTTTGAATAGCGTTGTCTGAAGTAAACCGGGTATATTCTTTTTGACCTTTTATCTTGTAGACTTAAGAAATTTATGCCATTTAACGTCGATTGTTCCATCCATGTTGGTTACAACGGTTCGCTTGTATGGCAGTTCTCCACTTCGATCGGTCGCTTGCATTTTCCATACTGGGCCCGAGCTCTCGAAGGTCTTCATTGATGTTATCGCTCCGTCTTCTTTGGATGTCCACCTGGTCGGCGACCATCCACACTCAATTTCCGCACGCGCTTAACCCACTGACATTGTCTTTCCTCTCCACATGATCACACCATCTTAGTCGACGTCTTCTTATAGAGACGTCAAATATCTTCCTCTCCACTCTATCCGCTGATAATTTAAATCCAGCACATTCAGAATCTTAATCTATGCGAATGTTTAGCACAGTCCAGCTGTATCGGCTTTACAGATTTGATCACCAGAGTAGTTTTCAATCAAGATGAGACGAGTCAGTTCGGGAAGATAAAATTCAAGCGCTTCATTTCCACATGATCTGGATTCATTTTTTCTTTATTCGATTCCTATTGAAAACAACAAAAATTGGGGTCCATGGATAAGGTTCGTTATAGATGAATGTTCGTTATAGAAGGGTTCGTTATAGCGAGTCTCGACTGCAATCGGATAAATCATCATAATTATATAGATAGCCTTAATCGTGTTTTGTGTCTCTACACATTCGAACTTGAATTGAGAATTTTCCAATTTCATTTAGCACTGATATGTTCCTATATTATCATAATTGGAACCGTCGCAATTAATTGATTGCAAATTCTACCAATAAAAGCTTCTTCATCGATAATTTTGCAATTCGTTTTTTCATCCAATCAGTTATTCCCAATACTAGGCTCGAAAGTATATTGCCCTCACTCAAACGAGACCTCGAAGCATTGCTTTTCAGCCGTTTCTGCTTTTTCTTCTGTTCTGATTCGGTCGTATTGAAATCTGTTTTTATAGCATCTCACTGTAATGTAATTCATGTAATGATGATGTAGGTTTAGGGTAATTTTCCGTAATTAGGTTCTTTGCTTGGTTTATGCATTTCATCTCAAGCGCTTCCCTATGCTACTTCACACGTTCACTGTTCTTAGTTGTGGTTGTAATGACGAAATTGAGCTCGCGAATGAAAATTATGCCGTCTGGAAAGGATTATCTTGGAGCAGCAGTGCTTTTGAGTGACGCTACATTGACGTGGTTAGTTCACTGCATACGCTCGGCGACCATTGACAATTTTCAAAATGGTTTCCTTTACAGAAATTGTGTGTATAGGAATTATTTGTATCTTTTCTATTTTTTCTACCGTGGATGCTGTTTTTTCAGACGTAAATTTTGAGAATTTTGATAAGGTAAGTTTGAGAAGACAGGGATGTGACTTTGTTCGAGCAACTTTTATTCGCTCGCCTGTCTCTGTTCGACTTTATTCTGAAAGGTTTGTATCCCTCGATTTTAGGAAATATTAGTGTTCACGCAGAATATATGCATTTCCTCATAGCTTTTGAAAATGGTCAGACCAGGACGGGCTAAACGGGCCGAGTAGAGGGATTTCGGGGCGAGATTCGTTTAAGCATGGGGGTTCATATGCTGACGCATCTCAGGGGAGCACATTTGCATAGAGCTAGCTTCACAGTCCGCCTATTGGACCGATTTGAACCGGCATATTGGTAATTCTTCATCAATCTTTATGAAATTGTTTGTTGGCGCAAGGGCTGGAATCGGCCGCCGGCCGGGCCGGTTTTAGTGACGGCGGCCCGGCCCCGGCCGAAAATGTTTGCAGACGTGGTTTGAAAATGTAGTTTATATTATTACAAATTTTAAAGAAACCTACAACTTATTTATTGGATTAGTAAATAAGTCATTATACGTAATATTGCTCATCGCACAAAACATGATATCAAAGTGCGAATAATTGCATTGTATGATATTGCATTGTGATAGGTGACTCTCATTTATCCGGAGTACCGGATGGCCTACCATTCATGCATTTCATGCATGCTGTGTGGAAATTGAAAAATGCCTAATGGCATGAGTTGACCAAATAGTGTCAGATGATCGAAGCCTACATCAACCGGTACAGAGACGCCAACCGATTCCCAATCCTTCCAGTCCGGGTTTTAATAAGCCGGCCACCGACCAGCCGGTTTTTGAATGCGCCGGCCACCGACCCGGCCCGTCCGCCAAAAACCCGGCCGATTCCAACCCTGGCTGGCACATCCATTTTAGAGTAATTTTAAATACTTCGCGAGGTTGGTTGACGAGCGCCGAGCATGAGTATTTGCAGAGTTACGTATGTTTTAGTCGAGCAAACTTCGCAGTCCGGTCATTTGAATTTTTGAGCCTATTTTTCTCTGACATGTGCTTTTGTAAAAGAATAGGTAGTGGCACGCACTGACACATCCGAAGAATGGGGGTAGGACAGGGGTGTAGTGGAGGGGTGACGCGGTATAACGCCGTTATACTTCCTAAGATTCTGGCCGAATCAGCGTTATACTTCCTAACGTCATCCTAACGTCAAAAGATGGTAATCTGTATGTGGCAAACATTTAATGTAAAAATGTTCATACTTGATGTGCATTGTTGATGAAGATCTTATTCAACTTCCTGTTTTTGCATTTTGTCATGAGCATGCATGCTTTCATTATTACTTGGATTCATGTGGAAGTCCTTCAATGATAAAGTAATCGCCGAAAGGGGATGAGAGCGGTTGAAAATTCTGAAAGGGCGATTATGTAGCTCTCGAACAGTCCGTTATGGACAATAGTGGCACGAATATGCGTTTTTCAGCTGATACACTAAAAGTCAAAAGACTTGTCACCCTTGCGCATTAGTTAACATTGCATGTGCGACAAGTCTTTTGGCTTTTAGTGTATATACATGTCAAATTTAGCGTTATACCTCCCAAAATTCAGCTGATTTTTTTGCTCTTAGCGTTATGCTTCCTAAGAATTTACGACTACACCCCTGGGGTAGGGTAATTTTCTCGAGTGGCATGCATATATTAAGAATGACCGAGATAGCCCCACAGACGTCACTATGCAGTATATTACGAGATTTGAAGGGATAAGTGATAAATTGTCGACTGCATAATGTATGAAAACATAGAAATGATTGCGAATCCGTTTATCCCATAATTGACAAGCGCATTATATTTAGTGCAAAGAATTAGCACCAATAAGAAAACTTACATGATTCGTAGAACGCCAATAATTTGCGTCGAAAAAGTTTGATTGAAAAATTTAAATTTTGGAGAAAATATCTTAAGCAGATGTGGAGGTGCCATATGATTACGAGTCGCGCGATTATGCGGTTCGACGCATAGTACCGCATGGCAGTTTGGCAACCATGTTTCATTCATGGACTCTCTCCGGAGGATATCTTTGATGCTGCTGTTGTTGTTCCTCTTTTGTCCCGCTCTTTGTGAATTGGCATTGACTTCAGCCGCTAGAGTCGACTAATTGTCACAAAATTTTTCAGTAACAAGGGTGATGGAAAAATGGGTAGAGTCCGGGTGCATAGTATGAAAATAAGTGCATTGCTGCACATCCTATCGTGAGCAAGTGATGGGATTCTGCTCCTGAGTTTCCTTCTCCTCGTCATATTCCTCGCAAGCTGCCTCCTCTGTCAGCCGATGCAATGTCGATTATTCTTGAGAAGAATGTCCCGTCTTGTACCTAGCAAGTGCGGTGATCTCTAGTCAAAACAACTTCCTCGTTTTGGCTGTACTGTACTTGCAAAGGCTGTTTCCCTTTCCTATTCGTTGGTAAAGATTGTTCCTATTTTGGATTTCATTGTGTCGATGTCGATATCAATTTTATTCTGTCCCTGCTTCTGGGCATCTTTTACAGTTGTGTTTGCGATCTCATTCCAATCAACGCTAACATGACTGGGGAGTTATTGAGTGAGAACGTTCTTGTTTACAGTTTTCTGCAGGATGCTCCACGCTTAGTCTTCGTTTGATGCTTTGAAGTTCAGGTGTGCGCTTTGCATATTTTCAATCACACATTATCATCCAGACAGGTTGTAATGCGTCAAGTAATACAGTATATTGATGATTTGATATGCCAATGATGTGCTTATCATAATCACACTTCAAGATCACTGCAATTAATGAGTGTATCACCTTTGAGATGAGAAATATGACAAAATGGTGTACGAATCATGGGTTAATGCTCAACACCGACAAAGCAAAATCCATGTAAGATCTAAAATGGCAAAAGTGCTTGGGCCAGAACGCTGTGTCAAGACGTTTACTCTACTCTCAACATTTTCGAAGTTTTCTTTGCAAAACTCATTGAAAGGCCATGAATTTTGTGCCATTGCATGCACTACCCTATGCAACTCTCATTTAAAGCAGCTCCATTTGCTATTAAGGGAATTTTTCATTATTCTTTTACGACTTTCATAAACTGAAACAAAATCTATCATTAGTATCGTACATTTTGCAGGGTGCATAGGCAGAGTGTCAGCTTACCCGGGCACAGAATAGGAAGATGTCTTCAGGCTTGAACAATTCCTTGCACAAAATTCCTTGCGGAATTCCACAAAATCTAAAATTGGTGGACTCCATGCATCACCCTTTAAGGCTCGTCAGTACGGCTTGCAATGTCCTAAACCTGCTTATCGAACAGTTCCTCACTATGCTATTCTAGAAACATTTTGCGTTTTCCTTTCTACACCGCACTATTTTCTATTTACGACCAGGCGAACTGACACCTAACAATCTTTTATGATCATGCTGATATACGAGGGTATGAGGGATATACTCGTACTTTTGCGGCGGCATAGTGAATTTATTATTGTGAACTTAAGAGCATCAGTATTCACCAGTTGTGAAATACGCATAGACATTGAATTCACATATTGGTAAAGACAGATGTCTTTACTTTGAAATCATTTATAATCAACAGCTGTTGTTTGATATTCTTCATCCGTTCAATCGAGCACAGGTGTGCATAATCCATGTGAATTTATCATTTACGATAAGTAATATATAAGCCTTGATGCACGATGAGCCTACGATAGCAATATAAGCCTTGTGTTGATTTCAGTGAGATCAAGCTATCGATATCTTTAGTTTCTAACTTTCTACAACTGTTCAGGAAGTCAGGAGGATTTCTAGTTTCTACAGTTGTATACGTGTATATTAAAGTTTTCGCTAAAATATCTGCATGATATCCCATACACTATACAATATTACAATATAACCCAGTAATTAGACAACTGAAGGCCTATTTATGAAATGAAGAGTTGGCATCAATTAATAAAATCTGCGTAGGACAGGCAACTCCTTTGCTGCAGATCTTGACAAGAAATCTGAAGAATTTCTGGAAGAAAGTATTCAAAACAAAGTCACTCAACTTAATCTGAGTCAAGAAATTGTCAGTCCCCTTATGTAGTCGACGCAAGGTAATGACATTTAGATTCTTCATGCAATTGATAGCCATCATGATCTTTTCACACACAATCTGCATTGTAAAAGGCCGGTCGCAAGGCTGGTAGTATAGCTTGTCGCAAACTACGAACAGATTGAGTGACATGATTTTAAGTCAGTAGTTAATTTACGTCGAAAGTAGAGTTACGACCGAGTTGAGAAACCCACCCATAGAATCCTTCTGATATTAGCTTCGTCTTATTTGGCATGTTCATTGTTAAACGTCGGTCAAGCAGTTGGTGATATTCTGCGATTACTGCCGATCTTGTGTGGCTGTGTTGAGTTCTTAGAGATAGATTCATTTGCGTGTGGGTTAGTCTATAGCGGACATTATCCGCGGACATTCAATTTTGATAATCACTCTCGGCTGCAACGATACTGATCAACCTCAGCTGTATTTCTGAGTATGATCTGTATAGCAGAGCTATGTCAATCGCATAGCGTCTATTAGAGCATTGATGACCTCCGATACTCACTCCATGATTATCTAATTCTACTTATCGGATTTCTTGTTCTGTACAGATATTTAAGAGGTGAAGTGATACGGTCATCCTTGCCTGACATCGTGGCCGATGTTGAATTCGCTCGGATTTTTGCCGTTCGACCTTGCTACGGCCGTTTGGTTGATGCTTCGGTCCACATTGATTGTAACACGGTAATCTGATGTCATGGGAGGCCCATATTCAGCATGATACCGAGTAGTTGAGAGTGACTGGCACTGGCTAAGGCTTTTATGTAGTCTATGAATGTGATCACTGATCAGAGCACTATTTTTCACGTCATTAAACTTTTCAATCAATATAAAGTAGTTGGAGCGTGACGATCTTGTCAACTGCTCCCTGCTCCTTTTTGAAGCTTGTCTGTTCTTTGGAGAGTTCATCCTCTATTTTACCTTGAATTCTGTCCAACACCTATGCAGTTGTTTCAGTTTCGGTGATCGTGGTGCCATTCTCATCCTCTTTTTATGACACTCGCCTTGCTTTGGTGAGCTCCATCGAATTTACCTATCTCAGCTCAGCACATTGTTAAGTGAGCCATTGTTTCTTGTCTTTCCTCCAGTGTGACACAGCAGATCCTGACTAAACTGCATAACGAAGGATGAAGACTTAAATACGCCTGGTGGATACTGATAAAGACATACATCGTACTTCTGCTTCTACCTCTAGATCAGGGGTTCCCAACCTTTTCATGTTGCGCACCCCAAAGTAGAAAATCATAGGATTTTTCATTTTTCCGCGTAACCTCACTTAATATATATAAAAATAGCAAGAATTCACTTATACCAAAATTTCATCACGTGTAGAAATATACGAAATTCGTAATTGAGTAACGAAAACGTTTATCTAGGCGTAACTGATGCGCGCTTGTGTAACAACACAAACGCTGCGAAAGGCATGCTCCAACATCAAACAAGCTCTTTGTTTGCTTTTAATCATTACTATGATAGAGAATCCGGATTCGTATAAGTACGTGGTTGGTCTCCAGTTGGTGGTTGCTAATTAGTAACGGCTGCTTCAAGGCCAGATGATGACAATCCAATGCGGTTCAATTAACACTTCAACTGACTCATGAACAGGAAAGTAATGAAAGTAAAATTGAATTATAATAAATCTCCCATATTCTGTGTACCTCTCAAAATTCCTTCGCGTACCCCAGGTTGGGAACCCCTGCTCTAGATGCACAAAGTCCAGTGTCCTGGCTGTTCATTGTTTACAAAATATTTGGAGACGGATATGTTCCCACATCAAAACTATAATCGCTTTTTCTCATACTATATCAAAATTATTACTTTCAATGATATTCATAGTTGCACTTCTTGCCGCATTGTTCATAGAACCAATCGTACGTCAATGTGAATTGCATATTTAATTCGATAGAAAGTTCACGCACGCTCCGTTATAGAAAGAGTAAAATAACAATTATACACTACACTCAGTAAAAATGAAAAACCAGGTCTATAGCTAGACTTCTAAATTCATTAAATTGGAAATATGAGCAGTTTTCTCTTTCTATATAATATAAAGCAGTAATAACAGACAAAAAATTCCAAGAGAACCACAATGGATCAGAAGGTCAAAATGCCATCAGCTACATGGAATGAACAATTCTTGAAAAGACAGCAGGCGAACGGATGAAAGTTTTATAAGCTTCTTAATGCGGTCGCTAGAACGAGTTTTTGTGGAACGTGGCCGAAAATGAGACTTTCGCATGATGATGTACAGGTGCACACCCTATGGCTACTACAAATTTGCGCGTATTCCGAGTTCCATCCGGTTCCTCATCTTGTCTGATGGGAGCAAAGAAAACCGCATGCAAATCTAATTACAAGCTGGTTAAAGTTTTCGGTGAAAACGAGATTTTCTATGTTTTCTCCGATCAAGGGATAAGTGCCTATTAAAGAGTCAAAATCTTGGGCATCGAATGTCTTCAGGTCATGATCATTGTGCTCATATATCTTTATCTATAAAGTTTAGTACATTCAGATTTAGCAGACCTTCTTATACCGGCAAACCAATGTTGGCACTATTATGGGAAGACTAATTTTTACCAGGGCAGGTGGAAAAAATTAGTAAATGCCGGATAAAATGATAAAAACCGGAAAAGTGGTAAAAGCCATGAAAATTAGAAATAATGGGAATACTAGGGCACGCGGATAACTTGTGTTGCCATTAATATTCATTACTAACCAACATGTATGTATTCAAATGATACGGTTCGGTATCTCTATACTGGCTGCCTTATCATCGAATTGAGTCATCACATCCTTTCGCAGCTTAAATCCTGCTTTCGTCTACTGTTGTCAGGGATTGACAATAAATACATTTGATTTGATCAGCTTTACCTGACTAATTAATGCACAAGGCCAATGAACATGTTTTTTTTTATGAAGCCAATCACTTTCTTTTGTCAACAGTTGAATAATGCGCCGAATAATTTTAGAATAAATGTTTTGCGAGAATTAATCAGGTTTGAATTAGTTATGATGATGAGAGAAATATGTAATTAATGAAAAATTATATAAAAAAATAAAAAAAATGTCTTCAATACTTTTGAGGTGTTGTATAAGAAATAGGCTACTGTAGTTGTTTTATTACTTAACCATTGATGAAGGATGATGAAATTCCTCTTCAGTTGCTTGATGCTCTAGGCCTACCTTAGTATGCTTTATCTTATACTAAATAGTATATCTTATATACTATATATCTTATACTTATAATAAATCTTATAGTAAATATGAGATTAGATAAATTAATCTTATTATAGTAAATATTATTATAGTAAATTAAGATTATTATGGTAAATATGATGCTTTATCTTATAGTAAATGAGAATTTCAAAACGTTTTCATGTAGCTCAGATGCGAGGAAAATCCGAGGGTTGTGGATTCTACATCTAAAAGCTTAAATCCTGAGACTGCGCCCATTTTACAAATACACGGTTTGTAGTTATACACTTATGCTAAGTTTTATTCCATTTGTCAAAAAATTACACTTAGTATCTTAGATCTGTTCTTCCCATTTTTGTAGTTTTTACCATGACGGGTTTTCCGTTTATGAACACTGGTATTTACCACCCCTGGGAAAGTCATCCAATCCTACGGCAGACACAATATTGGCAGTTGAAGACAGTCCGTGCCAAAATGTTTGCCTCTACACTTAGTACTTTTCACTTAATCATAGAAAATTCATTTTTCCCGCAAACTTCAGTCTGGTTCGTCAGGTTTCCTGGTTCTCACTCACACGTCCCTTGTTCGACTCCGGTTGTGGGAACCAATTAACGCCTGCTAGCCCGCCCGGCATTCAGCAGCATGCATGTGAAATGTTAACTGGCATTTACTGTATATCATTTTTGTGTCTGAAGAGTTGTCTGCTTTGTCATGCTGATCCCTTCCGGAAACTCGATCATCTCCTGTAAGGTTACCAGATCTATATTGAATCATTCGACACTAACTGAAAAACCAATGTAGATCTAGTTTGAAAGGACAGGTAAAATAGCATCCAGATTCGTAGTTATAATCGATGCTATCGTATATTCTGCGTGTCCTTTTGGTCTGCTCATTCCTTCTTTGCATTTGCTACTAGACACAATCCTATATACTCATCGCATTTCATTCTTTGACAGAAAATTTATGTTATGAATCTTCTATTTTATATTATTTATTTCAGCTTACTGATGGTCGATCATTCCTTGTTTTATTATTTTACTCTGATGACTGCACGGAATGTCCAGATGCTCACCAAGCCCTGAAAAAGACAGCTGACCGATTTCAAAAGTACGATGAAATTGTGTTTGGAACCGTGAATGTTGACACCGACCGAGTCTTGTACATTCGATTCAACGTTCACTCTACTCCAACAGTTTTATTCTTCCCGTATAAAAAGAAACCCACCCCGTAAGTAATCTTCGATGAATAGCTAAATTGGTAAAGTTTTTTTTCTTCGGTTTTTAGCAAATGGTGAAATTTGCATTTTTGTGAGAATGACATGTATAGATTTTTTCAATTTAAAGATAGACAGAATTTAATTTGAAGTGTCATAAGCTTAATGAAGTCTATAGCCACAATTCAAATATCACGATAGCAAAAAACTATTTCGTAATGGCAGTGTGTCGGACAACCAAATGTATGCCTTATCAAGTGAAAGAAAGACTGGTTAAAGCAGTCACGAAGAGAGATAATTGGATGTCTTTGATTTGAGATCAGAATGACTACTTTTATTTCATCTGTTCCGTTAGTTCCGCGCTGTTGGCAAATCAGACTGCAGCTGTAAGAAAAATGTTTGAATATTGATTTGCAACATCGATTGAAAAATAGGAACAGACTTGAATAGCTGCCATCTCATCCAATATCATGAATCTCTAGCAGGTCTAGTTCATATCTCTCAACATGATATTTGATAAATGCCTATAGAAATAAACTTAATATGTAGTGAGCGGCGGTTAACCGAAAACCGATCCGAAACAGTGTTTTTTCAAAAAATCGAAACCGACCGTCAGAAAACTGAGACAGTTTCTGTGTTTTACATCTTCAGCTATTTTGTTCAGTTTTCCAACACACTTATTTGATAATGTATGATGACGGATTGGAGAACGCCATCAGTCCTCATTAGGACTACTTCAATTAATAATTTGAATTAGTAAGCATTATATTCTATTATAAATAGATGCTTGGATGATTTTCATCATCGTATGAGAATGATATATTCTTTGGCATTGGACTCATGTTTACCGACCCTTATGAATGTCCCGAAGATTCCCAGTTTTAAGTGAATAGGAATTTGTTCGCCTAGTCCTGCCGGATACTTTGAGTTCTATTTTATGCACTATGTACTTAAACAAGCTTTTAAGGCAACACTTGATGTCAGTGATTGAAATTTTATCTGTAAATGATTGCATCTGTTCTCCGGATAGAATGTAGAATCAATGCATGGGTCTATACAAGAATGACGCACTGGTACTGTGAGACGTCACTATATCAGGTCAATTGACTAATTACCACAGAAATTGATGTCTCTGCTTTTTTTGCCTTGTAGAGACACCTTGAATAATCAGTGGCGACTGCTAGAAGAGCCAGTATGGCGTGTCAAGCTCCAACGTATAATAGTTTACTTGGATAGAGAATGGAGACCAAGAGTAGACGCGGATCTGTAGTTTCCGCTAGGATTATCCGATTCCATCAATTATTGTTGTATATGAAAATTCAGATCTTCTGCAACATTTCATCTTGATCTTGTTCTAGTGCTAGACCATGAAAGCCGAAGTTAACAGGCGACCGAACATTATTACCACACTACTTCAACGGTACTCTACACACATTGACAGACTTCACTAACTTGACATAGGCTACAAATACTGTGAGTGCAGCATGAGACCACCGAATAACTGAATGAGAGTTAAAGCAAGGCCAACCCAGGTTAGCGCACCAAATGTAGGTATATAGAAAAAATAACTAATAATAAACAAATTGCACATTATGTAAGTTTATATACAGTAGGTATATGTACGTAGTAAAAGTATGGAGATAAATGTGAAGCGAATTCTAGCTTATTTTACCAAATATGCCTCCCGGCAAGCATGCGTTTTACTTATATTGACATTGTTCTCCTATACGCATAATTCGATGTGAAACAGTCAGATTTCAAAAAAAGCACATATCTCAAATTCTATTTGAGTCGCATCGAAACCGAACCGAAGTCGACTTTCGTTGAAATTATCTCTAAGTAAATTTCTTTGATTTATGCTTTTAAAAAGAACAACACTGATTTTGCAGCAAGTTCATCAGAGAGCAAACGCATTTCCTAGACATGGAGTACCTCGAGATGATGAAGAATCAATTCGAGAATTGCATTTCACTTAGTGGTATAACGAATTCGATAGATACTTCAATAAGCTTTGATATTTTTCACTTCTTTCCCTGAAACATCAACCCAATTTACGGAGAAATTCGTAGCCAAAATACAGAGAAAGTCACTTCATGTTTGGGTTGAGAACTTAATCATACAGCAGACATTTTATGAGTGGCTAAATCAAGTGTGTGTTAGAAGATCTTCTAATTTCATCTGAAACTCTGATCAATTTCCGTTTTAGGAGTTGGAAATTCGTAAAAACATCAAAATTTCATCGAAAGGGATGATGCCTAATCTGTAATTAGGAATTCAATTCAAGACTTCTGTTCTCTCAGTGTCATAAAATCTATTTATAGATCAGACAGTTGTTTTAGAGTGTAAAACACAATAATTAAAAATTTAACTATAGTACTGAATAGTTACTTTCAACGAAAAACGAGAATTGTAGAATTAGAATTTAATCAGAGTGGATTGATTTTAGAAAACAAAATTGTAAACTATTAAAGCTGTTCAAAGCTATTTTTTGTGATCGTGTGAATCCCATTTTGATTACCTTATTAATATCATTCGTCTATAGTCGAGTGTTGACTGGTGAGTGGACTTGACCAATGATAGCAAAGTTTGATGCTGTGCTTGAATTAATGAGGGAGTTGTCAGTATTGTCATTCTTGATGGCAATGTGTTTTCATGGATCGAGTTGGAACATGTGCATATATTCTCGGAAATTAGTGAATTGTGGGGATGATAGCTGCAATGAGTTCAAAAGCACATAGAAATTGCTCTGTGAACGTGCGTGGATCTAGAAGATGACTTTCCTCAATTCTGATGGTCACGGCCAGAACTAGTCTCGAGGGGCAAGATGATGGATTTTCCATTGAACGTAATGCAAATTTGAGTCTGAACTCTGCCGAACTAGAACATTGACACCGCATAAACCGTACGCAGTCAGTAAATTTGGACCCTGAAGAGTCGAACGTTGCGAATTATATTTCCATTTGACGAATCCCCCGGTTAAGAATCACTGGCTTATAGCTTATCATGTGTGTGCCTCCAGCCTTAGACTAATCCAAACGCAAATGAATCTATGTGTTCAAAAGGGTGTTGAAGAACTGCAACATACGTATAAAAAGCATGCAATAGCCATATTATAAACTGATCTGTTTATAGACCTACTCGATTATGGTGAGACAAAGCTTTTATTTCTCATTGAAGAAACTTATTGGCTGCCAAAATCTTGAAATTGAGTAGAAAAGATAACAAAAGATTTGTGTCCAAAACTTCTATGATACCATCAGTTTTCTTGCTGTCGAGAACTTATTTTACTGTCATACAGCTTGATGTGAAAACAAACTAGGGACCGGTATACCACAGATAAGAAAATGTCTGTGGTTTTTTGCAACAAATAATAGTGCTTTCAAATGATCAAGATGAGGCACATAAAACATTCACAATTCATAGGACATGCATCAGGCCTAGTCAGGTTCTAGAGTTGTACTGCCATCACTCACTATCCATTTCACTCCTATACTAAATCAATTTACAGCTAAAAATTCACCATCGTGACGTATCTGTTTATGATTGGGAGCATAGGGTAAGCATATTAGGTAGAGCAGCAACTCAGGATTAATTAAATCCCCAATGTGTACACAGTTTCGATTTTATTAAATAAACTCGAGTTGAGACCCAGTACCAAAAGTGACATAAGAAAATTTTTGTAGTTTTGAAGAAATTGCCACGATATTGACGGATCATGATAACATTACAGAAGAAATAATAGTATTTTACAAATCCGCCGTGTCATGACCACCTTGGAGAGGTAAT
Source organism: Prostheceraeus crozeri (assembly GCA_907163375.1). Lineage (NCBI taxonomy): Eukaryota > Metazoa > Platyhelminthes > Polycladida > Euryleptidae > Prostheceraeus > Prostheceraeus crozeri. Next base: position 313,161 of record CAJQUW010011011.1, read on the forward strand.
GTTACTTAAATAAGCAATTAGATGGGTGACTATTTCAATATGCGCTCAGCCTTAGCAATAAGAGTATTTTCTTAAGCGTGAACATATCACAAACTACCTGCCACTGGAAGACCAAAATAACATAATAAAAGATATAAATAATTAACTTGAAAAGATGTAAAATGGTCCACAGTACTATTCACTATTCAGATTCAAGAAATGAAACATAAAATCATGCTGATGAAAATTGAATTAAAAGCTTGAAAATTCAGCCAAGAAGCACACACAATTGGATCTCAACTATTCCATGAATACTTGCATTCTGAGATTTTAAGTATTTTTGGCTACGGTCATATACTTATTCTACTATTCATTAAACAGTGAAATTTTACTCTAATCTTTAAGCCAATAAATCATGATGGTGCGTTTTTCAGCTATAAATTCAGTCTAGAACCTGCATAGATTGGTTTGACATATTAATTACGCGAAAATTTTGAATTATGCATTATCTCTGCTACAGATATTAAAGAAAGTATTGCTACCTCGTTGTTTCTTTGTTTCAGATTTCTGGATAAGATAACTGCAAAACTTTTAACTGAAGCGATCACAGCAACTCGGTTAGAGGGCAAATTATTTCGCAAAGTTCATATGAACGAACACCTTCTAGGCCAGCATTTCACCAACATTCATCGAGACGAGTCTCCAGTACGGGAAATCAAAAGTGATAAATTTGAGAAAGAGGTACTTCACGGGAACAACTATGCTCTCGTGGCTTTCTATGAAAAAGGTAAGGGCTCTAGTCCTTAAAAGGTAATGTAGCTCTAGCCCTTAAGATACGAAGGGTGATCAAATTGATCACCCACTTTCAAAATACATCCATCACCTTAAATATTTTGATTTTCTGAAGTAAGTTTTTCTGACTTTTTCTGAATACCGTTTATTTACATGTACACTGTAAACTGTACACCGCTAAAAACAGCTAAAATAACTGTTAAACTTCACAGAAAAGTTTCGAAGAAAATATCCGCAAATATCTGTTAAAATGATGACGTCACAACGTGATGAGTGATGAAACAACAGCTAAAATCGGTTCATATCAGATAAACAAACGTCTGCTTCTACGGATGTTCAGACTGTAAAACAGCGTGAGGTAAGTACTTCTATTCTTCCCCCCACATTTCTCAATGTTTCCAAATTCATCGAATTTCGTCAAACTTGGTCACATTGGACTTAGAATAGACTTGATCTGTCACTGAGTGATAGTACAACACCACTGAGAAGTCTTACTTGATCCCTGGGATGAGGGATTGGTACCTTGGATACTCAGTTAGAATCCAAGATGCAGCTGTGATCATGAGCTTCGCAGGATTGTTTACATTGCACCTACAGTGAACGGCAAAAAGCAAGTGCTGGGAATTTTACACACAGAGAATATCGTTGACGATGCAGCACTCGAGGATGTCAGCAACAAAAATGTGGGGTTGGAGGAGAAAGAATGGAAAAGTACCTCTTCTCTCACCCTTAAGACCTTTGTTCAATTTGTAATAGCAAAATGTTAACCTTTTGAGTTACTTTTTCGGCGGTAAGATGTTGGTGCACATCGATTTCATTAATAAATTCAACGTTTGTGGAAGGAAATCTTGATTTTATGCGTTAGAGGCTATCAAAAAAAAAAAAAACTCCGTGGAAGTCGAAGCATTTAGAAGAGAAGAGCAGGTTGCCTCTGCATTACATGATAATTGCGGATGCCACCAGAGTGGCTTTTTCTCATCCTACTGAAGTTCAGCGAATCGATTTTCTACTGAAGACTGTACATCCATTTTCGATACACTCTTAGGGAAACTGATTAAACGTTTTTCGTTCGAAAACAATTTATTGAATTCCCTACATTTTTAGTTGATCCTCCAAGGATGCCGACAAAAATGCATGTCCGCAAGGATGCAACATTTGCTAGTATGCTTCCTTCTTCTGTTTCATCAGCAGAAGAAATGAATGACTTGGAATTTAAGTGAATTCTCGAAATTCTGCTGTCCTACTAACGACTGGAGCAGATAGAAACTTGGATGAATCATGCAAGCCTGCTCCACGTAGTCCGGGAGCCAGCGTGAAGTTGTGCAGGGAACGAGGTAGTACATAAAACTTTCACATAGCATACATAGTATACCTCTAACCTACTGCAAAACTTCGCGTCTGCCGGATCAGATCATTTGCTTTTCAGAAATAGAGAGGATAACACAATCCTATGTATTTCCAGTGGTAAAATTGTGACATTTAAGGTGTTGACTCCATTTTTTCGAATTTTTGCTCATAAAAGTTACACAAATTGCTATTTTGTTGAACTGGTTATTATAGAAATCATCTACAGATCATGATCTTTCAAATGAGTTATTATTCAGTGACAGAGGATGAAGTAAAGTGTATAAACAGACACTTTTCGTTGGTGTAACTGCAAATTTTAACATAGAAATTTCAGGAAAATTGTTGATATACTTTAACGAAAAGTGTCTGTTTGTACACTTTACTTCATCCTCTGTCACTGAATGATAACTCATTTGAAAGATCATGATCTGTAGATGATTTCTATAATAACCAGTTCAACAAAATAGCAATTTGTGTAACTTTTATGAGCAAAAATTCGAAAAAATGGAGTCGACACCTTAAATGTCACAATTTTACCACTGGAAATACATAGGATTGTGTTATCCTCTCTATTTCTTAAAAGCAAATGATCTGATCCGGCAGACGCGAAGTTTTGCAGTAGGTTAGAGGTATACTATGTATGCTATGTGAAAGTTTTATGTACTACCTCGTTCCCTGCACAACTTCACGCTAGCTCCCGGACTAACGTTTCTGTAAGGTATCATCCAGTGCAATGTGGATGGCATTGCAGACCCAGGCCAAAATTCAATCATCTGCACAACGTCTTATTGAATGCCATAATGTGTCAGAGATCACCTGAAACTTGTGGGTGACCCGTTGTCAATGGAAATAAGCAGAAATCTGCGCACTGCAACACAAAATTTGCATAATTAATCATCGAAGCACAAAGAATCCGTTGTCAGAGAAGTTGCTGAGGACCGAATAGTTGAAAGCTGAGAAGCTCGATGCGAAATTAGCGAACTTGACTGATCGCCGAGCTTCATGCATTAAAGAAATTCGTTGCAATAGGGCAGTGCTCAATACACAACACATAACAAATTGAGAAGTCATGCGAAGAAGTTGAATCTTGCGGTACCGGAGTACAATTGCTTTTGAAGGCGACTCCGAACGAATTGTGCTACGGTAGGGGAGGCAAATGATAAAGAAGCGATTATTGCGCAATCCTTGAACTCGCTCTAAGTTTCTCGGCATCTTGCAGTTGCGTTGCCTGTGAAGTGATGCTACAGTTTCTACATCCACCTTCTCTTGCGCAGTCTCGAGCATGATAAACTCCTGATCGACTGGTTTATGTCATCAATCACTGAAACACAACGTCAGTAATACACTTAAGTGAATGAACTTTGTGAAAAATGAACAAGTTGAATTAATTAGACGGAATTGTATAAATTTTTAAAAAAGGTTTTCAACCTATTGAAACTGGATGTATCTGTCTTTTCTCTGAATTCGTCTCACTAAGTATGCCATTTCCCTGCTGCGTGTGAAATGAATCCAGAGCGGATTGTTCCTCAGGATACTAATTTCGTAAGTGCTGAAGATATAATTTCTTTTTCATTTCTGTATCAAATCAAGTCTTTAGCTTTCACTCAGTACAATTTGCATGGATACAGTTTCACTGAATGATCTACTTTTTTGATCGTGCACCGCACTTTTGCTGCTTTCGAGCTTCTACCGACCTTTTAAGTTTATGAATCGTTGCTGGTTATTTTTCAATAGTAACGGCTGTAGCTGTTCTTGATGAACTTTCCTATTACAGCATATTACACATGTATTGATAGTCTAGATTCGCTTTTTACAATCAGACATCTTTAATTCTGCTTGAGGGGCTGTTAGGTATATTTTAATGCTGTCATAATGCTGGTGAATGTGCAACATGGTAACTAATGGACTTTAACAGTGTGAGATCTTAAGGATGCGAAATTTTGTTCGCACAGGTAAACAAGTCATCCATTTCAAAACAGGTCTTGATGTGTTCAAAGAGATTAATTAGTCTTGAAGGAAAGTGATAGGACTGCTCAAGTGACTTTTCCGAGCGTGCCAAAACTATTCTGATTAATGTATTTGTGTATTTCAGAAACTGTTAATAAATAATTCATTAAATTGTGAATCGGGAATATGAAATTCGCAAAATGGGTTCAATTCTCGAAAATGCTTCCTTTTCATTTCTTTTTAACCACGGTGTAGCACCTTTTATATTATATTACCAAATAATAACTATTATCAGCAGCATGAAACAGAACAAACAACAGACATAACTGATCGTAGACTACAGGCAGGTTTGGTTGATTTCAGCTTGTATAGGCTTGATCCAATTGTCATGTTTTGACTCCAATCCAGTTATGCGAGTTTCTTGTAATAGTTGTGAATTATTTTGCAACTTAAGTATTGCAAGAATGACTTCGATATGCTGCAGTTTTTGTAGCAAGTGTAATAAGGCTAGCTCTTATGCGGATCCGCGAAAATATGACGTGGCAAAATTCGTTCTTCACCGATTCGCGGAAATCTAGCGACTCGAATATTTCTCGGTTTACAGTATGCAATTGATGACCATCTCAAATTGATAAAAGTGATAGAACATTTTGCACTTATTTAAGGATGACTCTGTATTATACCTGGGCGATAATCGAGAAATCGAGACGAGAAATGGTTCGAGCATTACCTCTAGACTTTTTAAGAAGTATATTTTCATTAGCTGTTACTTCGGTCAATACTCTGACATGGCTTTAATCAATCTGTGGGAGCAAGGAAAAACTGCAGCATTCACAAAATCTGGTATGTAACCTGAATTAACTTCTGTAGGCTATCTAATTTCGCCCTTTCCATACACTGTCATTGACTATTGTTTCTCTTTCTCATGCTTTCCTTGCTGACATCACTTCAACAAGTCATAAAAGCGATTTTTAAACGTTTTTCGGATGAGACGAACATATGAAATTCTCGATCAAGACAGAGAAATCGGATTTCTCGAGTCTCACGCATGCTTACTCTGCATTAACTACTTTGAAGCAGAGGGAATTCAATATGCTTTTTTTCAAGTAGATGCTTTTCTTTTTTCTTGTACTTTATATTGTGCATCCATATTTCAATAACCTTGGGAAGTCTCTAGGCCTATACTTGAAATTACTGAATCACCTTGTAAATCAGCCAAACTGCTTTATAATAGGTGGTCCACAGGCATGCTAGCTTCTCGGTGACAGCTCCGTATTCGACGGAGAGAACATGAGCAGTGTCCCGATTATGGTGCGAAGGTAAGTATCCTGGACTCGAATGACCTCAAGACCTCAAAATGCGCGAATTTTAAGGTCTATGCGCCTATCTGAAGTTTGTCACAGTTTACAGAAAGTTTCGTTATTGATCATGGATTTTAATATATGCTGACTCTAAGACAGTACCAGTGCTATAATAGACTTTTAAATAAGAACACGTCGACCAAGGATAAAATATGTTTTGTTGGGACCCGGTATCATGAGATTGATCACTCTTCTCGGTCATTTACTGTAGTTTCATTTTTTGGAGGCCAAAGAATGTTTTTGCAGGAAGAGCGATTTACAACTTGGCGTTCAAAATATTCTAGCCAAGCATCTTTCATAGATTGCACTTCTAGAGTCACTCAGAGAGTTTGACCGCAAATATTTCCATTCGCCCCCTTTCTCGGAAGCATGTAGAAAATCAACACTGCGCTTCTTATACGCACCTTCTTATACCTTTTTTATACGCGCTTCTTAAAAGTGACCTCAACGTCTCAGGAGAAACTACCCTTATTCGCCACACCGCCAACAAATCATGGAAATTCATCTGACGCTTCTTGTTCGGTTAGTTATCGCATCACTTCAACGTCTGCGTCATCAAAGTTCTCCTCCTAAATATCAAAAGTTATTTTCAACCTTATGCCTCTTTATCTCGTATATGAATTCCTTTGACAACAGCAGGTAGAACGGATATATTTGTATGCTTGTGGTGCACCTATTTCTTGGCAAGTTGAGTAGTTGATGTAGATAGCTCCTTCCTTCACGTTTCTGTGCACAAGGTCAAATTCAAAAGTTGCGCATGGCTCTTTCTTTCTGAGGCTCTTTCCATTCCCACCGGATTTTTCAAAATCCACGATTATTTTCCATAATTATTAACGATTATTATTCCACAATTATAATTATTCTTTGATAAGTAAGTAAGTAAGTAAAGACGTATATTTGTAGTGCACAACACCCCAATAATGAAAATCGTGAGGCGTACAAACGAGGGTTCACAGTCAGAAGATCCAGCTCCACTTAACAATATTCAAATTAACTTTAAAAAGAAATTATAACGAAAATCCAGTGTTATATAATTTTGACATACTAATAATAAAGCTTTTGCTACGCAAAGCGGAAGTTATATTTGGCAGACGGAACTTATCAGAAAAAGTCATTATGGGTAAAGTCAAATGGTGCAAAGGATGAGATGAGTTAGAATAAATGTCCTGAAAAAGCTTGAATCCCAGCACTTTCCTTCGATATGAGAGCGGCATGAACAACGAACATGAACATTGATTACCATAAAATTATTCGATGAGCACGGTTTTGTATGCGCTCGGTACTACCATTGGAAAATTCGTTGAGGTTGGTAAAAAGGGGGGGCAGCATACTCCAAGATACTTCTCACGAAGGCATTATGGACTATGACGAGTTGTTCTTTAGGTAAATAGTCCTTCAGCTGCCGAAGCGCATAGAGTCTAGTGGAAGCTCTCTAAGCTTAATTAACAGGAAGCCCTTAGGTTAAGGGGACATTCTATTCCACTGTCGGCCTACTATGTGCATAAATAATAGGTCTGCGTCATGTCTTAGTGTCTCAATTAGAAATTACTACCATTATGTAGTTATGTATGTTACTAGATAGGTCTACAATCTATGATGTCAGACTACCCTGCAAACTTGCATTTCGAATAGCTAGGCTAGCTTCCTTATTAGGGATAACAATGTGCCTTTCTATGAGTATATGTTCTCAACTGCGTCGGCCGAAATATGTGTTTTGTTAAAACAGTCAAATATACCTTCGATGCATGAATCCTAATATCAACAAGATCGGCCTAATGCAGATGCGTCCCCACAAAAAGTATTCATACCAACAGAGTTAACAACCTAATGTGTACTTGCAGCTATTACTATTCCTGCATACTGTTGGCACTATACCTGTACATAGTCAATCTAAATGTAAACAGATTTTTACAACAGGCCTAAGTGCATCATTAGTATTTGAAAATAGACTATATCATCTCCGTGTGCGATGATCAAATGCAGAAATTTCAACCTGGCAAGTTTTCATAGTTTTCATTTCATCTCATATGTACATGTATGTTAAAGCACTTACCACGCAGTCTCACTCCAGTGGTCTGACCAGCTGCGAAAATTTTCGCACTGCGAAAATTTGCGAAGATGTTTAAAAAAATAAACTCGCTGCGAAAAAATGGACTTGCTCCTGCGAAAAATTGAAATCTTGTAATTCGTGCCTTTAATGAACTTATGCTGTCTAATCGAACAAATACTGGTTTACAGGATGAAAGAAGTAAACTAGAGACAACTAATAATTATGTCATTCATCACATTATCAGTTCGTGACGCTTCATGTTCATCGTAGCGTCTTTTAGCAGGTTCAGTAAAAAAGAAGAATTGCCGTAGCAGCTCGTAGCACCTGTTAAGTGAGCATGTGTTGTTGCTGTATATTGTTGAAAGTCACTGTTCTTTTTATCAAATAACCACATTTGAAGCCTTCAAAGCTATGTTTAAGAGGTCGCCGTCACTTAATTAAAAGAATAACAAACGGCTTGTCTAATTAAAGCCTCCATATCTCCGCACCTGCGAAAGAAATTCTCGGAAAGCTTAATTGATAAAAAAGATTTTATATCATGTATGCAAAACAAACAAAATTCGAAATAATTTGAATATTGCTGTCCGATATATAAATTAAATTTCATGAATTTTATTTGTACAGTAGCTCGATGCCAGAAGTTCTGAACGCAACTAGAGTCATTTGAAGCGGTGCACATCCCCGCTTCCCATCAGATTTATTCACATATTTTCTATATTCAGTTAGCGATGCAACGGCCCTGATGGCTGCTGGTGGTACACAGTAGCTGGTCAAGACTCAAGATCACACGAAAGTATCAGATCAAGCTTCAAGTGATCCAAGTGATATGTTAAATGAATGCACTCTCCACTTTTTAGAAACGTCTGTTACCTGCCAGTAAGCAAACTTACTAGCACATTGTAAAGAAGTGGATGTTGCGAAAAATGGAGTGCGTTTTATGCTAGATATGCAGAAAAGTCAACTTAATATTGAAAATATACTTTTATGGAATTTTCGTTTAAGGGATGCAAAGGCCACAAAATCTTTGAATCTCGAGGCATGGAATGATTGTCGCAAAGAAGCTGCCATCGACATCCAGTCATAAAAATCTGACATGTACCGGTATATTAAAAGACCACGACGGACATGCACAAGGAAAGCAATAGGATACGCAGTGAACGCGCGTTGCCATGACAGCAGTACCCAAAGAATGTCGGCGTACTTTGTCAAGATTCACGGCTGCCACTTTATTTTTATAAAATGAATTACAATAGAAACAAATCTGCAACTATTGCATGTTTCTCTAATTTCTCTCTTGTTAATAAGTTCTTCGCTCTAACATAATTTTAACCGAATTAACCATCAATATACACCGGGTTTCTGTTTTAATGAGAGCATATTTGATCTTGCCTCGTGGAAACTCTGACGTACTAAGTGGACGTCTCATTTGGATCAATATAGTGTGAGCGTTGACCTTCGTCTAATTGGACGTGACTGCCAACAAGCAATTCTGTCGCACGTTGCCAATCACAGACAGTCGTTGGCCGAGCATCATTCCAATGCTTGTTTGGAAGTGCGTACAAGAGGAGAAAGAGGAAAGAAAACGACAGATGATCATCAGAAAAGGAAGAAAACAGTTGTAGCAAGAAAAAGAAAATGACTTGTTAGTAAAATGAATTCGATGCTTGAGAACATTGAGTAGCTAGAGAAAGAGGCATAGGAGAAAGGAGCGCATGAAGAAGAGGAAAACCAGTAATAAGATGTGGGGACATCGAGCCGGAGTTGATGATATTGGAGGAAAAATTTATCTTGTTAGGCCTGAATTATACGTGTACTTACTTATTGGCACACAGGCTTTCGGCATAAGAACTTCATCAGGTGCAAAAATAATGTAATCACTAATTAGTCCGGGAGCTAGCGTGAAGTTGTGCAGGGAACGAGGTAGTACATAAAACTTTCACATGGCATAGTATACCTCTAACCTACTGCAAAACTTCGCGTCTGCCGGATCAGATCATTTGCTTTTCAGAAATAGAGAGGATAACACAATCCTATGTACTTCCAGTGGTAAAATTGTGACATTTAAGGTGTCGACTCCATTTTTTCGAATTTTTGCTCATAAAAGTTACACAAATTGGTGCTTTGTTGAACTGGTTATTATAGAAATCATCTACAGATCATGATCCTTCAAATGAGTTATCATTCAGTGACAGAGGATGAAGTAAAGTGTACAAACAGACACTTTTCGTTGGTGTAACTGCAAATTTTAACATAGAAATTTCAGGAAAATTGTTGATATACTTTAACGAAAAGTGTCTGTTTGTACACTTTACTTCATCCTCTGTCACTGAATGATAACTCATTTGAAAGATCATGATCTGTAGATGATTTCTATAATAACCAGTTCAACAAAGCACCAATTTGTGTAACTTTTATGAGCAAAAATTCGAAAAAAATGGAGTCAACACCATAAATGTCACAATTTTACCACTGGAAATACATAGGATTGTGTTATCCTCTCTATTTCTGAAAAGCAAATGATCTGATCCGGCAGACGCGAAGTTTTGCAGTAGGTTAGAGGTATACTATGTATGCTATGTGAAAGTTTTATGTACTACCTCGTTCCCTGCACAACTTCACGCTAGCTCCCGGACTAAATTTTTTTCTGAAGCCTACTGTAATCGTGATAATGAAATGCCAAGCAAGACTGCTGTGAGAGGAGGGGTCAATGGAAAAAGAATACTGCATTATATTCCGTTGCATTTCAAGGTTTTCATGGACAGGAATGTTGCATCTTTACAAGAACAAGAATCTCTTTAAGATTCTTTAAGAATTCTTTAAAATGTCCACATCTCTGAATTTCTACACCATGCGTTATTTATCTTTCAATTCATAATTAGTATTTGTCTTCTTCTCTTGATGAGAACTTTTACCTTCTGCTTATTTCTGAATTGGCTTATTTCCTTTTGTTGTGACATTGTCGATCCATGTTATCAATTGAAATGGATCAGTAGCGGTTACTGACTTTTGGTTTCGTTTACTACATGTGCATGCATCTACTAATTGATGATGAATTTGGTAACCATATGTCAGTTTGATAATTCACATATTGACAAAATGACTCCTAAGAAATAATAATGGATGGTGGTAATTGCGAGTTCATGTAATTGAATTTTTGCGAAAATTTTTTTCTTAGGGTAATCAATGATGAAGCGTAGTTGCTTTCGGAAAATTTTGCTTGTTGCAAGTATGCACTTAATTGCCGTTTGAATTGCTGCGTTGCAGCTGTTTATTTTGCGGAAACTGCAGAAAACATATAGGATTATTAGTTTCTCCCGAAAGACATTAGGCGATCTTGGTCAAGTTTTGATAAGAGCGGCATTAAGTCTGAGTGATCATGAAATATGATGTTGTAATTCGATGGTATTAGTAGGCCTGCGAAAAAAATGGAAAAATCTCTGGGCCGACCACTGCTGCCAAGCTGTATTTTGCTGTCATCTGTTGCTCAATTCAATTTGATTTTTAAAGCTTCTGTTGCAGTAGCACGCTGGTTAAGATAAAAATAAAGCGAGATAAAATAAATTTGCCTTAGAAATAATAACTCATTGATATCACGTCTTGCATGATATTTCAATACATTTTCCAAAGAAATTTAATTGGGTAAGTTAAAACACTTCGCTTGTTCATGGCCTTCGCTTGTTCTTTCCGTGAACACCCAGCAAGTGGTGGAAAGATTCCATGCGAATGATTAAAACTTACAACTATGTCCAAATCATGCCATAGGTGAAGACAATAGGTCAAATAACAAGATGTAATAGAGCAAAAGATAGAGTCAAAGATGCTACTTATAAAGTTACTACACAGTACTGTTATGACTTATACTTTATTACAGGACAAAAACATACGTTCCCCGATGACAGGGTCCAGAAGTACAAGCAATAACACAAAGCAGCCCTTAAAAGGGCAAGTTAGGCGTTCACAGTTCGTATAACAGCGACACAGTTCGGTTCTTGACAGCAGCAGGCTTGACTAAGACAACGGGAGAGAGAATGAGAGCGCGCCGGTCCTCCAGGGCCAGTTCGTGCGCTTAGGCGTGTTGTTGCGTCTCGGCTTGTCGGCGTTGCCGCTCAATCAGCCACGCTAAGAGAAATACGCCGATTCTCATCTCACGATACGCAAGATATTGGGCAACGAGCGCTCTTGGCTGGCGCTTTTAAAGTCAGTTGAGAGGGGAACAATCAATGTCATCACAGTGTCTTTCGTTGCGGCATGGGCAAGGCTCCGCGCGCGGGAGTATGGAGAGGAAACTTCACTTGACCTTCGTTGCGGTATGTAAAGGTGATGACGCAGCAGATAATTGAAGGGAGAGAGAGAAATGAGAATGCGTCACACCTCCAACGCTCTAAATGAATAAAAATTCAGCGTGAATTTTTATTCAGAGCCAAATCAGTGATCAGTCACAAAACTTTATTGCAGCAACGGCTCGTAGAGGCTGGGTTTCAAACTTGAGGGTATCGGATTGCTTGAAGGGATAGCACATTTGGAATTGATTGGTAGGACATCGAAGGGCTTGAAGGGATTGTAGGTTGTTTGTAGGTTTTGAAGTAGCAGCAGCTTGAGTCCATGCCTGCCTTTAAAGACATGCGCGAGAAAGGCAGTCGGCAACCACTTTGTCTCGTCCTCGTATGTGCTTGATGTCGAGGTCAAAGTCTTGAATACTGAGACTCCATCTGAGGATTCGCTATTCCTATCCTTCATTTTGTCCATAAACACAATTGGGTTAACCGGTTATGATCGGTAAGAACGACAGTTCGAAACGCAGTAGTACTCAAGTATACAGAAAAGTGTTTTAGGGCTGAGATCAAGCCATATGCTTCCTTTTCTATAGTTGAATAATGTTTTTGGTGCCTATCAATTTTTTTTGAAAAGTAAGACACTGGGTAATCAACCTCGTTATGATTCTGTGATAAGATGGCTCCAACTCCTAAATCACTTGCATCAACAGTAAGGATAAACGGTTTTTTCATATCAGGAGACTTTAATACAGGAGGAGACGTTAATAACATCTTAATATTCTGGAATGATTTTTCGCATTCGTCAGTCCATAGAAATTCAACCTTAGCACTGGTTAGGTTAGTAAGTGGCGAAGCAACTTGAGAAAAATTTCTACAAAAACGTCTGTAGGATCCAGCCATGCCTAAGAAACGCCTTAACTCTCGTTTAGTAGTAGGACGAGTGAAGTTACAGAATGACTCAACTTTTGATTCAATAGGTTTAACTGAACCATATCCTACTTCGTGACCGAGGTATTGAACTAGTGCTTTTCCAAACTCACACTTTTTCAAGATCATAGTAAGGTTGGCGGAATTTAGTCTAACGATCAAATTTTCGATTTGATTAACATGATTGTCCCATGAGGAACTGAAAATGACTAAATCATCAAGGTAAGCAGCACAACCTTCTAAGCCGTTAATAATTTGGCTAACAAGACGTTGGAAAGTAGCAGCTGAATTTCGCATTCCAAAGTGCCATTACTCGGTATTGCCAAAGACCATCAGGAGTGGCAAAGGCTGAACAACGCTTGGCTCTATCGGTTAACGGTACTTGACAAAAACCTTTCATTAAATCAAGTTTTGAAATATATTGAGCATTACCGATCACGTCAATACAGTCGTCTATTCTAGCCATAGGGAAGTTATCAGGTACAGTCAGAGCATTTAGTTTACGGTAGTCGGTACAGTAGCGACTCGAACCATCACTCTTGTGCACAAGTATACACGGTGAAGACCACTCACTTGTACTCGGCTCAATGATATCGTTTTCAATCATATACTGGATCTCTTGTTTTATTAATTTCATTTTCTCGAAGTTTACTCTGTAAGGATGCTGTCGTATAGGTTTCGCGTTGTCAGTCTCGACATCATGCATTATCAGATTAGTGACTTTAGGGCTGTTACTAAATAAGTCTTTGTATTTTTCTATCAATGAAATGATATCACATTTTTTATTATCTTCAAGATGGGAGAGATAATTATCAAAGTCGCTCAGAATGATAGAATTATCTAATTTCAGTGGAGGAATTATGTCAGTAAAATCCTCTTTGTCATATTGAGGTCTTATCTCGCTTTTGGCAATGACTTGTACTGGTTTTGGTTCACTTTCCAAATATCTTTCGTGATACTTTTTTAACATATTGATGTGACAGACACGAGATTTCTTTTTGCGATCGGGAGTTTCTACGACGTAATCGAGATTGCTCAATTTCTGTATTATAAGGCAAGGGCCATAATATCGCGCTTTTAATGGGTCTCCTTGAATTGGCAAATAAATCAATACTTTGTCTCCCGGACAAAAACGTCTTTCGGAAGAACTTTTGTCGCATCTGAATTTCATTTTCTTTTGTGATTCAGCAAGATTTTTGCGCGCTAAGTCTCAGTAGTAATCCCGCGGCAAATTCAAGTCAAAAATGTGCAACGATGAGTCATCATGCTGACTCAGCCCCCCCTCTGGAAGGAAGGTGAGGGAGAAAGCCAAAAATGTGATGGAAGGATGGGTCCGAGAGGAAGAAACCGGTCCCCCCCTGGAAGGAAGGAAGGAGCAACTGTGAGGCAAGGGATGGGAAGGAAGGTGATAGGAATCTCTGAAAACGTCAGAGTTGGAAAAGGGTGGGTTTTGGTTTTGGGATGACAAAAGTCGGAATTAGTCATGAATGAGGGTTCGGATGGGAAAACGGAGGCCAGATTCGGAATCTACGTGAAATTTTGGGTTAGGAAGGATGTTTCCTGCTCAATCGCAGAGAAAATGTGCTGACCTCACCCCTCGGTAGCGATCTTCCAACTTTGGTTGTAGGGATCGTAGAAAGTCGTGCAATAGCTCGTTTGAAAGCTAAAAGTGAGAAAAATGCAGTGGAAAGCTCAGTTTGGTCCTATTTTCTTGGGTTGAGGGAGGAAAACGTCAGAGTTGGAAAAAGTCAGGTGTTGGATGTTTTGGGATGAGAAAAGTCGTTTTTCGGCATGAAGGTCTCGGATGGGAAAACGGAGTGCAAATTCGGACGTTTTGGCCAATGTTGGGTCTAGGAACTTCTTTCCAGCTCAATCGAAGAGAAAAAGTTCTGACCCCCCCCCCTCCTGTCAAATTTCCAACTTCGGTGTTAGAGATCGTAGAAAGTCGTGTGATAGCTCGTTTGAAAGCTATAAGTGAGAAAAATGCAGTGGAAAGCCCAGTTTGGTCCTATTTTCCTGGGTTTAGGGAGGAAAATGGCAGGAAAACGTCAGAGTTGTTAAAGGCAGGTGTTGGATGTTTTAGGATGAGAAAAGTCGTTTTTCGGCATGAAGGTCTCGGATGGGAAAACGGAGTGCAAATTCGGACGTTTTGGCCAATGTTGGGTCTAGGAACTTCTTCCCAGCTCAATCGGAGAGAAAAAGTTCTGACCCCCCCTCGGCAGCAGCTATCTTCCATCTTTGGTTGTAGGGATCGTAGAAAGTCGTGCAATAGCTCGTTTGAAAGCTAAAAGTGAGAAAAATGCAGTGGAAAGCTCAGTTTGGTCCTATTTTCCTGGGTTTAGGGAGGAAAATGGCAGGAAAACGTCAGAGTTGTTAAAGGCAGGTTTTGGATGTTTTAGGATGAGAAAAGTCGTTTTTCGGCATGAAGGTCTCGGATGGGAAAACGGAGTGCAAATTCGGACGTTTTGGCCAATGTTGGGTCTAGGAACTTCTTCCCAGCTCAATCGGAGAGAAAAAGTTCTGACCCCCCCCCTCGGCAGCAGCTATCTTCCATCTTTGGTTGTAGGGATCGTACAAAGTCGTGCAATAGCTCGTTTGAAAGCTGAGAGTGAGACAAATTCAGTAGAAGACACGGCTTGTTCCTATCTGCCTTCGTATTGATGTGAAACGTCATTGAAAATTTGGGACATTGACGAAAAAACGACAGAGTTAGAATTTTTACGAAAATCGCTCTAACGGGTGAACCAAGCCTCGGACGGGAAAACAGAGACCTCATTTGGAATCAGCGTGCCATTCTACATCTAGAGGGTGAGTTTCAAGTCAATCGGAGAGAAAAAGTTTAAAAGTTGGTTCTCCACATGAGATTTTTTCCTGAAAATGTTAAATTGTGGCCACCTTTGGTGATGAATAGCGGAGGATTGAAAGTGAATGAAGAGCTCGGGTTTTTTTTAGGGGCAAGACGGCACTTTTTTCTCTAGGATCCACTCTTTTCAGATGCGTGGAAGGTTTCGTTTCCAAATGAGAGCCTGTTAAAAATCGAGTTTCTGCGCATTTTCCAAGATTTTGGAACTTTTTGAAAAAACGACCGAGTTTTTCAGCTCGGCTCCTGGTCTTCGTAGAGGGTCGAGGGATGTCTTAAATGAAAGGGGAGAGCGGGAAAACGTGGCACTCAAAATTTGAAGTCAATCGGAGCAGTAGAACCGGAGATAGACGGGTTTCAAGTTTTTGGATGATGGGTATTACGTCATCAGCTGATCGCCACAAACTATATATGTAAGTGGAAACTCTGCTTGTGGAAATCAGTTCTCCTCCCGACTGGGTTGTGGTAGGTGAACTCCGGCGCTCTGATGATAGCATTGGAAATCTGAAAAACCGGGTTTCAGCAAGAAACCGACTTAGAAAATTTCATTGCTGAACTCAGCTAAGACGTCAGACTTAGAGGTTCGCCAGGAGATGGCCTTCGTCTCCAGGCCATAAAAGACTCCAAAACTTTAAAGGCTTGTAACTTTGCTTCTACAAGTCCGTTTAACTTGATTCAAAAAAGGTTCGGTCGCTATTGACCTGCCCTAAGTGCTGGACTACTTATAAAATTACATAAGTAGTGCTAAAAAGTTGAAAAATTTAAATTCACTAGTTTTGGAGGTTTTCTGGGGTTTTCGACCCTGCTGAAGTCAATGAAAGGATTTGTCATGATGTCTGAGCCAGTCTTCTCATGTCTTACCATGATACAAGCGAGCTAGACACGGAGAGTTTTGCTGTAATATTCCACTGACAGGGTGTTCCTTCGGGACGGCGGATGATGCCGTAGTGATAAGTGTGGCAAGGGAGTGTGTCATATTTTAGACCGAAACCGCTGGGGCAACTCATGTCTCATGTTGGGCATTTGACACAGTTCTCAACGCAGCACTTTGAACGCCAATCGGTTGAGTCTTAGCTATCTTGTCATGGGTGGCTTCTAAACATCTCCATTGCAAAACGCTTGTGAATCACGGCTTGGTATCCCTCTCTACGGCTTGCTATCAAGCTGATCAAAGCAACGACTTGGGATGTTTCCCCTTGTAAATAACTCCACCGGTTTTCATGTCTGGCGATCAAGTCATGGACGGTGCAAGTTACGGAGATTTTCGGTGTCATACTTCCTGTGGGTGGGCGTTCTTTCGAGACAGCGGTGAAGTCCGTAGCGATGAGTACTGCACGGGACGTGGGCAATGGTAATCCTTGTGAAACCTCTCTGCGTCATGTTTCCAAGTGGTTGCCTTTCGTCTCAACGTTGTACTCTGACCGCCAGGGCGACATTTAGCTATCTGCGACAGGTTACCTCATAAAATCTCCATTGCACGTGTCTCCCGATAGTTGGCCAACCATGGGAGAATGAACCATAAGTTCTTTTAAGAACTGTCTCTATCACGGAGACGAAATGATGAAGGGATGAAACGGGAGGACATTCATGCGCCACACGCAACACATCACAGACTTCTCTCTTCGCTAGTGAACAAGCTCCTGTGAACGTAGTCAGAAAGTGTATCATGGTTTGCAAAAGCAAAGTTTAGTCAAATAGTTTACCGTGACACACGTTTGTAAAAGTAAAGTTTGATCATTGAAGTTGTATTCGTAAGTCTAGTCAGAAAGTGTATCATGGTTTGCAAAAGTTTTACTGCAACACAGGTTGATGTATAGTTAGAAAGTTTGATCATGACTTTTATTCGTAAGTCTAGTCAGAAACTTTATCATGTTGTACAAACGTTTAATTGCAACACAGGTTGATGTATAGTAAGAAAGTTTGATCATTGAAGTTGTATTCGTAAGTCTAGTCAGAAAGTGTATCATGGTTTGCAAAGTTAGTGTAGTCAAATAGCTTTACTGTGACACACGTTTGAGAAAGTAAAGTTTGATCATGACGTTTATTCGTGAGTGTTGTCAGAAAGTGCATCATGGTTTGTAAAAGCAAAGTTAGTGTAGTCAAATAATATTACCGCGACGCACGTTTGTGAAAATAAAGTTTGATCATTGAAGTTTTATGACTGACCGAACTCATCACAGCACTAGAAATTTTTATCGAAAAGGTTTTGCTGCACAGTGTAGATTGTCTTATAACTTACTTTCACAGTGTTAGAAAGTTTTATTGGAGACAGTTGCCAAATGTTCCCTTATTAGAAAATTCAAACTTCATGACTGTTAGATTAGCTTCATCAGGTTTACTAAAAGCAGTCTTCTACTGCAGTGAGACTGAGAGTTAGGAATGTTATATGAAAACGGTGTTCACCACAGTACTAGAAAGTTTTACTGCACTGTGTAGATTGTTTCACAGCGTTAAAAGGTCTTACAGTCAGCGTTGAATGTTTTATAAAACCAGGTAAAGTCTTGTCACAAACGTTGAGTGTGTGAGAGCTAGTTCAATGACATTGAATCGCATGGGTCGTAAAAGTTCATAATCCAAGGGTAGGCTCCTCTACGACTTCATTTGGGTTTTATATCACATGCGTCAACCGTTCGTGTAGAATACGTGAAGCACATGTTCGCTTAAAAGTCTAAACTCAAACGTTGAAATAAGTTTTGTAAGAAGTCTTTGACAGGCTGTTGTGAAACTAAGCGAACGTTGAAAAAAGTTTTATGAAATGTTTCTGCAGTCACACTCGTTAGCGTACCAGCTTCACTAAATGTGTTGTTTGCCTTTATCAAATTGAATGCGTGTGTAGACTGTTTTGTACACAAAGACAGCGTGTTTGCACTCCGCATCGACAGCATACAAGTATAAGCATAACAACATGTAACGTTGTAAGTCGAATGCATATGAGTTAAGAAACACTCAAAGCATGTGTGAGATAAAAATCAACCTGCTAAATAAAGTGAAACACAAAAGTGTCACAACTATTTTACGGGAAATAAAGGAGAAGTGTGACAGCGTTTACACTCATCATAGACAGATGAACATATAGTCTAACTTTCCGACATTCAAATGAAATTCGTAAACATGAACCGTAGTGTAAGAAACTTTGTGACAACAACTTTATGTTGGTAAAACTTTCATAGATTGCAGTCGCGTTTAAAGCTGATATAAAGACCTGTAGAAACGCATAAGTCTGAGATGTAGTTGAACGACTCGACCATTGAACTCACATAATGAACACGTCTGTGTAGAAAACTCATCAGTGGGAAGCAGCAAAGCATGTCATTGAATGATCAAGACTGTGTCAGTGGAATTATTTCATGAGTATGAAACAGCGAACATTAGGACTGACCATGAGCACTAAAGGCTAGAATCAAAGTTTGCTTTTCATGTGCTTGATAAATGAAACCGTGTCTCATTTCTAAACGAATCGACCATTGATAATAGAATCAACATTGAAACCTGCAACAAGTGATTTTCTGTGCGAATGCAGACGATGTAAAAATGACACACGGATTGACATTTAACATTGCCTGCAATAATCAACACGCTGCCATTCAAAATGTTTACCATAAAACCTATCAGTGAAACAGATGTTCCCCTCCTATACCCACAAAGAATCATAAGTGCACTCTGTCGCCTATCTGTTGCGCTAGCCCCTCAGCAGATAGAGTAGAACACAAAGATGTACGCTACGCTCTCTCTCTGGCACCCGTCTGTCACATTAAACAGAGATCTATCACATCTGTCCCACGAGCAAGGATGCAGGAACGTATCGTCATCTCAGACCTCCCACCTAGCTGATTTCCACACAGCTCATTGCTATCGCGCCGGAGAGATTATCGTAGGCGACTGAAAGGATTCTCACGTTGACAATTCGTTACTGTGCACTCCGTGCGCGCAAGTCACCATTTGCTGCTAAAGCATGGACACTGTCGATTTGTTCAATTCTTCAATGCCTTGCTAGCCAGTTACAAAAATGTGGGGGAAATATATATGGGAGACGTTCACCCTCATTCATCAAATACAAGTCGTTTGATGCAATGTCGTTCGATATCGCTTTCTTTGACATGAGCCGAACCTTGAGCTCTGCTATGGATGCAGAGTGAAGATGGAGAAAGTCTTTCTCTTGGCTGCTTTGCAGGCAGAGAAAAGCGAAGCAATTCGCTGCCCCGTGCACCTTATTCCACATGAGCTTAGGAAAACCCTTTATTTAGGGATCTGGGGCTAGAATATCTGGCGTTGCTGAGAAATCAGCGTCGGGAATACTTCGAGTAGTCGAAGTATTTCATCGTTCCTTCCGAGGGCCCGGTCACCAATTCGTTGGAGGCCACCCTATTAACAAAGAGAAGTTACAGACTGTGCCACACACAAACACTAGATTGAAGGATCTCTATCTTTCTTAGAAAATGAAGAAGCTCTTGTTAAATTCATCTGATGGGAAAGCAACTTCATGACAAGTGTTAAACTTGTCCAACACACATCTTCAAAGTCCTAACTGCTATGAAATCATTATGTTTAAAGTTTTAAAGACCCTATGATAAGTAGCAAGGATCTTTCACATGGTGTGAAATATAAACGTGTGTAGAGAGAGGATTAGATTCGAAGTCATGAATTCATTTCTTCACTACCCCTCAAATGGAAATAGTAAGGGTGGTGGAAGAATTATCAGAGCAACATGTTCTATAGTAATGCAGGCAATGATAGTCACGGTTGGACTTAGAGATTTAGCGCTATATATAACATACATCAATGATAACTGTTGTTGTAGAGTGTATGCATGCATTTACTAACTTAGCCATTGGTGAATGACATAGCTAAATTGCTAAAGTCCATCATCTAAGAGGTAGGGTTACCTACCGTTGAATTTAGGGACTTAGGGCTTTGGATAACACAATTGAACGATCTCTTTTAGTGTAGAATACGTGATGCATATGTTCGCTTTATGAAATGACTTTGAAGGCAAGACGTAATTTTCATGATGAAAAGACAGATTTCATATCGTTGATGAGAGATAGTTACATGGTCATTATGCTATACACTTTACATTTGATGTGGTCAGCTGAAAGGTGATTGATGCATGTTCAATAGAAGAGTTGCATGTAACTTAGTGATTGGAATCATAAGTGTGTAAAGAGTTGATGAGGAAAATATATAATAGTCAACACATGAAAGTTTCTTGTTATCCAAGCTACGAATATATGAACATCATTCATCAGTCAGTGTTGTATTTTAAAAGTCGTATGCTGACAGAGACATCAGTTTACTAAATTATACAGCAAAACTCCTAAATCCCTAAATCCATAGGATAGGTGTCCCTGTGTTGAGATTTAGGGATTTAGCGCTTTAAAAGTGTAAGTTGCATAGATAAATCGCAAAGTCCATAGCATAGTCAACCCTATGACAAGATTTAGCGTTTTAGATGATCCATGTTAGCAATGCCTGTTCGTGTAGAATGTGACTCAATGCGTTTAGTCAGATAATGTATCATCTATTTCATTCACTTGGATAGATGATTAAGAAAATGTGAGATAGAAGTGAAAGCGATCTCATAAAGTTTAGAACACATAGTAGTAACATTGTAGGAATAAGTAAAGTGAAAAATTTTGTCGTATGAAATGAGTGATACAAGACTAGCTCATATTGAACTGAATTGTTAGTGTAACAAAAAGCTGTGTGGGTTTCAATAACATATCATGTACATACTGTGTCGTTTTCTTTTCACATAAAGTTGGACTTCAAACAAAGTGGATTGACTTGGTAATAAAGTTACAACCATTTTACTGTTTGTTAAGTTTGGGATAATATCAGAATCATTTCAGTGTTTGCAAGATAGGCGAAGTATAAAACAAAGTCGTGGCCATGTCACTGTTTGTAAGTTAGGAATTTTGTCAGTATCATTTCAGTGCTAGTGAGATAGGTAAAGTATAAAATAGTGTCACAAGCATTTCACTGTTTGTAACGTTAGTAGTAACGTTTTAGATAGGAGACGTATGAAATAATGCTCGAATCCTTTCAGTATTTGTAACGTTAGAAATAAAGTTGATGTGGGAGAACTGTATTCTAGTCATGTTTAAAGTGACAATGTGTGTGTGTGAGAGAGAGATTTAGTTCAACATTATTGAGAGATATAGCTTCATGCGCTGCGTAAACGAAGACTTTATAAGACGATGCGAGACCAGTGAAAGCTTATACAATTGTATAAACACATAAAATTGAAATGTCATGGGAATGCAGTATTGAACTTTACAAGCATCCTTCGAATGAAACATTGAATCAAGCCTCTTCGAAAGTGAGCATGATAATGATATAAGAAAGCATTCAAATGGTGTGAAGCCCCTAAGTATCATTGTGAGCATCTGTACGTTTGTCATTCAATGTATTTTATCACACGCTAGGAACTATTCACTCTTTTCATCTTTTTCATCTTCGTATACATTCAGTTCACTTGAGGTTCACACAAACTTGCCACCCAGGATAAAGAGACCGCTGTCACAAAGCGTGAGCCGAGCGTCATTACCCTTCCGTCACAACGAAGCGAAAATGTCCATTTATGGCAATCTGGACTCCCTGCGTCAGTCAGCAAAATCAGTGGTTGACATTCCAAATATGGCGAGATGAAATCGTTTGAAGGAGACATGACCAAATTTGGACGTTGGCATATTCTGTCTTTGTGACAGAGAAGTATGTAAGGCGCTTCTCCCTACCCAATTTCACTCCTGTTTCCTCCTTTCAACGGTGAGTCGTCTGACGTTTGCAACCAAACGTTCTAAGTTAGAGATTTAATGTCAGATCTTACAGGCATCACTGATACACTTTCTAACATTAGGGTCTTTAGGTTAGGGTCATCATTGTCTGTCCTATGCCATTTATTACAAACATGTTTCTGATAAACAGTGCTTTCTTGTGAGAACTGTAGTAAATAACTAACTTTTATCTTGCAGTTTCAACATGGTTTTATCAAAGTCTTCGCGCTACAGTGTCACAAGATGTTCATGCGATAAAGTATACAGAGGGACCGAATACAAAAAGCACTTGAGACAGGTGGAACACATTGGGGAGCATAAGAAAGTCTTTGAAATAAAGACATGTGTCCATCATGCTGTGGAAGCAGACTCTGACTTTGTCGAATTTAGGAAAAGACATGACCAGTGTCCTAGTGCGTCTATTTTTAATTGCCACTTCAAAAAAAGGTTTGATGACTTATATAGACGAAGGCAGGAGGAGAGGGCGGCTGTAAGACACATTGTCGACTTGGATGATGATGGGAACGATCATTTCCTCAGCGATACAAGCAGCAGTGAGGAGGAAGGGGAAGTACAGGAGGTGAGAGCCGTTTTCATGAGTGGTAAACAGGAATCTGAACATGTATCTGAGCACGCATCTGAACATGTAGAGGAGCCACTTAACACTTCTACGCCAAAGAAAGGTGGTATACGCGAACAAACAAGAGCTCTAGATAGAGATGAGTTGAAGGCGAAGGCATCACAGCAAGCCCATTACATGCTGCTCAAAGATCGCCATGAGGCCATGAATAGACAAATTAAAGAGATGATGCAGGACATAGCCAAACTAGAAATTAAAGTGGGAACGGTGAAAGTCTTACAGGAGGAAGTATTACAGCTGCAGAAGAGAGAGGAGACATTAATGAAAGAGAGGTGGGAATGGAAGGAGAAGGAGATGGCTTATGAGGAGGTAGTATCCGAGTTGAATCATCAGGGGCAGGAGGTTGACATACTTGGTGTGATAGAGAGGAACTGTCAAGGGATGAGAGAAGAAAATCATGACCTGAAGAGGAGACTTAGTCAGTCTGAAGACATCAACAAGGAAATGAAGATAAGACACGTAGAGGTACACCTGCCAATCTACTTAAACCAAGTATGTGACGTGCCTACTGTTACAGATGATTTAAACACCACGCAGGAGTGCTAAGAGGGAGGTGGGGTCACCTGCATTCATATCAGTATGGAGGTAGAGGGTCGACTGTGTGATTTTTCAGTGAGAAAAGTGAAGAGGAAAATTCCTAGTAAGTTACTCGAACGTCATTGCCTCTCAATCAACTCTAACACCATTTTTCTTTCTTACAGAGATCTTCGAGCAAAAGTACAGAGGAGTCGGAGAACGCCACAAACAGCCTTCATGACGCTAGTGAATGTTCCAAACAGCCTTTATGAGGCTACCCATAATGAGGCCAGAAAGTGTTTTTACTTTCTGACGGTTCCAAGCCCGTTGAACTCAGAGGATGGGTTGAAAATTGATGAAAGGGATGAAAGGATGGCCACTCACACGCCAAACGTATACAGAAATCAAATTTCTATCTTCACTAGTTTGCAATCTCTCTTCACAGTGTGATGATTTTAAAACACTCATCTTCAGCAAGCTAAGAATGAATAATCAAAGTCTCCATTAAACTGGAGTTCTGAAGTAACTCATACATATTACAAGACATAAAAGCATCAAATATTACTCATGTAAATTGAAATGAACAACTGAAGCATCTTAGGTTCTCATAACCTTCTCAAACCTGAGTAACAGGAATTTACAAGCCTGGGTCATGCACGTGAATGCGATACAATTCACAACAGTCATTGCACAGTGATTAGAGTGTTGAATACATTGTAGGGATTGCGATGAGACCACTGCAGTAACATTGTAGGAATAATTAAAGTGAAAAGTTGTGTTACATGAAATGAGTGATGCAAGATTAGCTCACATTGAAATGAATTGGTAGTGTAATAAACAAGCTATGTGGGATTCAGCATATGATTGAAGACAAGCGCTGTTAAAGGGTTTTGAGATTATATGAATTTTTTCATTCTGTCATATTCATGGATATAACAGACTGAATGTTTCCACTGGTTGAGAGTATGAGATTGAACACATAACATAGTTGTTGTATGTAAATTAGAGGTTCATATTCGATGAAAGCAAAGATTGAGATTGCAAAGTTTAATGAATAGGTAGTGTAATTAACTGTTTGAATCAATGACATAGTTAAAAGAAACAACAATAGCATATCGAGACAGTATCATATAGCATCAGGGCGTTTGGTTTATTCATGTAAAAGTTAGATAGAAGCAACTTGTTGATGCAGCATGACACCATGAGTGCGAAAGTAGGAATAACATGCTATGACTGGAGCATCTGTTGAAATTGATTGTATGTCAACTGTACATGAGAAGTTATTTCGAAAAGCTTGACATGGACACATTAAGAGTCAAGTCACTGCAAGCCTTTCATATTGATGAGCATGTAGTAACACATGATAGAAAAATTACTAATGTCATAAATGTGGGAATCACTGCATGTTTAGAGTCAGGTACTGCTAGTTATTTCATGATAGTATTTGATATCGAAGATTTAATGCAATGTATCACATGTCAATAGATTTCAGGTGTAATAGAATAAATATCGTTGCAGGTTTTGAGTGTATAGGATAGAACACATGAAATGAATTGGTAGTGTAACAAACAAGCTGTGTGGGTTTCAATAACATATCATGTACATGCTGTGTCGTTTTCTTGTCGTTTTAACAGAGTGGATTGACTAAGGAAATAAAGTTACAACCATTTTACTGTTTGTAAAGTTAGGAATAATATCAGAATTATTTCAATGTTTGTAAGATAGGCGAAGTATAAAATAAAGTCAAGACCATGTCACTGTTTGTAAAGTTAGGAATTTTGTCAGAATCATTTAAGTGTTAGTAAGATAGTTAAAGTATAAAATAGTGTCACAAGCTTTTCACTGTTTGTAACGTTAGAAATAAAGTTGACGTTTGTAAAGGTTGAAATCATGTTAGAATCCTTTCAGTATTTTTAAAGTTAGAGATAATAGGTTTAACAAGCACGCTAGAGAGTTGACTGTACTGAGATCTAAGGATGTGATGGTCACATTAGAATTCAAGTGATTGAATGTCATCTTAATGAAGATAGAAATGTGTTTGTGGCTGCATGTGGTGCAAGTTTGGCTTCCCTTCATTCCATTCATCATTTATCCTTCCCCTCTGCATTCCATATCCGAAGATATGTGGCGGGCTTGGGACCGCTTTGGCTGCATTAGAAGGAAGTTCTTATAAGAACTCCTGATGCATTCACGAGGAAATGTGGTGAAACAGTGTGCTGTATGTGTGCATGAAGATTTTATGAACTAAAGAACGCCCATCACTCACTCCATCACTGAAAGAAAACATGAACGAGTTGAGATGACAGCCATTCGTATGCATGTGTAAAACTCTTACTTCATCATCCGATACCACAATGACATCTTCACTCGCCTCCACTTCCTCACTTTCCATGTTATCACTTTCCTTTCTCTCGACCGTCTCGGCCTCGCTTGTCACCATCTCGGCCTCACTCCCCACCGTCTCGGCCTCACTCTCCACCGTCTCGGTCTCTTGTCGTACTCGACGGCTCATATCTTCATGCAGGGTGAAGTAAGAATAATACTTCACAAATTCCACAGTGATATCCTGACCATAGATATCACTGTGGAATTCTTCTCCGCGGTGTATGATGCGAAATGGCATCACACACGCTGTCGGCTTCTGCGACATGATTATGATAGTAAAATGCAAGACACTCTGCTTTATATGAGAATGATACAGCTTTTCAAATGTCTGGTTCGCGCAATCAAAACGCTCTAAACTTACGGTTGGAGGAAGAAAAGGGAAGTCATATTTTCATTGACTGCCATCCTCAACCACTCAACAAACTTAGATGCATTTATCACGTGAATCTCCCTTCCGGTGCGATAGCAATGAGCTGTGTGGAAATCAGCTCGGTGGGAGGTTTGAGATGACGATACGTTCCTGCATCCTTGCTCGTGGGACAGATGTGATAGATCTATGTTTAATGTGACAGACGGGTGCCAGAGAGAGAGCGTAGCGTACATCTTTGTGTTCTACTCTATCTGCTGAGGGCCTAGCGCAACAGACAGGCGACAGAGTGCACTTATGATTCTTTGTGGGTACAGGAGGGGAACATCTGTTTCACTGATAGGTTTTATGGTAAACACTTTGAATGGCAGCGTGTTGATTATTCCAGGCAATGTTAAATGTCAATCCGTGTGTCATTTTTACATCGTCTGCATTCGCACAGAAAATCACTTGTTGCAGGTTTCAATGTTGATTCTATTATCAATGGTCGATTCGTTTAGAAATGAGACACGGTTTCATTTATCAAGCACATGAAAAGCAAACTTTGATTCTAGCCTTTAGTGCTCATGGTCAGTCCTAATGTTCGCTGTTTCATACTCATGAAATAATTCCACTGACACAGTCTTGATCATTCAATGACATGCTTTGCTGCTTCCCACTGATGAGTTTTCTACACAGACGTGTTCAGTTTGTGAGTTCAATGGTCGAGTCGTTGAACTACATCTCAGACTTATGCGTTTCTACAGGTCTTTATATCAGCTTTAAACGCGACTGCAATCTATGAAAGTTTTACCAACATAAAGTTGTTGTCACAAAGTTTCTTACACTACGGTTCATGTTTACGAATTTCATTTGAATGTCGGAAAGTTAGACTATATGTTCATCTGTCTATGATGAGTGTAAACGTTGTCACAGTTCTCCTTTATTTCCCGTAAAATAGTTGTGACACTTTTGTGTTTCACTTTATTTAGCAGGTTGATTTTTATCTCACACATGCTTTGAGTGTTTCTTAACTCATATGCATTCGACTTACAACGTTACATGTTGTTATGCTTATACTTGTATGCTGTCGATGCGGAGTGCAAACACGCTGTCTTTGTGTACAAAACAGTCTACACACGCATTCAATTTGATAAAGGCAAACAACACATTTAGTGAAGCTGGTACGCTAACGAGTGTGACTGCAGAAACATTTCATAAAACTTTTTTCAACGTTCGCTAAGTTCCACAACAGCCTGTCAAAGACTTCTTACAAAACTTATTTCAACGTTTGCGTTTAGACTTTTAAGCGAACATGTGCTTCACGTATTCTACACGAACGGTTGACGCATGTGATATAAAACCCAAGTGAAGTCGTAGAGGAGCCTACCCTTGGATTATGAACTTTTACGACCCATGCGATTCAATGTCATTGAACTAGCTCTCACACACTCAACGTTTGTGACAAGACTTTACCTGGTTTTATAAAACATTCAACGCTGACTATAAGACCTTTTAACGCTGTGAAACAATCTACACAGTGCAGTAAAACTTTCTAGTACTGTGGTGAACACTGTTTTCATATAACATTCTGACTCTCAGTCTCACTGCAGTAGAAGACTGCTTTTAGTAAACCTGATGAAGCTAATCTAACAGTGATGAAGTTTGAATTTTCTCATAAGGGAACATTTGGCAACTGTCTCCAATAAAACTTTCTAACACTGTGAAAGTAAGTTATAAGACAATCTACACTGTGCAGCAAAACCTTTTCGATAAAACTTTCTAGTGCTGTGAAAGTAAGTTGCAAGACAATCTACACTGTGCAGTAAAAGCTTTTCGATAAAACTTTCTAGTGCTGTGATGAGTTCCGTCATTCATAAAACTTCAATGATCAAACTTTATTTTCACAAATGTGCGTCGCGGTAAAAACTATTTGACTACACTAACGCTTGCATTTCATGACACTTTTGTTTCGTAAAACTTCGATGATCAAACTTTACTTTCTCAAACGGGTGTCGCGGTAATATTATTTGACTACACTAACTTTGCTTTTACAAACCATGATGCACTTTCTGACGACACTCACGAATAAATGTCATGATCAAACTTTACTTTTACAAACGTGTGTCACGGTAAACTATTTGACTAAACTTTGCTTTTGCAAACCATGATACACTTTCTGACTACGTTCACAGGAGCTTGTTCACTAGCGAAGAGAGAAGTCTGTGATGTGTTGCGTGTGGCGCATGAATGTCCTCCCGTTTCATCCCTTCATCATTTCGTCTCCGTGATAGAGACAGTTCTTAAAAGAACTTATGGTTCATTCTCCCATGGTTGGCCAACTATCGGGAGACACGTGCAATGGAGATTTTATGAGGTAACCTGTCGCAGATAGCTAAATGTCGCCCTGGCGGTCAGAGTACAACGTTGAGACGAAAGGCAACCACTTGGAAACATGACGCAGAGAGGTTTCACAAGGATTACCATTGCCCACGTCCCGTGCAGTACTCATCGCTACGGACTTCACCGCTGTCTCGAAAGAACGCCCACCCACAGGAAGTATGACACCGAAAATCTCCGTAACTTGCACCGTCCATGACTTGATCGCCAGACATGAAAACCGGTGGAGTTATTTACAAGGGGAAACATCCCAAGTCGTTGCTTTGATCAGCTTGATAGCAAGCCGTAGAGAGGGATAGCAAGCCGTGATTCACAAGCGTTTTGCAATGGAGATGTTAAGAAGCCACCCATGACAAGATAGCTAAGACTCAACCGATTGGCGTTCAAAGTGCTACGTTGAGAACTGTGTCAAATGCCCAACATGAGACATGAGTTGCCCCAGCGGTTTCGGTCTAAAATATGACACACTCCCTTGCCACACTTATCACTACGGCATCATCCGCCGTCCCGAAGGAACACCCTGTCAGTGGAATATTACAGCAAAACTCTCCGTGTCTAGCTCGCTTGTATCATGGTAAGACATGAGAAGACTGGCTCAGACATCATGACAAATCCTTTCATTGACTTCAGCAGGGTCGAAAACCCCAGAAAACCTCCAAAACTAGTGAATTTAAATTTTTCAACTTTTTAGCACTACTTATGTAATTTTATAAGTAGTCCAGCACTTAGGGCAGGTCAATAGTGACCGAACCTTTTTTGAATCAAGTCAAACAGACTTGTAGAAGCAAAGTTACAAGCCTTTAAAGTTTTGGAGTCTTTTATGGCCTGGAGACGAAGGCCATCTCCTGGCGAACCTCTAAGTCTGACGGCTTAGTTGAGTTCAGCAATGAAATTTTCTAAGTCGGTTTTTTACTGAAACCCGGTTTTTCGGATTTCCAATGCTATCATCAGAGCTCCGGAGTTCACCTACCACAACCCAGTCGGGAGGAGAACTGATTTCCACAAGCAGAGTTTCCACTTACATATATAGTTTGTGGCGATCAGCTGATGACGTAATACCCATCATCCAAAAACTTGAAACCCGTCTATCTCCGGTTCTACTGCTCCGATTGACTTCAAATTTTGAGTGCCACTCTCCCCTTTCATTTAAGACATCCCTCGACCCTCTACGAAGACCAGGAGCCGAGCTGAAAAACTCGGTCGTTTTTTCAAAAAGTTCCAAAATCTTGGAAAATGCGCAAAAACTCGATTTTTAACAGGCTCTCATGTGGAAACGAAACCTTCCACGCATCTGAAAAGAGTAGATCCTAGAGAAAAAAGTGCCGTCTTGCCCCTAAAAAAACCCGAGCTCTTCATTCACTTTCAATCCTCCGCTATTCATCACCAAAGGTGGCCACAATTTAACATTTTCAGGAAAAAATCTCATGTGGAGAACCAACTTTTCAACTTTTTCTCTCCGATTGACTTGAAACTCACCCTCTAGTTGTAGAATGGCACGCTGATTCCAAATGTGGTCTCTGTTTTCCCGTCCGAGGCTTGGTTCACCCGCTAGAGCGATTTTCGTAAAAATTCTAACTCTGTCGTTTTTTCGTCAATGTCCAAAATTTTCAATGACGTTTCACATCTATACGAAGGCAGATAGGAACAAGCCGTGTCTTCTACTGAATTTGTCTCACTCTCAGCTTTCAAACGAGCTATTGCACGATTTTCTACGATCCCTACAACCAAAGATGGAAGATAGCTGCTGCCGAGGGGGGGGGTCAGAACTTTTTCTCTCTGATTGAGCTGGGAAGAAGTTCCTAGACCCAACATTGGCCAAAACGTCCGAATTTGCACTCCGTTTTCCCATCCGAGACCTTCATGCCGAAAAACGACTTTTCTCATCCCAAAACATCCAACACCTGCCTTTAACAACTCTGACGTTTTCCTGCCATTTTCCTCCCTAAACCCAGGAAAAGTGGACCAAACGGAGCTTTGCACTGCATTTTTCTGACTCTTAGCTTTCAAACGAGCTATCACTCGACTTTGTACGATTTCTAACACCAATGTTGGAAGTTTGACAGGAGGAGGGGGGGGTGGTCCTCGAAATTTTTTCTCTCCGATTGAGCTGGAAACATCCTTCCTAACCCAAAATTTCACGTAGATTCCGAATCTGCCCTCCGTTTTCCCATCCGAACACTGCTTTATGTCGAAAAATGGACTTTCTCATCCCAAAACATCCAACACCCACCCTTTTCCAACTCAATCCTGCCCACATTCCTATTATCTTCCTTCCCTTTCCGGAAGACTCCTTCCTTCTTTCCAGAGGGGGGGAGGGACCTGCTTCTTCCTCTCGGACCCATCCTTCCATCACATCCTTAGCGACCTCCTTCCTCTCTCCAGAGTCAGCATGATGACTCATCGTTGCAAATTTTGCGCTTGAATTTGGGATGGGATTACTACTAGTCTCGGACTTCGTGAAGTCGTTTCCTAGAATCGGAAACGTGTTCAAGTTAACTGCTTGATTCAGCATGGTCAGTTTTTAGCCATGTTTCTTTACGCATTTTCAATGGACCACGAACTTCGTGACCAAATACTAAATCAAAAGGACTGAATCCTAAGGGTTCCTGGACAGTCTCTCGAGCAGCGAAAAGCACTAAAGGAACACCCTGACTCTAATTTCGGTCATTTTCATGGCAATATGTTCTTAGCATATTCTTTAGGGTTTGGTGAAATCGTTCGAGAGCTCCTTGAGACTGAGGGTGATACGCACTAGAAACAGAATGAGTTATATTAAGCTCATGTAAAACTTGTTTAAAGACTTTCGAAGTAAAATTACTTCCTTGATCGCTTTGTACGGTTCTTGGTAAACCAAATAATGAGAAAAATTTGATCAAAGCATCTATCACTGTCCTAGCAGTAATGTTTCTCAGTGGAATAGCTTCTGAGAAGCGTGTCGCAGAGCACATAATAGTGAGCAAGTATTGAAAACCGCGTTTACATTTTGGCAGAGGCCCTACACAGTCAATAATAACGCGACTAAACGGCTCGTCAAAGGGCGGAATGGGTTGGAGAGGTGCTTTATCGGATTTTGAGTTGGGTTTGCCAACAATTTGACAGGTATCGCAACTTTTGCAATAATTAGAAACGTCTGACATAATCCCTGGCCAAAAGAAGTGTTTCATTACGCGAAATCTTGTTTTTCTGACACCTAAATGTCTAGCCATTGGATGATCATGTGCCAAACTGCTAATTTCTTTGCGATATGGAGTAGGTACGACAATTTGATTAATTACTTTCCAGTCCTCATCAGCAGGTGCATCAATAGGACGCCACTTGCGCACCAAAACGTCATCTTTTAGATAATAACTTGGAACTTTCTCTGTGTCTGCAGTTTCAGCTAGATTGAATAACTTTTGTAAACTGTTATCGGACTTCTGATCCTTGACTAGTGTCTCGCGATCTAGTTTTAGGTTTACGGAATCATTTTCAAGAGCTGGACACCTTTTAGTTCCTTTGACATCGGTGTCAAATAAAAACGTTTCACTGAGATCAATTTGGTCATTATTGTTTACCATTTCTTTTGCCTTAGATCTAGTGACAGCGCAAGCTGGGAATAAATTATCGTCATTTACTGTAAAGCTTAGTTCACAATAGCGTGTCTTATGACAAATTTTCTTAAAACATCCGTTCGTCTTGTATGACAAATGTCGTGTGACAAATCGATTCACAATACACTCTCCTTCACCGGAGCATCTAGATTGGAAGAGTATTCAACGAGCCTTCGAAACGAGGTGGCAATTTGATAACTGCTTGGGTGCTTTGGATGGGAAACATGTTTACATAAAAGCACCACCAAATTCCGGGTCACAGTTCTTCAATTATAAAAAGAATTTCTCAATCGTCTTGATGGCTGTGTGTGACAGTGACTGCAAATTCACCATGATAGACGTCGGAGCAGCAGGATCTGAGGGTGATGGTGGAATATTTCGTCGATCAATTATTCAAAATGCCATGCAAAAAGTTGCATCAAAAATTCCTCCAAAAAATGGTCTACCAAGTGTTTTCGTGGCAGACGAGGCCTTTCCATTAAATGAGTTCATTATGAGACCATTTCCTCGCAATCAGCTAGACTCTCAAAAACGAATTTTCAACTATAGATTGTCACGGGCACGACGGACCATAGAAAACTCGTTTGGTATTCTACGTGCACGTTGGCAGATATTTAGAGGCCCAATTAATGCCATGCCTGATCTTGTTACAAAAATCATCAAAGCATGTTGTTGCTTGCACAATTACTTGAAAGATGACGACAAGCAATACTGTTTGACAGCTTTCCAAGGATATGAAGTGGATGGGTCATATGTACCAGGGCAATGGACTGAAATGGCCTACGGAAGTGATGGTCATATGGTGTCTCTTAAAAGGACTGGAGCCAATAATGCCAAGAAGTCCGCAATACAAACTCGTCAACAATTCTGCAACCTATTTAATTCTGCCGATGGATCAGTCCCTTGGCAAGCAGATTACGCTTGATCTTCAAATAGAACACTTGCGTCACAGAACTTGTTGTGAATCATCCCCAACACTTATTATCACTGATTTTGTGATCTTTTGCTGTCATAAGCGGTATCAAGCAGGGCAGTGAATATACATATTTTTTTATCTAGCTAACTTGTTTTTATATGATGCCATTTCATTCATGTAGGCCTATTTGTAATATTCTAGTCTTGAAGAAGCTAATTCTAGGTATTTCTAAAAAGATCTTGAATGCATATACAAGCTTGCCATTTCAGTAGACCTAGGTGGATGTGTTTATTATCTAACATGCTAAAATAATGGACTACATGTATTGCGAATTCTGTTCACATTTCCGTAGGCCTATAGCCAAAGATTATAGAATGAATTAGAAATCTGTTGCCACTATTTTCCTGTCATAGAATCGTGCGAATCATGTGAATAGAAAAATCGTGCAATGAAAACGATATGTGTGAAAATTCTTCTTTATGTTTCATAAAAAATATACTCTTCTGGAACAGTCAATCCCAATTAGCATCTATGAGAGATGCGTTATATGATAGTCATTCAGTAGATCATTTGAATGGCTTACGAATGATTGGCTGCTCGTCGCTTCGACATTCTCTCCATGCGTCTTTTTGTATATTAGTTCTTGGCATCGAAGTTTGAACAGATCCTGCTGAACCTTCATCAGTGTTCGAAGCTCTGCAGCAATGTACTGACCAAACGCTTCAATATCATCCGGTTTCTCTTTAAGGACGGTCAGAACTTCGTCATCAAAACTACGTTTCTTCTTTGACTGTCTTTCATTGACCTTGGTGGTAGAATCGTGTGGAAAATTTTCTTTAAGTCTCACTGTCGCTATCAAGTAAACTCGTCAACTCATCAAATTCACTTTTGATCAATATTTGACTCTGATTTTCGCTTCACCAAGTGTGGTCGTAGGAAAGACATTTGTTCAGTATACACCCATTTGCTCTGCTTCCGTCCAGAAGAGCCACTTGTTGGAGCTTTTGCCTGCTCATGGTTGTATTGTCCGCGAAGATTTCTCCACTTGCTTAAACATTCATGCTCCGTCAAATTACAGTTCGTTGCAATCTCTTTCCATGCTCTTTCTATTTTGTCTCTATTTCTATAGTCCTTCGAAGTCTTATCATAAAGAAGAGGTCTGCTTCTAACACATTCAATCAGTCGCTCCACTGCTGTCTCCATTCTCGTTTCAAATGCACACACACACACACACACAACGCACATGCACACACTGATCATGTGATGTGTGCGACAAGCACTATGATTGGATATCTCATCTGACTTGTCCGATGAAGATAAACGAATTTCAGCTTCTGATTTCTGTCATATGACAAGAAATTCTCTTGTGAGACATTTTATTGTGAACCGACTTTGTCTTATGACACAACAGTCATAAGACAATTTTGTCATAAGACACGCTATTGTGAACTAGGCTTAACATCTACAGGTCTGTCTGTCATAAATGGCGTAAACACACTAGCTCCCATGAGATCATTACCGAGTAACAAATGAATTCCCTGAATAGGTAACTCATTGATAACACCGACTTTTATCGGTCCATTGATAAGATCAGATTTCACGTGCAGTTTGTGCAGAGGCACTGAAACGCGCCCCGTAACACCTTTTATGGGAACTGTTGACTGAAGGAAAGTATTATCGGACACAGGAACAACTCCTTCAACAAGTAATGACTGATAGCAGGCTGAGTCTCGCCATATCTTTATGGGAATTTGACTATTTGTGTCAATACCTATGGAACCAAACGTGGTAAAGGCTTTTTCACCTTGCTCAATTAATAATTCCTCTCTACTTTTTGACACTTGTAATTCCTTAGCATCTTTCGATTTCTGAAATTCAGGAGTACTTTTATTATGATCAGTTATTGTAATTGCAACTTGTTTACTGGAAGGTCTTTCTTCCTTACGTTTGAGAACCCTACAATCAGTCACACGGTGAGCTCTCTTTTTGCAATAATTGCATTCTATTGCTTTTCCTGTCAGTTTCTTTATATCATTCACAACAGGTGGTGATGTAATAATTTCGTGTTCCCCTTTATTGAAAATTTTCTGGGGCTTCTGGTCTGCCAAGTTGTGAGTCAAATCATACTGATCTGCCGCTCTTGCGGCATCTTGCAGACTAGTTAAATTTCTCTCATTGAGATACGCTCTGATGTTGGTTCCAGTGCAATTTTTGAACTGCTCTATAAGGATAATCTGTCTTAAAGAATCAAATGTTTGAACATTTGCTGAAGAGCACCGTTTATCAAAAAGAATCTCTTGTTCTTTTGCGAAATCGAGATAACTACTTCCTACATCTTTTCTTTTGTTTCTGAATTTTTGACGATAGGCTTCAGGAACCTTTTCGTAAGCTTGTAGTATCTCTAATTTTACGACATCATAATCCCTAGCGCTGAAATCTGACAACGCAACTTAGACTTTTTGAGCCTTTCCAGTGAGAGCTGTCTGTAGCAATAAGGGACATTTTTCTTTTGGCCATTTTGAAGCAATAGCTACACGTTCAAAATTTTGGAAAAATATTTCAACGTCATTTTCGTTAAATTTAGGAACCAATCGAATTTGGGTAGCCAAATCTACATCAGAATTTTTAGAAGTGTATGCGTGTTCGAGCCTCAGTTTTTCCAATGTTAGTTGCTGCTGCATTTTCATTTCCTCAAGTTTCAATTTAAACTCTTGGTCAATACGAATTTTTTCAAGTTCAAGAATATGCCTTTCATTTTTGCCTTGATCGGAATCGTTAGTAGTGCTACTGTTTTCTAAATTTGTTTCGCCGATATTGAAATGAGTCATTATAGCGTTAATAATCATGTCTTTGCGCATCGATACGGTTACTTCAATGTCAAAATGTTTACTAACTTCAATTAATCGAGCCTTAGTACAAGACCTAAGCTGATCGACAGTAGGATTTTCTTGAATTTGTTTGATTAACTCTTCAACAGAATCCATTTTTAAAGATGTTAGTAAAAAAATATTAACACTTAGAAGCGAGAGTAATTTCTTAAGTTATACACTTGACGCAACTGACGAATGATATAAACTTAAAATACTAATAGTACTTAATAATAAATTTAACTCAGAAACAATATGACTGAAAACTTGCGCTTACTCAAACACCACCACGCTCAGGACTATCGATCCTATCCCGGCTGAGCGCCCAATTATGTTATGACTTATACTTTATTACAGGACAAAAACATACGTTCCCCGATGACAGGGTCCAGAAGTACAAGCAATAACACAAAGCAGCCCTTAAAAGGGCAAGTTAGGCGTTCACAGTTCGTATAGCAGCGACACAGTTCGGTTCTTGACAGCAGCAGGCTTGACTAAGACAACGGGAGAGAGAATGAGAGCGCGCCGGTCCTCCAGGGCCAGTTCGTGCGCTTAGGCGTGTTGTTGCGTCTCGGCTTGTCGGCGTTGCCGCTCAATCAGCCACGCTAAGAGAAATACGCCGGTTCTCGTCTCACGATACGCAAGATATTGGGCAACGAGCGCTCTTGGCTGGCGCTTTTAAAGTCAGTTGAGAGGGGAACAATCAATGTCATCACAGTGTCTTTCGTTGCGGCATGGGCAAGGCTCCGCGCGCGGGAGTATGGAGAGGAAACTTCACTTGACCTTCGTTGCGGTATGTAAAGGTGATGACGCAGCAGATAATTGAAGGGAGAGAGAGAAATGAGAATGCGTCACAGTGCATAGATGTTACTACTCAGAAATGCTT
The DNA here is from genome assembly GCA_907163375.1 of Prostheceraeus crozeri. Lineage (NCBI taxonomy): Eukaryota > Metazoa > Platyhelminthes > Polycladida > Euryleptidae > Prostheceraeus > Prostheceraeus crozeri. The sequence continues at coordinate 350,017 of CAJQUW010011011.1, forward strand.
TAGAAAGCGAATTATGTCAGTCTTAATGAGAAAAGTCTGTCTTTTTGAGCGTACAAATCTGGACTATGTTGTCTAGTAGTCACACTCTCCGCCACTGCAAGCTGAAAATTCGTCAAGTCCTTGAAAGCTTTAAAGCAATGATATGCATCCGATAAAACATTGCTTTTTTCTGAACATGAGGTCAAAAGGCGGGTCTTGCAGTGGCGGAGAGTGTGGCTATTAGACAACATAGTCCAGATTTGTGCGCTCAAAAAGACAGACTTTTTTCATTAAGATTGACGGAGATCGCTTTCTGAAGCATTTCTGAGTAGTAACATTTATGTACTGTGTAGTAACTTTATAAGTAGCATCTTTGACTCTATCTTTTGCTCTCTTACATCTTGTTATTTGACCTATTGTTTTACCTATGGCATGATTTGAATATAGTTGTAAGTTTCAATCATTTCAAGTTTTAATCATTCGTATGGAATCTTTCCACCACGTATGTTCAGAGAACAAGCGAAGGTCATGGACAAGCAAAGTGTTTTAACTTATGCAATTGAATTTCTTTGCAAAATATCGCCGACCAAAAATCAATACATTTTGTTTAACATATATGAAACCGCACAGCAGAGCTACAAAAGTGTTGTTTTCAAAGAAGAGAGGGCCAGGCATTGTAACTCTTCGTGAGAGGGAAGCCCAAAACGATCGATGTTGTCGATTTCTCTTTATTGGCGAGGCCTTTCAGTCGCTACAGCCAGCCATCTTCAGGCGAATGTTCACACGCCATGCACGGAATGAATAATACTCAAGGTCTGACAAACTAAACGTGACAAGCAAAATCTATGCGTACACAAATAACATTCTCTCGTCAAAAGAACGATTAAGACATAATACTAATGAAGAAAAGTAAGTAGTAAAGAAAAAAAGGAAGAAAGTCAAAAAAAGTTCCAGTGGTCACTAATACTGTGCTTCACGCTGTTGAAAGACTGAACTTTTCGTGTCCAGAGTGCCTCCTTCACAATACGTTTTCGCCACTGCGACTCCTTCTCCAACACTTCCATGGACTCCACATCAATAAAATGGTCGCTCTCAAAAGAATGTCGAGCCACCTCCGAACGGTCAACGTCCACGGAGCGGATGGCCCGCCTCTGTTCCTTTCTTCACTCATCCACTGTCCTTCCCGTCTCGCCAACGTAACTCCATGGGCAATTCTCCTATGAACATGAAAGCTTGTATACCACCCCGAACTCCTTCAATTGTTTGCAGGCCAATGGTTTCAGTCAGTCTGAGGTGCAGCGATGGTGGCGATCTGGAGAATCAACGTCGACGTCACCGGATTCCCGAGACGACATTACACTTCAGGGATCAGTTCCATATGTGCCAGGTCTATCTGAGAAAGTCCGAGACATCCTCAAAGAAGTTGGGGTCAATGTGGGGATGAGACCTTCAACGACGTTAGGAAGCTTACTGGTGAGAAAGAGACCCAGTCCTGCGAAGGAGTTCGGGGTGGTATACAAGCTTTCATGTTCAGAAGAGAATTGCTCATGGAGTTACGTTGGCGAGACGGGAAGGACAGTGGATGAGTGAAGAAAGGAACAGAGGCGGGCCATCCGCTCCGTGGACGTTGACCGTTCGGAGGTGGCTCGACATTCTTTTGAGAGCGACCATTTTATTGATGTGGAGTCCATGGAAGTGTTGGAGAAGGAGTCGCAGTGGCGAAAACGTATTGTGAAGGAGGCACTCTGGACACGAAAAGTTCAGTCTTTCAACAGCGTGAAGCACAGTATTAGTGACCACTGGAACTTTTTTTGACTTTCTTCCTTTTTTTCTTTACTACTTACTTTTCTTCATTAGTATTATGTCTTAATCGTTCTTTTGACGAGAGAATGTTATTTGTGTACGCATAGATTTTGCTTGTCACGTTTAGTTTGTCAGACCTTGAGTATTATTCATTCCGTGCATGGCGTGTGAACATTCGCCTGAAGATGGCTGGCTGTAGCGACTGAAAGGCCTCGCCAATAAAGAGAAATCGACAACATCGATCGTTTTGGGCTTCCCTCTCACGAAAAGTGAAAATGTTGTTCAGCTTTATTGGCCTCTGTCATACTATTATGGGAATTCCGCACGCACTCCACAGGACAGTACTTTAGTCTGAAACATAAAACAAATAAACTGATGCGATCATGCGCTGTGCATAATTTTGAATGTCGGGTTGGTCCTGATACCCAATACTTGGGACAAACGAAACGCAGATTACATAAAAGAATAAAAGAACTTATAAGCGGTAACTCAGCCGTAAGTAGCCATCTGAACATATGTCTAAACTGTAGTAATGGCATTAATAACTGTTTTTCCGTTAAATACACACGGCGTACTGAATTTGAAACTCGTATAGTAGAGGTGTTGTTAATAAATGATAAAACTCCTAGATTAAATCAAACCCTAAGTCTTAATGGTAAATCTATTTTCTTAAAAGTATAATTGCTTTTTTGATGATTCCTATTGTTTTCCCTGAATCGTTTTTTGTCATTGTCAACGTATGAGCTTATTATGTCTATTCATTGGTTGCAGCTGCACAAAAACAGGTTTCTCTCATGTTATATGAACAAAGCTAACATTTCGAGTGACGAAAATGGTAACGATATCGCCATCGGCCAAAATTTCGCAACATGATCAAAGCAGCCGGTGCTGTTTCGAAACATTTGGCAATTATTAGATAATGGTCTCATTTTCATTTCATCATGCAATAGTAAGAAATTTCGACGAAGATAAAAATGAAAAACTGCAAAACCATCCGTTCATCAATTATAGGAAAGTGCAAGCTGCACCTAATTACAAAATAACATGTTGTGAATCTGCCTGTCAGGAAGACGCTCAGGATTTCATTGTTATGCTATCATGACTGGCTTGGAGAGCGTCTTCTACATACGATGGTATAATGAGCAATTCAAGTCCACAAGAGCAAGGTTGTCACAACAAACAATTCGTTTCCAACGAACCTCATTATGCTTAATTCACAACAATCACTTATTTCTTAAGTAAAAAAAACACATGTACATGCATTTATATCAAGTTATATGCGTTGATGAATTTGGTGACTCATTGGTCATCAGCTCTCAGCTCTCAGATGCTCTCATTTGACTGTAGGACTTGAGTTTTGGTCAAAAGATTGATTGATGCGCTATATGCACGTATCAGATTAAGTATATGAAAGTCTCCTTTCTGTCCTGTGATGGAACCACATGTATATACAAGTCGTCGATGAAAGTTGGGCATTGAAAGAGAAATAGTAGTCTATCTTTCGGCCATGTGTTCATGCTTCAATTCCTGATTAAAAGTAATTAATTAATTGTAGCTGATGGTCGCCAACTGGACGGTTTTGTAAATCAAAGTTTTCATTATGAAAAGGCAAGTGACCACTCCTATTTATTGACCAAAAAATCGAAGCATAGTAAAAAGATATGTACAAATGCCGAACGTTTCGGGAATTCTCCCTTCCTCAGCGGCGGTAACTAAATCGGCAAAGTTATCCAGACTAACATTTATATCATCAGAGGCAGAGAGCAGTCGACAGGAACGGCATCCGGACTAAAAGTACCACAACGCTTCAGAGAAGTCTGACTAATTCAGCACCGTTCAAGCCCCCAGTACGGGGAGCAGTGAAGTTAAAGCTTCATTTTTTCATTCAGAGGCACCCGCACACCGCTCATATGGTTCCTGAATTGAATGGAATTTGTCACATATTGAAAAACTACTTTTGAAGAAAAGAACAGACTTAAGGTCGTGCTGATTTCCCCTTAAATCATTGTAATGGAAAAGCATGCAAAACCAATATTTTGGTTGTTCAGCCTTCTCCTAAGTTCGTAAACATGCTGGTTCACAGTGCGACACCATTTTACGTAGAGAAGTGAGATAGATAAAATATTTAACAGTCAGCACAAAAATTTAAATAATAGTCTCATTTAAACAATGATTTTACGTAGACATTGCAGAATATGAATTTGATATTATGCAGTTTTCTCCCATTGCGTCCAAATATCGTCTTTTTGAAAAGCTGATTCCATTTTCCTTTTTTATGCTGGAAAAAGAAACGTGCATCTCAACTAACTTTTTTGAAAACTTGAATTTAGACATCTTAATAAACGGCAAAATTTTTGGTCAAACCATTTACAGTCTAGAATCAAAGATTGAGAAATTGAGAAAAGAGATCAAATAATGTTCAATCGAAATTTTCATCAATCGTTCATTTATTACAGTCCGTTTCATAAAAAGTAGATCATCCTAAAATTTGACTAAATAAAACATAAGTATGATACAGAAAGCATTTTTCATGTTATTTCATGTCCCTAATATATTTAAATGTCCTTATATAATCTGATGAGCTATGATACAGTAACGATTCTTAAGAAGCTAATATTTTGTGGCCCTACCCTTATTGTCAATGACATTACCAATTCGTCTTGGCATTGATTCGATGATATCGTTGATTTTTGACTGATCTAACTTTCTCCACTCTCTTTTTAACAGTGACGTAAGTTGTGATACGCCATCTGTAGGTAGCAGTGAGCGACGAACGCTACGTTTTAGAATACTCCATACATTTTCTATGGGATTCAGATCAGGAGAACGAGCTGGCCAAGATAATGTCCTAAGCCCTAATTGAGACTTGCATAAGTTGACTCTACTACTCCTGTGACACGTAGCATTATCATCCATAAATAACCAAGTCGATGGATCACCAAGTTGATCTGTCATTTGGCCAATGTTCATTCGTAAAACATTCACATAGCGTTCAGAATTCATGGTTCCTTGCTGTATGTGAAGTTCAGAGCGGCCATTGGTCCAAATGCCAGCCCAAATCAGTAGAGTCGCACCACCTTGTACCCGGGGACGATGTAAATGTCTCGGAATTTCCTGATCAGATTTTATCCATAATCTCAATCGACCATCACTATCCTTCAGATGGACTGATGCCTCATCAGACCAGACAATCCGATCCCATTGATTTCGCCAGTGACAATGACTCATTGCCCATCTGAGACGTCTTTTTGTATGCTGATCTGATAATTCGATCTGAGAGGGCCTCTTACAGCTCTTGAAATTCGACTCAATAAGTCTTCTACGAATAGTGGACTTAGAAATAGACGAGTCTAGTGCAGCCATCTCAGTTAACGAGAGACTTGGATCAACTTTAACAAATCTCAAAATTAGGCGGTCTCTACGTTTGGATGTTTTGCGTGGACGACCATAGCCCTCTTTACGACAGAGTCGAAAATCATCATTATGCCATCGATGCATAATAATCGTTATTGTTCATTTGTGCTTTGTATTGTTTTCAACCGGTAAGAGATAGATTTCTATCTGAAAGCAATCAGGAGTGCTGCCAATACCACCGCAACGAAGTCAGGAAGCTATGGAACATGAAGTCCAGTTAATCACATGTAGCAGTTACATTATTGTTGATGAATAATGGTGCTATACTGGCTCTTATTGACCGATTTTCTTTATTTTTGTTCTGCTTGATAGCTTTTGGCTTGTAGAACAACATATTACATAACAAAGGAAACAAATGTAATTTTATAAGAGTGAAGTATGATTTTGTGTAACATTGCTAAATGAAGATCAAATTATCTACTACTTTTTTATCTATAACAGGAAAACAACTCAATATTCATGCTTGAAATTTCCAACAATGATATTAGTAAGCACAACTGACATATCTTCCAAATTTCAGAGAAATTCGTTCAAGTTTGGCGGAGTTAGACAAAGTTGAAGTTAAGGCGATGTTTAAGGGTGATCCATTTTTATGAAACAATCTGTATATGGAAGGAAGGAATTCTTCCACCGACTCTACTCATGTTCTACACCAGAATGAAGTCGCAGCAATAGATTGTTTTGAAAGCATCAATCGGACGGACTATTGCTTAATTAAAAAGCTTAATGATACTCAATAATTAATCGAGTGACTATGCAGTTATATTTTATGAATTGACGCAATCCTACTACTTCAAAAGACAGATGTAGCAGTAATGGTGAATTAATGCCTCTAGTTGATGCGCTCACCTCTACTGATAATCGCATCTGCTCATTATTAATAAAATAAATATCGCTTATGGTTTCAACGTATCAAATGTTAAATAAAAAGAGAAAAATAGTAATGTTGAAAACAGACACTTTACCTTCCAGGTTGTGGTGAAAAATGTCTCATATTTGACATGGTGTCCAGGGTCTTTAGAGATGATGAAAATGTGAGTTTACAGAGCGATGAGATAGATAATTTCAATTTATTCAGATGAACTAATTGCTTGTTAATCCATTTACAGATTGCCTTCTTAAAAATGAACAGAGCTGAAGGAGAGGAAGTGTCAAAATAGTAAGTTTCGTGGAAACATCTATCCATGGAAATCTGACACTATATCCCGTAAGATTAGAACGGACATGCACACTGAAAGCAATGTTTGCTACGTAACAGTCTATCGTTGTTGTGATGCGCTGTATCACCTCACTTTAGTGTTAATGTTTCAAGCTTAAGTAGCGGTGTCTTTCAGTGCACTTTATGCAAATTTGAGATCTTCTCCTTTTTCAAAATGGAATAAATCACGATGCGCAGCTTTAAGACAGGAATCTACAGCTGCTGCATGTTTCAAAAATGTTGTTATACTTAAGATATAGCAACATTGACACAGATCGGTTCCCATGTGTAGAAGTAAATGACAAACGTGCGGTTTCCATTCCATACTAATCTAAACATACAAGTACATGTAAGCAGACATCAGATTTCTATGGCTTTGTCATTTCAGTTACTAGACAACGTCTGACAGAAAGCGATATCAATGTTATGATATATTAAAAATAATGATTTCCTTTTGATCTGACCGATTTGTATTATTTTACAAATCGGAAAATATTTCTCAACGTTTGTTTTTAGCATTGATTATTTGACAATTCAAAAACATAGTTAAACCTCACGTATCTTAAATAATCTTGCCTTAATTATAGTGTAAAGTATTATTCTGATTATTATTGCATTTTTGTAGTTATTGTAATCATGCTTTTCTTTTGATGAATGAAGTACTTATAAGCTCAATCAGAATAGAGCGTGGTAGATAATTCATGCAAATGTAAACCTGTTTAAACAGACGCAAATCACAGATATTTAGGTAGCATTCGAATGATGGATATCCGGGTATCTATAGCCCCTGACCTCAATTCTCAGCTCTCCTATTATCTAACTTAAAGAAACTTGATGAAACTGAGGATTGGCGACACACGGGATGCGAAACTGAAATAGAAACTATAAATATCTGTGTTCTAATATCGAATATCTTAGAAGGTTTTTAGGTTTGGAAACAAGCTTTCCAGGGGCTTATCCGCAGTCTCTTTAGTTAAAAAAGCGAATGTCATTGTTGCAACATTCCTAAAGAGAAGCTCGAATACAAGAAGAAAATGCAATATACAAATTTTACTGAAAAGTAGCTATCATTTTCTCAACAGCTCATGAAAGTACATTTCATTAACTAAAGTCTCTTGAGTTCTAACATATTGAACTCAGTGCGTGAGTGACACATTGCATTTTAATGTCAACATATCTAGCTTCAGACTAATTTTGAAGCAATCTCATATTGCTGCTAATTTAGTTCTATCATTTCCGTTTTACAAAATTAGCTGTGAAAACTTTCTCATGCAGTCTTATTCCATATTATGTCGTCAAATGATAATGTCACAAATTTGACAGCATTGTATTCATGCATGCGGAATACTTTGATCATTAAGCTTAGAGTTGATTTGATCATTCTCTATTAAATTGATTTTCTGTGTAGAATTTTCTCATAATTGAAGCTATTGATTAATATTTTGATCTTCTCTATGTGCATCGAAAATGAACTCCTTGGCGAATGTTAAATGTGTTAGAATGTTAAAACGGACCGCGAGCCTCGATATAGCAGTATGGTGTGAATATGCACTCAGTTATTCTGTTCCAGTTAGAGCAAAACATTCTGTTTCGATTCTGGTTACAGTGCCTGAAACTTGCAGGTCTACTCAAAGTTTTCTTTTTTGCATAAAAACGCAATTAAAATGCCATCGGCAAAAACAAAGTCATTTTTCATTGATTTAAATCTAAATATCTGAATAGAACATGAATTTTGTGAGTTTATGTTGTGATAAACAGAGACGCTGCTTCCTTTTAGTATCCAGCAACCGGAAACACAAATTTACTGGACTACCTTGTAGCTGCGGTGCTTAAAAGAAGCTTGTCCTGCTTATTCAAGCCTGGCAATGCCGATGAAAATTGCATCCAGAATTTCGCAGCACGATTTTAGATTCCGGTAGGTCTAGGTTGAGAAAATACGATAGACATGTTAAAATGAAAGAAGGGCATAGCACCCCTTCTGCAAGTTCGAAGAAAAATACAGAGCTAATCATAAAAAACCGAACACCTAAAATTCGTTGAAATTCAGTCGATTCTCATGCCTTCCAATTGTGTCGTACAACAGCGTGTCATGCAACATTCGAGAGCCTGCATTCTCAGCTTTAAAATAAGCTATGATAAACTTGCAGGGTTATTGCATTTGCTGAGCAGTGCTCAAAATATGAAAATCACTCAATTTATAATTCGCAATTTTTCAAAAAGAAAGCATGTGCGTATGATAATGAATCAGACATGAGGAGAAAGAGCATTTTCTGAGCTCTCTTTTGACATACTGGCCATCAAAATCGGTGAACTAATAAACAATTGGTGATATCATGAAGTTTTCACAAAATGATGACCTTTTTGATTGAAACTGTTGTGCTCTCACTTTTTCATGAAAAATATTATTGTTTGTTATCTTCAGAATCCTTGCGTTGTAAGGAATATGTAAGTTCAATAGCTTCTCAAACTTCTTCAATATCTTTTCTCAATTTCCCAAAAGTACACAAACAATGAAGGTAAACAATCGTCAGCTGCTATGAGAAAACAAAAACATGCATGCGCCAATTGTGTTGTTTTTCACCCTTCGCTCACATATGGTGTTTGTTTACTTTTGCGGAAATGAGAAAAATATTTAAGAAGTTTGAAAAAGAACTATTGAACTTATATAGACTGGGTCTTAAAAACCGCGTTTTTTCATTCAAAACGACTGTAATAAATGACTATATAAATTGTTGTCAATAAGAAGACGTAAAATTGCATTCAAATTAAGCAGATATCTGCATAGTCGTATCGATTATTGTAGTAAATTCATCTATGATAAATTACTTATATTCTACATCGCAAGATTTCTAGCCACTTTGACAATATCATCTCAATTGGCAATAATATTGACATTCAGCATGGAATGTACGAAAGAAAAAATGTAATTCTTAATTGAATCTCTCAGAAGGTGCAACTATACAGCGACAAAAATCCATACGATCCTAATGCAGTCCTGGCAAGATCAATCACTAAGTGTCAGAAGGATACAAGAATTATGCAAAGAATTCAAAGAAGGAAACAGATGCACTTTCAGCCGAATCGATGGTAGTGGCAGAAATTACTCCGACGAAAGATATAAAAATTAGAAGAAATCAAACGTTTGATTGATGATAACAACAGCTTGTCAACAAGAGCAATCGCACGAACTGTTGACATCACTCAATCAATGGCACAGAGAATCCTATGCGAAAATCTGGAGAAGATGTGGATTCATACTCGTTGGGTTCCTCATCAATTGACTCCATATAACAAGGCCGTCAGGTATGAAAGGTGCCAAGATATGCTCGAACAACTGAAGTCGCGTTTAACAAGAAAGAATTTGATTACAATAGACGAGAAATGGATTTAACTGCGAAATATGAATCCACGAAATACTATCGGATGCTGGGTTACTCCAGGTGGCGATTCTCCTCCTGTCAAAACTGCCAAAAGAACACCCATGGAAGCAAAAGTCATGTTTATCTTGGCTCTATCACAGACAGGCCACCATTACTTTGAGATCTTACTTACCATTACTTTGAGATCACCATTACTTTGTAGGACTAAATGTCACACACGCGGCATCATTAGAGAATGTGCAAAGGCGTTGTCATCGACTAATATGTGGATCCAGCAATTGCGAGTGTCCTTATTTCATTCCTCTTGACTATCGCCGAATTGTGTTAGGTTGGAGTGTTGTGACTTTCTATCTGATCCTACGCTATTTCTATGACTTGATCGCTCATTGCTCTGTTACTAATCTATGTTAATAATCCACACCGGCGCTGTGGCCTTGTGGTAGAGTGCTCGCTCTGCGTCCGGGAGAATTTATAGAGAATTTGAATTTGAATAGAATTTGAATTTATAGCTGATAGCTATGTAAATCGTAATAAATATGTTGATGCTCAACTAGCCGGACGTTTTCCGTAACATGGCGCCCAACGAAAAAATGAACCAATGTCCACTGAATGTCCAATCAATTGGAAATATGTCCCTTGGTCCCTACTTCGGAACATGGCTGCATGCTAACGTCACATACACGGATCCGGTGAGAAGTATCGTTCATGTTTTAATTATAAATTCACATTCTGGCTAAAGTATTCTGTATATTGGTAAAATGAGCGAGTCTATGACAACCGCTATCAAGTCCCGCAGAGTCCTAAGAGCTCAAGTCACTAAGGTTGCGTCAAATATTGAAAAAGATGAATTTTACAAACAAGATAAGATCGATCTAAGTGAGAATGATACATGCAAAGTTGAAGGTTTGATTAATTCACTTGAGTCAAAATTACAACAGCTATTGAAATTGGATAATACAATTAATGCCGATATTGATGATGACCAAGAGTTAGAAGACAAGCTGGAAAAATGTATTATGTATGAATGCCAAGTTAACACTATGATTTTAAGATTGCGAAAACTGATTTGCCCAAAGGAAAAGCCAATTTTACCGGAAACAAGAGAGCCTATTGCATGTGCTTCAAATAATACCAAATGTGATAGTCCCGCTCGTGCTACTGCCAATGTAAGAGTCAAATTGCCAAAATTGACTTTACTGATGTTTTCCGGTGACAAAACTGACTGGGCTTCCTTCTGGGATATTTTTGATGCGAATATTGATTAAAATGATCATCTTCACGATGTCGATAAGTTTTCTTACTTACGTTCTTGCTTATCAGGCGAAGCTTTGTCATGCATTCGAGGTCTCAGCCTTACGGCTGCCAATTACGAAACTGCTGTTGAAAGCCTGAAAAAGAGATTCGGCAACCGAATTGATGTTCGCAAAGAACACATAAACGCCTTGTCGAATGTCCACTGTAATGGTACTACTGCAAAGCAGCTCCGTGCGTATTATGATGCCATCAACAACCATGTACGTAGTCTTGAGAACATGCATGTTTATCCGTCTTCGTATGAATTGTCTTTATCACCTTTGTTGGTTTCTCGACTACCTGAGCAAGTCAGAGTAAATCTGATTAGTAAATCAAAAATGATGCATGTGACGCTTGATAGCATTGAAATGTTTCTGAATTTGTTGAGTGATGAAATTCATATTCTTGAAGAAAGTAGTGCAAAAGTTTTGATCGAACGTAAAATGAATCAGTCTGATGATCGGATGACTCTCGCGGGCTTCTCTACTAATGTTGAAAAGCATGAAGGAGAAATCCGCGGGAGACATTCTGAACATCAAGAATGTTCATTCTGTCATGATGTTCACAGTTCGAAGAACTGTCAGGTATACAGTAGTGCTGACGAACGTATTCGATATGTTCAGAAGAACATGCTATACTACATGTGTTTGAAAAAGAACCATTCTTAGAAACAGTGTAGGTTTCGCAAGGCCTGTACCAAATGTAGTAGATTCCATCACATTAGTTTGTGTAAAGGAGAAGCTACTGATAGGAAAAATTCATCAAAAGTCGTTCCAATAAAATCCTCAGAGACTAAGCAGAAACTCGAACAGACTTTTTCGCATGTCGCTTCTGATACTTGTGCATCAGATTCTCAGCATGAAAGTTCAAATCATGACCATGAAATTACATTTTCTTTGACTTTGAGAAGCTCGACCACAACGGTCATGTCAAGTGCCAAAGCTATTGTGATTAGTCCGACTGGCGGTGAAGTCTTAGTCAAAGTCCTTTTCGATGCATGCTGCAACAGAACTTTTGTTCGAAGTGATCTGGTAGATGAGCTGAACCTCAGTAAAACTGAGACATAGATATTGAATGTCAGCGCATTTTCAAACCAAAATGTTTCAATTGACAGCAGCACAGTTTCCTTGAAAGTGAGGAGTTTGTACAATGACAAGCCCCTGTGTCTTACTGCAAGTACAAGTCCTTCAATTTGTGCACCCCAACGGTCTTATGTAACGTCTGCATACACGCACTTACAGAATATTGATCTCGCTGATCAGTATGATCCACGTGACAGTGAAATGCCTGTCTCAATTTTAATCGGAGCGGATCAGTACTATGATTTTATCAGTGACAATGTTCTTAGGGGAAAATTGGGTCCTGTAGCAACATTCAGCAAATTTGGTTGGGTGTTGACAGGCAAGCTTGAACAAATTGTTGAGTCTAGTCAACAACCAGCAGATGAATGCTGTATTAGCTTGCACAGTAGGATGAGTGAAATTGATCGAAACAATCATAATTTTGAAAAAATGTGGAATCTTGAGTCGATAGGTGTTACTCCTAATGAAGAGCACACAGCAGATGAATGCAAGTCAGTCTTGAGAGATATTCAGTATTCTTCTCGTAGATGCTCTGTTGCCCTTCGATGGAAGGATGGTTTAAATGATGGACTCCATTCAAATTTGCCTCTTGCAACTAGGAGACTTCATTCTACATTGAATAATCTGAAAAATAAAGAAAGCATTTTACGTGAGTATGAAAAAACTCTTGAATACCAGCATGTGAACGACATAATTGAAAAGGTACCTGAATCTGACTGTGAAAGTTCAGGACACTACCTTCCTCATCATGCTGTTGTGCGTCCCGATAAAGAATCGACGAAAGTCAGAATTGTCTATGATGCCTCCTCAAAATCCACAAAATCGTCCCTCAGCTTGAATGACTGTCTTGAAGTAGGACATTCTCCCCCCCTCTCCCCCCTCTCCCCCCTCTCCCCTTATTGATGAAGTTTCGGAAGCGCCAAGTAGCTCTTGTTGCTGATGTTGAAAAAGCTTTCCTTCAGGTCGATATAAACCCCGATGATAGGAAATTTCTCCGGTTTTTGTGGGTTGATGATCCTTTGAGTGCAGAGCCCAATGTTGAGCATTGGCAGTTCAAACGACTTATCTTCGGAATGAATGCGAGTCCGTCTATCTTGCAGGAAGTCATTAAGCACCATATACTTAAGAATACAAATGCAGGGAACGAGTTTGTCTCGAACAAACTCATGAACGATTTTTACGTTGATAATTTAGCGACTGGATGTGCTGCAGCTGAAGAAGCCATAAAAATCTATGATGTATCAAAAGATTTGTTTTCAGAGGCTAGCATGAACCTTCGAAAATGGAGTTGCAATGACATGAACCTCTTGGAAAAGATTGAATCTTTCGAGGGCCTATGCAAAGAAAAAATGGATGCGAAAAAAATGACTAGGGTCCTAGGTGTCCCTTGGGATACAGTAGACGACCGATTACAGTTTTCACTTACTGAAATATACGAGAAATTCAGAAATTCCCCACTTACGAAAAGAGTAGTATTGAAAGCCTTTGCTAGCATTTATGATCCACTTGGTGTGTTTTGTCCGATCTCCGTAATTCCAAAGCAACTGTTTCAGAGACTATGTATTTTGAAGAAAGACTGGGATGAAATCCTTCCCGCTGATATTGTGGAAGTTTGGAAACTTTGGCTGCAAAGTTTGCCTTCGTTCCACGTGACTCTTCCTCGTTGTTTATTGATGAAAAAATCGGTAACTGAAGTCCAATTGCACGGATTTTCTGACGCGTCTCTCATTGCCTATGGTGCAGTTTCATACCTCAGAATTCTTTACGACAATGGAAGTGTATGTGTGAGATTTCTTTCGGCTCGACCGCGTGTTTCACCGATACGTCCTATGACTATTCCACGATTAGAACTTCTCGGAACTTTGATATTGTCAAGATTAGTGAAATCTGTTATTACAGCTTATCAAGAATTGAATGATCTGCATACAATTCGTTTGATATGCTGGAGTGATAGCATGACTGCATTACATTGGATTCACCAGGAAAAGGTGTGGTCAGTGTTTGTTCGTAATCGTGTGAATGAAATAATAATGCACTGTCCTTCTGAAAAATGGAGACACTGTCCAGTGATTGACAATCCTGCTGATATTTGTTCGCGTGGCATGATTGCTGAGAAATTGCAGATTTCCGATATTTGGTGGACAGGACCCAAATGGCTGTCACAGCCAGAGTCCGAATGGCCAAAATGTTCCTCATTTGAAATTGATGAATCCAAAGTGGATGAATCTTGTGTCGAGCAAGATGCTGATTGCTGTTTATCTGACGAAATTCACGTTAGTTCTTATGTGAGCAACAGTGAAGGACATACATGCATACTTATTTCAAATGAAATTCCACTTACTCGATTCAGTAGTTTTGAAAAGATGATACGTGTGACTGCTTATGTCTTGAGATTTATTAATCGGCTGAAAGGAAATACATGTACAAATGATTCATTAGACATTGATGCAGCAGAATACACAAATGCTCAAAATTGCATGATTCGATCACTGCAGAACCAACGTTTTGATTCGGAGTGCCGTTATCTGAAAGAGCGGCATGGAGCATGTACATCACGAATTAAAAATCTAAATTTGTACCTTGATTCTGATGACATTGTGAGATGTTGAGGTAGAATTTCAAATGCTGTGGGTACTGAGATGAATAACCCTGTTCTAATACCAGATGACAATGATTTTGAACGACTTGTAATTCTTGAAGCGCACGAAAAAGTGTTTCATGGGGGAGTGTCTGCGACACTTGCAAAATTGAGAGAAAATTCATGGCTATTGAAAGTACTCTATTGGCTATTAAAAAAGTACTCCGACGTTTGGTGACGTGTAAATGAATTCAGGGCTTACCTTTCGTTCTTCCACCGCCTCCAGACCTTCCTGATCATCGTCTGGCCAGTATTCGAGCTTTCCATACTGTTGGGATCGACTATTGCGGACCTCTTAGGTATTCGTTCCGCAAGGGGGAGGAGTCGAATAAAGGCTACATTGTGGTTTTCGTTTGCACATCAACACGTGCAATTCATTTAGAGGTCACAGGCGATATGTCCACCTTTTCCTTCTTGCTTGTTCTGAAACGCTTTGTGTCGAGGCGCGGTATTCCTGATGTTGTGTCTGATAATGCGCAAACTTTCAGATGTGCAGACCGTATGTTGTCGAGAAGTGAAGTCCAGAGATTTGTCACCGGAAAGTGCATCACCTGAAACTTTGTCACACAGTACGCTCTATGGAAAGGCGGTTTCTATGAACGACTAATCGGAGAGGTAAAATCAGCCCTGAGAAAGACAATTGGTAAGCAGCTTCTCACACTGGAAGAATTAAAAACTGTCGCTTGCGAAATCGAAGGAATCTTGAACAGCAGACCATTGCTGTACGTGGCAGATGAAATGGATGAAGTGTTGACACCTGCACATTTCCTGATCCTCCAAAGAATGACAAAAGAACCAACAAGCAAACGGGAAGACCAATTTACTCCATGTGTCCCATCGATTGGACTAATGAGAGCACTAGTGAACAGGTTTTGGGACAAATGGCTGAACTTTTACGTTCTCTCTTTACGTGATCGATCATTTTCTGGTGTACATAAACGGCGAGGTGATCCCAGACAGCCCCGGAAGGGCGAAGTCTGTTTGCTGAGTGACAAGGGTCCCAGATTGAAATGGACTCTGGTTACTATTGAGTCAGTGAAAATTGGACGTGATGGACTGGTCAGGTCGGCTCTCATAAGGTTGCCGAACGGACGTGTAACCAGGCGACCCATCAACTCTTTAGTTCCCCTTGAACTAAGCGAATAGTGTTTATTATGCATGTATATGCTTGTAAATATTTTTGGATCATTGTACATAAACCTTGCATTTCATGAGAGTTTGGGGAGTGTTGTGACTTTCTATCTATCCTACGCTATTTCTATGACTTGATCGTTCATTGCTCTGTTACTAATCTATGTACATGTGCTCATACTGTATCTATGTTTGACATAAATTTGAATTTATAGCTGATAGCCATGTAACCCACTCTTACGATGAATTACCCTGATATCTACTTAAAATTCTCACTATATATTTCTCCGGCCAAAAGACAATAGATATGTCAAAGTAGTAATGTTTTATAACATCAGAAAGAAGGCATAGTACTATGTCATCTGCATCACGTCTCTTGGATCTCATTGCTTAGAAGAATTAGAAAAGAAATCTCATTGCTTGTTGTAGTATGTCCACGGGATTGAAAATTTGCATTTGATAGCAACTGCGTGGTGCAAGTACAATTGATCCATTATTCGAAGGGGAGCTGGAATTAAAACAGAATTATAAGAATTAGAACAATTAGAATTGTTAAGAAATTTATGGTATTTTGTAGTCAGGGGAGTAAAGTCAAGAAATATATTACAGTATTTGGTATCATAATCTGATGCCATTGATCCTACCATTTGTATTTTGGAATGAAATAATAAGCAAATAAATAAAAGATGGAATACGTTCCGTTACCAGTTTCTATTGCTTAAATGATTTGCACCATGTACTTAATAGCTCAAGCTTTTGGTGTTGAATGAAAAATACTTATGGACTATTATAGAAACATAAATACAAAGAGGCAATTTTCTCTGTGTGGGCAGCATATACAAAATATACATCCATACTTTATATATTTACATGACTGATTTCATTTTCGTTACTTGATACTCATACACTAAGCACTATTGCTCGTTAGCCAATGATTTCATTGAATCATAAATACATTCCAGCAATCATGCGACTTTGCATATGTTTTGTTATGTAGGCCTATATAAATTTCTAAATATCACAAAAAATGAACTATTTGCAGGGTAAAAAATTCCAGCATGAGTAGGTAAATAATTTATAGCAAATGCAATTCGTGTTCATTTTAATCCATTCAGTAGTTCAGAATTTAGATATTGAAATAGCAAGAATAAATGTGATGAAGACTTACTTTGTGCTGTTGAGGTGGTCGTCAATTCAAGATGGAATCCTTCGGTCATCGTCCTTTCGTTTAATTGAGATAATATTGTTATAGAAAACATAAAAGATTTCCATGTAGGAAATGGATACAGATCGCCATTTTGTTTCTTGAGCTCTATGAAGAAGAAGTCAAACAGATAGTTCATCTTCATAATTTGACAGGTAATCCTCATTCGGTTCTCTTGACACCTCACTATGGCAGTCAAGAGCCACTTTCCATTTTTCATGCCTTCGCTTGAATCAGTTGAAGTAAAGCGCGACTTTTCTATCGTCTTAGTGTTGAGTCTGGACTTCTTTCAATTCCTTTCTTATTTGATCGTAGCCTTTTTCTTCTGCTTTTCCTCAATGTCAAAGTTAAACAGCTCATCATTAAAGTTCACCACTGCATAGTCGATGACCGTGCTCTTCCTTTCCTATTTCATAAAAGAATAGACTATATTTGACCTATCTTGTGGAATTCTTAGATTTCCATGATCATATACTTCCATTTGTATTTCTCCGCCCAATTCAAAATCAAGTATTTCTACGCTGAATTCAAATTCAAGTATTTCTCCACTGAAATCACTATGATATTTAAGATATTGTTAAGTTTGTGTTTCATTGAAATATCGAAGTTTGTTATAAAAATGGATCTATAGAGCGCAACATAGATCTATGGTATTGGATCTCAGATTGGGCATAGGCATATTTCATATCTTCTCGTGGGTTACGTATATGATAAATGCCTCGATAGAGGATTTAAATGGTCAGAATGTCCGAGTGGCGAAGCCACGAGGATATTTGGCCATTTGGATCCGATATCGAGGCATTTATAACATATTTATAGCACTGTATGTAATGATATCAACATTGACAAACATAATTGATATATTCAACCATAGACTTCTAAATTTCTCTGGACAGATAGGTTGAAATTGGCTTCCTACATGATAAGGCCAGAAATCCTAAATTTGACTACCTTACAAATAGGCTGTCACTCTGCATTATCAAATTTTAGTCAGCACAATGCATGTCAAGCACATTATGTATGTATATTTATGAACACTAGGTTATAGGACGCATGTACAGCGAGATTTTGCGAAGAACTAAATGGAAAAGTCACCAAGAAAAATGACATATCGATATTCTGAATACCGTTTTTATCATTTTTTTAAAGAAGGAATCTATTTTCTTAGACAACTATTCAGTTTGATCTCATAGAATACCTTCCAACAAAGAATGCATGGTTGCAGCAAAGATGCGTTGGGTGAAAAAGATCACATGATAAGTTTTATTCCAAAGTTTTGCAGCTTCCGGGATGTCGAACATTGCCAGCTTAATATTTCTGACAGTGCATTCACAGCAGGAATCACATTTTTTACATTTCAGAAGTGAAAATCAACAAGCACCACTGGGATCATGTTGATTATTAGGATTCATATTGAAATCGGCATTTGCACTCAAACATTTGCATCTTGTATACATTTCATCTACTGTGGTTGACTGCATGATATTTTATCAACATTTTTCAGACGGAGTCTGGAAAACTTCAATAAAGAAATTGTTTGTATTTTCTTGTCACTCTCCGTGCGATGACGATGGAGATAAAATAATTTGCTCCAGTCATTTCACGTATCCAGTCAAAACACTTCTCAAGATAATACGAATGTTCTTTTCCAAGTAGGCTACTTGTCATTGTTCTCAGAAGAGCTCCATCACACGTCGGATCGCTCCATATCTGTTCCAACCTCCTCAGAAGTGGATGCTCAGGTTGGGAATGCTTATTATGTCCATCATCATTGTTTTCATGAAAGTAAATGCAAAGAAGGATCTCCGTTTAGTTCACAGTCCTGATCCCTGTTCTGTTCCCCTTGATTCAGGACATTCATGGTGTGGGAATTGGTGGATTCTCTTTTCCGCTCCATACTGTCCCTTCTAATGGTCATTGCTATGGGTGGCTCTTCCGTCCGTTGACTTCGGGTTCACCATCAACTTTGTCAATCATTCCGAAGTGCAAAATAATTGTATCTGATTTCGAATTTCTTTTACTGGCTGGTCACCCAGAGAGATTATACAAAGTCATCATATTGCCAACTTTGGAAAACTTGTGATAAATGATATATACATCATGTGCTTGCTGGAATGGATTTCTCTCTGTTATAGATGCGAACATTCGCAGATATTTCGACAGTCAATAATGCGACGACGCTGAAGGGAAGATTTCAACTCATGATCGCAATTTTTAATCCATGATCATTTTGAGATGTCACAAACCCAGATAGAATGGCCTCCTCGTAGATTTTAGACAAAATCGACATAACAAGATCCTCCGGATGTGTTTCCATTGAATGTGGCCATGCCGGATTGCGGCTTTGTAGTTGTTTGGAGAAGCATCTAGGCAGAAATTGGAAGTATGATGGCAGTCCTTTAGATCACGCTTTTTCAATTTTTCCATTTTTCTTTATTTGCCATGATGATGTATGTCCTTCGTGGTGGCATTGAAGTCACATTCATGGAATTGAAGGTTACACAAGACGGAATGTTTAGTTGGGATATAATACTTTCTACTAACTCGATGCAACAACAGATTGAAATTTCATTGTTATGCAGAGGAATGTATTGATGTTACACTGTCATTGCATTTCGGTTGACAATCACCAGCGATATATTTGTTTGGTATTTACATTCGACTGAATCGCACAAGAGACTCACTTCAAATAGTCATCTATCACTTCGATTAGCCATAAAATTCGATCTTCTGTAACACAACTGTTGGTTGGCCTGAACATGTAGAAAATGATTTCAAATTTTGCTCACCTATCTGTCCAGAGAAATTTAGAAGTCTATGATTCAACCATAGATTTGGGATTCTGTATTCTTGGAGATCTAGAATATCTAGGTTTCCATAGATTTATTTTCATTTTTAGATTTGAAACCTTGGAATTCTATGGATTCAGTCTTATCTATCTATGCATTCGTTGTAGGAGTCCACAGGTTCATCCACAGACTACAATAGCACTATGATTTAGAAGTCCATGGATTACCTGGTATATTCCATGATATTCTCAATGATGTTTGAAATTTGAATCATGCATAATCTAACTGGAATAATCTGGTCATTTTATCCAAGCTCATCTCCTGAAAGGTTTACACGATAATGGCTTCACGTATTACTGAAAATCAAATTCCCACTTCCAGTAGATTTGCATCAACTACTGACACTGAAATTCAAAGCCATCTAAATGAAGTGACCCCAAAAAATACTATTCAAAAAGCGAAGTGGGCATTTAAGGTATTTAAGAGTTGGCACGATGAATGGAAAAATAGAATTCACGGTCCATTAAAGGTAATCAAGGGAATTGATGAATTTACCGAATCCGATTTGAATTACTGCCTCAAGTACTTCTTTTCTGATGTCAGAAAAACTGATGGTAGCGGGTATCCACCGTCAACTTTAAAAGAGCTTGGAGCGATGATTCAATACAATTTCATACACAACTACAATTTTAATTTCTCCTTATTCAAAGATCCTCAGTTTCAAGAGTCACGCATGGTCCTAAATGCTGAAATGAAACTGTCAGCTAAGGCTGGTCTTGCTAAACCCAAAAAGCGAGCAAACAATATACCGATTGAAGCCGAAGATGAATTATGGCGAAAAGGAATTTTTGGATATTCAAATCCAAAACAACTTCAGCAAACGTTGATTTATCATCTTGGATTGCATTTTAGCTTAAGAGCAGCTCAAGATCAATATGATTTGGACTACGGTGAGGATTCACAAATACGCCTTGGAAAGGATGAAAATGGTGACTTTCTTGAATACACAGAGCGAATGTCTAAAAACAAACGCTTTGGTATTACTAACACAAGAATGGATCCGAAGGTCACGCGAGTGAATGCATGTGATAATGCCGAACGCTGTCCTTTGAAGTTATTCAAAGAGTACGTGTCGCATCGCCCTGAAGCTCATAACCAAGAAGGCAACAAAGCATTTTATCTTGCATGCATACCTTATCCTCGAGGCCCGGTCTGGTATAAAAACACCCGCTTGGGTATACATAGCATTCAGCAAACTGTGAGGAACTTGTTTCTACATTCTACATCAAGTGACATGTTCCTTACAAATACAAGCCTGAGAAGGACCGCGAAGAATAGGCTGGTGCAAGCCGGGATTCCAAGCGAGGTCGCCAGGAAGAAGACTGGCCGCATATCTGATGCTACAGATTCTGCATACATCGATGGGAGCTTATTTGAGAAGCAAATGAGCAGTGCTTGTAATCAGTCAAATAACGAAGTGAGATCCATTGAGTGTCAAAGTGGAGCAAGGTTCTCATTCCAAAATTGCACTGTTAAAATTACAGTGAATGAATGCAAGGAACTAAATGACTCAAATGAAAAATGACTTCTGTGTTTTTGCAAAGTGTTCTAGTTGTTTGCCTTAACTGAATGTAAGTACTTTTATGACCAGTACTTACACTGATGTAAGTACTGAGATTTTAAATACAGATATCGACAAACTATAGTACTTTCCTGAAAAATAAAATATGGCTTTTAACAATACTAAATACCATTTACAGTCCTTTAAATATAAGTAACCTAGCTGTCTACTCGGAGTTACACAGAAATCTCCTCGCCTTCGGCTCGGAGATTCTCACCGTGTAACTCCTCGTAGACAGTAGGTTACTGTAGGCTTACATGTAAATCGTAATAAATATGTTGATACTCAACGTTTTCCGTAACAGAGATTGTTTTCACATGTGAATTCTGATCCGACTCATTCGCTTCATGATCTTTCATTGCCTCTTTTGCCTCGTTCTCAGCATTTCCGGATTCCCATGTGCACAAATTGCTCAAGAAGTCATTCTTCGTTGTAATGTCGAAACTGTACAATAGTGGCTTCAGAACTTGACCAACCGTCTGCATAAATTAACATTTGATTTAATTTGATTTAATTACTTCTTTCATTGTTATTGCTCTTTTATATGTACCAAATGTATGTTCATGTTATCATGTAATGAGCCTCACGATTACCAATATTGGGGCATTAATTCAATAAACGCCTTATTATTATTATCTTGCGTCAATGCGAGACTATCAACTCCGAAAGGAATCCGTAAGAAAAAGTGATTTCGTTGTTGTGCATGAAATCCATAACTTTTTGAATGAAGAACTTCCAAAATTTACAGCACTTCAAATGGAAAAGGCATTGAAAGAACTGGAAGAGCACTTGGAAAGAGTTATTGCAGCCAGAGGTGACTATGTTTAGGGAATTCGTAAATTTTGAAATGACTTTGTAATTGATAATAAAGATCTAAGGAAAAAACGCGGATTTTTACGACTCAACCTATATGAATATACTTACATATTCGTGCTCCTTACAACGCAAGGATTCTGAAGATGCCAAACAATAATATTTTTTATGAAAAAGTGAGAGCATAACATTTTCAATCAAAAAGGTCATCATTTTGTGAAAACTTCATGATATCACCGATTGTTTATTAGTTCACCGATTTTGATGTCCAGTATGTCGAAAGAGAGCTCAGAAAATGCTCTTTCTCCTCATGTCTGATTCATTATCATACGCACATGCTTTCGTTTTGAAAAATTGCGAATTGTAAATTGAGTGATTTTGGTATTTTGAGCACTGCTCAGCAAATGCAATAACCCTGCAAGTTTATCATAGCTTATTTTAAAGCTGAGAATGCAGGCTCTCGAATGTTGCATGACACGCTGTTGTACGACACAATTGGAAGGCATGAGAATCGACTGAATTTCAACGAATTTTAGGTGTTCGGTTTTTTATGATTAGCTCTGTATGATTTTTGCCAAGTTTTCGCTTTAGGCTTCATGAAGGTCTCGCATAGACATGTAGAACACGAGAACATGCTGATGCACGTGATTTTCATTTTATAGATTCTGTCATTTATTCATGTCCGATTGCATCAGTTGCTCAATGGCATTCTATGCCTTTTTAAATTGTTTACTTGGCTGTCCTTCTAACACTCGTGCGACATTGCTCAATGAAAATGATGTATAATCGTGCTCAACGGACCAGAAGTCGTTGACTTTAAAGCACGGAGAAAATGTTCGCGAAATAGATTAATTTAACAAATATACATGTTCAGAAGCTAATATTGAAGGAATGTATAAGAATTTGTAGTAAATAAGTTCTGACCTTCTGTTTTTTTAAAAAATCAATTATCTACGCCACTTTTCTTCATATTGCCATGTCTCCTCCCAAGTCATATATAATGGTCATTAACAAAATAAAATCATCAATATATCAGTTGCTGGTTGACTATGCAAGGCAGATTGTCGATCATTCTGCTACAGACCAATTATTTTTCTCACTATCCGTCATAACGACATTTTTTAGCAGCGAAGGTGAAGGAAGAAATGCTAAAATAAGTTTCTTTTCGTAACGAAATAAAAATGATTCTGACGACGACGACTTTGGCAGGGAAAGAAATTTGACTCTTTATTGTAATGCTTCATTTGTTATGGAATCTTTTGTATCAACACAAATGAAAGCTGTTTCCATATCTACATTGCCATTTACCTCACTTATTCCGGCATTATTATAGACAGTGTAAGCAATTATTTGTGCGAACATGTACGAAGTGTCTCTTTTTCAATCCTCACAATGTCGTTAGCATTTGCTACATTCGAATTTCAATCCTTAAATACACTCGTATCTGGGTCTTCGGATAACAAGACCTTCTATTATTTACATTGGATTGATTGAAGATGTGGTAGACACGCTTGTCCTTGTGGTCATTTCATTCCAGCGGTCAAGTTATTCCATTCCAGCTAATTTACATGTTTACTTGCTCAGACGGTCGTCTTGTCAGGGTTGAAATTGTATCAAGAATGAAAATTAACAATTCCTTTAAATGAAATGTACTTTTGATGTCTGAGTTTCAATAGTTGTGTTTGAAACACGAATGTTTTTGTTCACACACATGTTCCCCATATTTTTCCATGTTTCCCAAAGTATTTGGAAATAAACATTTATTGACTTATTGACTTATTGACTTATTCCTTTAAATGAACTTCAGTGGATACGCTTCAGGTAATGAGAAGTGTTCGACTATCAAGTCGATGTCAAATTCAATGTCTTATATACATTTAGAATGCTTTTGTACATTAGCGTTTAAAAAAAGTACATTGTGTTTACGTCTCTTAAAATGAACATGCTTATGATTAGACGCCTTGTGTCCCACAGGGGAAAAGCTAATCCGCCTGATAAATTTTCTGAGCACATTGCTCTCAGCGTAGTCGAAGCATGTGGGGGAATAGCTACTATGAGTATTTATGATGTCTCGAAGAGCCTAGAATTTCTGTCGTTCATGATTATAAACGGATAATCGGCAGCCTTCTTGTCCAATAATGCCGCTGTCTTGATATAACCGATAGGGAAGCTGTTGTCGCATTTTTGTGGTTCTCCTAATACTGAAACGCTCCATCCTGTCCTCTGTGACTTAAAGAATTTCGAAAAATTCGAAGTGGCCGTGATTTAAAGCATTAAGTATTTTCGATTTCGGTTGATGGAAGTTCATATTCATAATTTATTTTGGAGAGTACTTTCTTGAAAGGTTTGAATTTTGTCACTTTTTCACACATTTTGTAAGAAGTTCCAATGAAATGTGTCAAATTTCAAAATGACTGCTGCATTTTATAAATAAAGTTCGTCCATTATTATTAATAAATGCAATTCATTATTATGAAATATATTATATAAAATATATTTCTTAATAAAAAAATGAATAAATAGAATTTGCTTGTACTATAAAGCGCATTAGGCTGACGTCCTTCTTCCATGTGACCGAGTTGTTATTTATTCCACTCTTATCTTATCGTGCTATGCTAAATAGTTAGCAAATATGCAAGGTACACCTTTTTTAACAGTCTTAGGTCAAGGATGAAATCCAGGTCTCACGAAAGCAGAGTGAACACTCGACCACAAGGCCACTGCGCTGGTAAATATACCAGTTGATGATAAATAATGTCATACACCAATTTCCGTCAAAATGCTCCAAAGTTGTGCTCCAAAGAAGAAAAATTCAGAACTCAATACTCAGAGTTTCATATTAGCAAAATCATTAGCCAAAGCTGAGGGAATTTTACTAAAACAGAAATACTAAAGGAAATCTGCAATCGGTATAATTGCGACCTTTGCAATTTAAAGACACATACACAATTGCAATAGAAGAATATGTATTCGGTATTTTCATGATCTTTGCAAATCCGAAGAGAGCTTATCTTCTGATAGCAAGTATGTATTTCGGTGTCTGCATTTGGAGTAGCGCTTGTTAAGTAAATTGTCTCCTTCGTGGTTCAAAATGAAAGACTTCTCGCTGAGAAAGAGGTCGTACACTTTCGTTGCTTGGTTAGCGGGTTTGCAAAATTCTTTTGATTTTCCTCTGTACTATTGGGTAGAAGCTTGCTTCCTTCAGCCTCCAATATTCTCTAGATAGTTCAGTTTCATGATAAACATGTTTCATGAGTTCAGTTTGCATTTTTCATGAGAAAACGACTTCTTGTGGTTAGAAGATCTGAGCTTGAATGATCATTGCATATAATTTGGGCCTCATACACAATGTTATTTCCCAGACATTTGTTTTCCAAAGGACAATTTTCTTTGTTCATGCAATTACATTCCGTCCGATGTTTGCTGTTTTCTTCCTTGTTCAATATTTTCTGGTTTTGGGCGCTTATGATTGATTTGATGTTGGGCATGCAGCTGTGGCCATCCCTGAAATGTTTGTCAACGAGTTCCAAAAAGCATTGAACTACACTAACCGCCACAGTTCTGCTGTAATAATTGAACCAAATTATCTACCTTGTTAGTTTCCCATTCTCGCTTGGCTCACTACTTTCGTCTTTAAATTCAAATTTGCACGTGTAGCCATGCTTTCGGGAACCTCTTCATAATATGGAGCAGATTCAGTGAAGGCAGCTTCATCAGATGACAATTCGCAGATTCGCCTCTCAGTAATTTGTGGCAAATGTTATAATGATGCCACTGGTGGTTGGATTTTGAATTATGTGTAGAGTCTCATGGTTCTGTTCTCTACTAGGTTTGTGAGACATCGGCACGAGGGTTGTCAATAAAATTTTTTACATTCATCAACAAATTTCTGCGATAGATTCCTAAATGCCTGTTTGTCTAGGCATGAATAAGAAAATGTCCACTAGCTTTAACAATCTCAGTAAGAAATTCTTTGTCAGCCGTAGACTCTGTGTTTCGTCATACATGGACTCTTCAGCCATATGAACCGTGCTGACGATATGACGCCAAGGAATTATGCGCTGATGGTTCAGGTCGGTCGGCATTTTTCATCAACAAATACTAGTTTGCACTATACAAACAGTTCATTCAATTTCAATCCCAGACAAAAGTGAAAGTTGTTTTCCCTTGAACATTATTGGGCAAGAACTCGGGCTGGGTTTGACCACAGCGTTTCCCACAAACTTGGGTAAAAAGCCCAAAGACTGAAGCCCAGGGCTGAAAAACTTGAGTTTGAAGTTTAGGTTTTGTGCCTTTAAATCATGTGCCGAACTATAACTGTGTGAAATAAAGATGAACCATTCATGTGCATAGATTAAATTCATTCACTCACTCGATTTCCAATCGATGGATGAATTTTAGACGATCGATTCAATTATTCGCGTCATTATACAAGCATTTCCCGAGCTACAATCACCACAGGGCTGACTGTTTGATTGAGAGAATTATCCAGCACGATCTACTTTAGGCAGGCACAGAGTTTGGGCTGCCTTCTGTGATCACTTTAATTTTTCTAATCGTTAGTTAGGCAACATATTCTTACAGTAACTGGACTGTTAATCAATTATCAAATCTGAGCAGATGCACCTGCGAGGAGACATGCTTCAACCCATAGAAATAGATAACAATAAAATCACTAAAGGGAAATGTAGCTTCAATTCAAGGTGTCGACGATGCACTTGTTGTACTTATTTTGTGCTCATTGTCTTTGTTTTGTACTTATTTCGGCACATGGCACTTATTTGTACTTAATTCTACTTACTTTCTTGGCCGAAATCCGGTAGGTGAAATACTTGCATTGGGTGTAAATATAAATACAATTATACTTATGAGCTTTTAGTTTCCAAATGATTTTTGAGTCTTGCAAGTTGTGAAGCAAGCACTTAGGTGTGAACCAGATGTTGCATATTCTTTAACAGCCTGTCATATCTAAATATGGCATCTCAAATATTGTAAGGTTGATAATAGATACACAGACAGTATTACACAGACTTACTTCTTTCAAAATCCCTCTAAGCCTGCTTTACTATAGACTTGATTCTTGCTTCATCTAAACTACTCTATATATAGAGATATAACACTATCTCTAGTAAAATGGGAAAGGTTGTTTCATGCATCAGCATACAGATCTCTCGATACTACTCACTTTTGTAATGTGGCCCCAGAGAAGTTAAGAAATTTTAATGTACTCAGAATTTCCTTCACATGCAGACTTATAACCAAAAACTGTTACATTATATCCTAAATAATCTGGTCTAGTAAATATCTGAGGTCAAATGGTTGTACTTCGATTGTCTTAGCACTGTATGACAGTTTTGGTTTGTCGAATGTTATTCGGACTCGGTTACATTTAGCCACCGCTTTTTATGAGACTTGATGGGTGACCAGGAGGACTATGGCTGGAAAATCGAAGAGATTTGCAAGTGGTAGTGGTGTCCTATTCGGGAAGATGTTTCCTGACTCTGAACGGGGTCTTCAAGTAGAAAGGGACAAATTTCAATACTTTGCTGCTTATGGACTAGGACAACAACACTACAAGGAAGAAATCTATCGCTTCAGCAAGGATGCTAGCGACGTCTTTGTACTATTTGACGACTTAAAACAACTTTGTGCAGAATGGACAATAGGGGTATATCCAAATCTTCTCCGATTCGAAGAACCGAGTTGTGGTTGTTTACTTGACATCTGTATTCCCAACGGAAGTCACAGCAACTGCTATCTCCATGCGTTATCATGAGTTATTGATGATATCTGAAACCAAAGTTACTTTGAATTCAAATGAACAGTCTAAATGTAAATTTCGCATTCCTCCAATCCTTTTAGCAATCCTTGAGGGGAAAGTAATAGTTGGAGTTTGGGTCTTCTGGTCTCCATAACTAAACGGTGTGCTCCAATTTGGATTTGATTCCAGTGACTCTCTTGAATGGGATATTTCCCAGTTTCTCAGAAGCATTTACTTTCTCTTCCACGAATAACCTGCAGTGAGCATCCAGTAGTTGTGGGGGCGGGGGGATGAGAAATTCACAATGAAATTATGTTCAACAAGGTAGACCGAGAAAGTCAAAGCGGTTGATCGAACCCATGAACTGCTGGATCCATTGAAGAAATACGTCGTGCATACTCGTTGTAGTCCTTAAAGACCCATCTATAGTCAACTCAGTAGGTGTGCGGATCTATGATCTGTAGGCTCTGCAGATGAACATCAGTCGGTGATGATGTGGTTTTTCTACTTTTTACCGATATCGGCCATACTCTGCACTTTGCATATCAATTTCTCATTTGCGTTGTCTCTACCTTTCATTTTGACTGCTTCAGATATCGGAACAATTCTCAAGCTTACAGAGTTGTCAACCGATATATTTACGCTCTTCAGTGAATGTAACTAAACTCGGTTGCCATTGGATACATGATCGTTGAAATGTAATATCGTTGATCTTTTCTACGATCTCACAGAGTTTACCGCTATCGTCACATTTCGCTCTAAATACGTATTCAGAGATAACTATAAACATGCCTTTATTGCTACAGAATGTGGGATTTCTATGGTTCAACCTATTGCGCCAGGTTCGAACCAATGACGTTGTAGGAAAAGATAATTCATGCACACATGCAAGGCGACGAGCGAGTGGTAGATCTAACATTACTTTCAGCATAAGCGTGATATTGGCACGCGTTTTCGAACAGCGAATGATCTTCTATATCTTGTGGAAGTTCATTACAAGTACGTGCATGTACTCGGAAATCGACATTATATCAAAGTCTATTGTATCTCGTTCCTTCGTCTGAATTTCGATCAGGCTCATCCTTTATCAAACTCAGTTGCAATGTCCATTAATTTTGTCATTTCTTTCGAAGCAACGTCTAAATTGCTTTCGAATTATCTGTCATTTATCGAAATTGAACAGCGAGTTCCTACAAACGTTTGAAGATTTTTAATCACAAAACCGAAAAAGTTCACATTTTGATCAATACGATTTTTTATTCTGTTCGCAATAATCTTCCACAAAATGAAGGATTTTTGAATTTTGATTGAATTTGTTTAGTGAAACTTATTGAAAATTTCCCAAAGAGAAAAGTTTGATTTTTACGGACCTTCTTGTGAAACACATCATGACATTCTACCACAAATTTGTGGATTCGCAAATAATAGATAATAAATGAGTTTCATTAGCATTTGAATAAATTTGAATTTGTAAGTAGGACTGACTAACAAAGTATCATGTGGGTTGATATTGCTCTACAACTTATTCAAAATATTGCCTATGTTGGCATTCAATGCTTTATAGTTCCTTCTGTCATTATTATCACACTTTCGGTAAAGCGACATGTAAGGAGGCCTATATAATGAATATGGAAGATAATTAATTCGCTATGTCTGTTCGTCGCATTTTCATGAGATGGTGAAAAGTTTAAATGGCTTTCAATCACTTAGCATTAGGTTTTTGGGGTGGCTTGATCAAAGAAATACCATCAGATGCTGGCATTTTTCTCTTCGCTACATAGCAGCATGATTGACAAAAGGGAATAGATTTTTAACATGAAATTAAAAGTACATCAGCCTTTCTCTGTCTTTGTGTTTTTTATGTAACGAAGCAACATATTTAGAGATTACAGTCTATCAATAAACTTTGATTGAGCTGGAGCTAAGAATCGTGATATTCTTATAAGGGACACGTACAGCAAATAATCGGTTCATAGCGCATAGGCCTAGCACCTTGAGAATTTCACAGTTACTTTGAAGTGCTTTTCACAGAAAAAATCGTTTTCTTTTTTGGCAATTTATTTGCGATGTGACGGAAATGAAAGTGGCCATCTACGGAACTTGACGTGTGAGAGCCGTAGAAATCTGACTTTTCTCTTTGTTTAAGCTAGTGGGACGAGAATGAACAAGGCTGTTGGTTGACGGTCATTTCAACTGCTCGGTCAGATAGTGATCCAAGTAAATGTTGCTAAATCTTAAAGAGGAATAAAATTAGTAAAACACGCCATAGTTGCAAATTCTTGACGTAAGGAAATACATGGCATACAATTAATGATTGAATTAGTGATTTTATATTAGGAGGGAGATGATAATAACCGTAAATATTTACAAATTACACCGACAAGGTCTCGATGCCTCCTAACTAATGTCAACCACTGGAAGCAGCCATCGTTTAGGTATTGCTGGTATGACAGCGCATGTCCACAACGTAGCATTGTTTTCAATGTGCAGGTGCGTTCTAGTTATTTATTATCATACAATTTCAAATTTCCATGAGCACAGTTCTTACCATAGAAATCCGACATTGTGTAATGATGAAGAACTAGACCGGACATGCACATTGACCGCAGTGCCACTTAAGCTACGTTCACAGATGAGAGCTGATACTTGAGACTCAGGCAATCATCCAATCAAACGGTAAGATTACATACAGTTTCCGTCGTCCATTTCAAACGTCAAATCAAAATTATGCTGCGACTAACTCCACGTAGTCTGAACAATCCTGAGACATG
Organism: Prostheceraeus crozeri; assembly: GCA_907163375.1. Lineage (NCBI taxonomy): Eukaryota > Metazoa > Platyhelminthes > Polycladida > Euryleptidae > Prostheceraeus > Prostheceraeus crozeri. The sequence continues at coordinate 380,894 of CAJQUW010011011.1, forward strand.
CCTGAGACCCACTAGCTTCATCCGTTGTCGTTTGTGCGGGGCGACCAGGGGGAGACTCACCACGTTTGCTGAGAGATAGTGTGAACGGTCCTGAGACAAGCTTCTCTCAAGTTTCTGAGAGAAGCCTGTGAGACAAACTCCACGATCCTTGTCTCAAGTGTGAACAACCCTGAGACCTTCAACTGAGACAACGGCCATGTCTCAGCAAAAGTTGTAAACGTTTCAACTTTTCTGAGACTTCCTTGTTATCAACATCCAACTGGATTGTGTATTCGACGCTCATTTATTTTGTACACATATACGCGGAATATTACTTTGTGCTCATGTTTTTCTGTTGGTTGCACAAGTCAATTCAGTCTAAACTAGTGATTCATTTGATGACATTTACGATATTAATATACTTGTAAATATTGTCATGCTTTGCTTCTTTCAGAAATCTGAATTTACGATGAATCAGACAGAAACATAATGAGGCACGTACAGGCTACTTTAACTTGATTGATGAAATTAGTTTTGAGCTATATCATGGTGACCAAGCTTTTTTTACTACCAAAAAAGGGACACTAAATAGTCAGTAGTAGAAAAAACATGAAAAACAGAGGACTTGCATCTACATGTTCGTAAAGATACGCAATAGTCAACTTAATGTCAATGAATCACAATCTTAATGAATCACGACGCGCATGAACTTTCAACAAGCAGGAATCTTTTAATTAGGATTTCTTCGGTTAGTTCATTCCCACATGCATGCAGAATGAAACCGGTGTTGTCAATTCAGTTTTTCAAGAAACTCATTTAACCGAGTTTGCCGGAAATTAACCAAGTTAAGTTTAACTCGGTATACTGAGTTTTATAACTCAGTAAAATATTCCAGCAATACTCGGTTAAATCAGTTACAAAGGAAAAATACACAAGTAGGCCGAAACTAAAGATTGGGCAAAAACTTGTATTGGGTATACCCTAAATTTGGGTCAAAACCCAAAACCCAAGTTTCAATAATTGAGTAGAATCAAGTAAACGAAGCACATTGTTTGTATTTTGTGGTGCCATGAAGATTCTTCTATAGGCCAAAATTCCAATTGGGTCCATGAGAAATGCGGTATTAGTGTGAAACGATTTTTTATTGCAATAACTGTAATTAGTAGCCTAAGTACGTGTATTACGTTATAAAACTTTCCTTTATTTTAACCTACACTGATATACTGACTAATTGAAGATTTTTGATTTAATTATGATTGAACTGCGCATTTCTCATAACAAAGCAATTGCTTTCATTTTATCAATCAGAAATACAAACAGACTTGATAAATGGCATCTGCGTAGTCAGTGCTTGGTTAAGCATGTTTAGAATACAAAACTTGAATTAATTCATTTTTGGATAAATGTCGGCTATTGCAGAAAGTTTAAGGGTGTGACGATAACTGCGAAGATATCCATGTAAGATACATGAAATACATGTATGTAAAAATTTAATGTGCAGCAAAATACATGTAAGCTTGCAGCAAATGTAATATGTACGAACTTTCAATGCGCGGCATTGTCAAACCAAAAGTGAAACATCCATTCATCACTAGTATTTGATTTTTGAAATATTCTGTGAATTGAGTGAAACTTTGATTAAAAAAATCAGAACTTTATGATCTTATCACGCCTCAAATCAAAATATCAATTTTATAACTTTATTTGTGTAGGTCGTATATGCAGCATTAATAGTGCAGCAGACCCAAGTTTTGTATAGAAAAAACATGTTTTGTATCACTTACCCAAGGACGACCCAAAACCCAAGGTCCAACCTTGCAAACCATTAGAAACTAATTATTATATAGGTATATTTTATAAGCTCTTCAATCGAGAGCTTTTTTCATCAAGGTTCGAAGGAATAGGATGATTCATTTCACCATCTAGGTACATGGCCCCGAGTAGAAAATTAAAAATATGAGATTTACTCAGTTCATGAGAGAAAGAGAGAAACGTTTATATATTTGCAAAGTAAATGGAAATCATAAATCTTAGGCACATACAAAGACAAATATAGAGAGAGCAAATATATATATATATATATATATATATATATATATAGGACAAAGACATTTCAAAATTAGTACAATTAGCACTGGTGCACGGAAGCCGTCTAGTAAAAATTAAATGTTGTCCAAGTGTAAGATTAAATGTAATGATCAGAAAATGTTGAAACACGAGTGTTAAGTCAGTCGGTCCAAGTGTTATTAGCAATTATTGCTGCAGCCGGGAAGAACGAATTCCTTCTCCTGGTAGCTTTACAAGGTGGTAAAACTATACCTCTCCTCAACATGGAGAGGTTGAAAGAGGTTGTTAGAAAGTAATATGACAGAGCTGATCTGAATTCGCCCGAGAGGGGGAAGTTAGAAGAACTTCTAGACAATGTAAAATTTAGGCTATTTTTGTGGCAGGCTATCTACTATTGATGAACATTTTGAAGGAGGCATAGAGCCTAGGGAAAAGAAATACATGACGAGCATTCATGACTTTCATGAGCATTTCATACTTGTACTGAAATAATTTGACGAAAGGAACCAATCTAAATGAGTAGGCCTTCAAAAATAATTTGAGATTTAAGTTCAAAGGAAATCAATTACCGTAAATACCCGCGTATAGGACGATACCATGTATAGGACGCAGTGGATATTTGACCCTAAAAACGATGGAAAAACTGTGTGCCTGTGTATAGGACGCATCCTAATTTTAGTCCTAAATTTCCATAAATTTTTATAAAAACAGTGACCATAAGTCAATCAAGGTGAACTCCATTCAATCGCTATGATCGTCGTGTGTGCTGATTGCTGACTCACTCATCCTGTCAGTCAGCAGATGTCTGTCTAGCCTATGTAGACTATCGTGGAAAGGATGGGTTCGAATCGACATTGATCATCAGTATTGCGCGTAATCCAAAATGTTCTGTGCGTCAGAAAACAACAGTGCACTTCTCATATTGATAAATATTGTAAGTTTGAAAATTTTATAATAAATTTTTGATTTTATGATAAATGCATAATTTTTATAATAAAAGTATCCATGGATAAGACGCACCTGGGTTTTTAGGTCAACTTCTTAAGAAAAAAATGCGTCCTATGCGCGGGTATTTGCGGTAAGTAAAAAATATCAAAATTACTCATCATGTTAAAATAGCAATGCATTAAACAACCTACGTAAACGAGTTGATGACCTGTTTACGTGGAGTATATTACGAATACCTAAGCTTTCAGCGGCTTGATCACGTCTATTCTTCATGACGATTTATGACAAAATGAATCATGAGTCTCAGCAACCTCTCACATAGTCTGAACGGAACCTGAGAGTTAGCGCAACAAAACGGTATTAATAGAAACATTTTTCAATTTATCTGCGACCTGATGTCGATAGTGTGAACAGGTCTGAGACCTAGGTCTCAGCAGATCTCAGGTCATGTCTCAGCGAGTCTCAGCGTCGATAGTTCAGTGAAGGAGAGGATCAAGAAAATGAGGGGTAGCTCTTTTCCTGAGATCTGTCTCTCAAGTGTGAACGGGTTGGTCTCAGTCTCAGGTTTGATTTGAGGTCAACTCTCAGGTTCTTCTCTCATGTGTGAACGTAGCTTTACATAGAAATTGATAACAATGAAACCTCTAGAATGGAAGCTAAGCAATAGTGGCACAAAGATCGCATGCATTTTCATTTAAATACACTTGTCAGCGGCTGAATCATTTGGTTAGAATCCATAGAAATTGACAACAATAAAACCTCCAGAATGGAAATTAAGCTTCATGTAATGCACAATAACGGCACATAAATCGCACGCATTTTCACTTAGATGCGCCTGCCAACGTCTGTATCATTGGGTTAGAATCAGTCACATGAGTAAACCGAAGCTTTTCATTGGTGTTTCATGCCCCAACTCAGTTCCCTCCAGAAATAGACTGAGTGTTTATCTGCAGTTGACCAGAATGGAAATTGACTCAAGGTCGCGGCACAACCGGGGAAACTAAGTTGGGGCATGAAGAATCAATGAAAAGCTTAGAATTGCACATGTGACTGATTCTAAACCAATGATGCCACCGTTGACAATTGTATCTAATTGAAAATACGTGCGATATTCATGTGCCACTATTGTGTTTTGCATGAGGCTTAACTTCCATTCTAGAGGATTTATTGTTGCCAATTTCCATGGTTTCCTCGGATGTGCCGCGACCTTGAGCCAATTTCCACTCTAGTCAACTTCAGATAAACAACAATCTATGGCCACGTCGCGGAATATGTTGTCATGACAACGATATCTATCGTGACTGTCGTTATTCATCAACATTGAAGCTGTTCATCAACTAAAATTCTGTCGACAGAAAATTAAACCGACTTAATTATTCTGCCGGCAGAACAATCAGCTGACTTTTAGAACGACTATATAACACGGAAACCGACTGAATATTCTGCTGGTTTCGGTGTTATACCGTCGTTCATAAAGTTAGCTGATCGCCATGCCGGCAGAATTTAGTTAATGAGCAACCCCATTGACTTAGATCGGCACCTGACCAGGAAACTGAAATGACCAACAGCTACCATCTACTGCTATACTGTTAGTGTGACGAGCAATGTTTGCAATGTTATATGAAATGATCATTTTGTTCTAAGAACTGGGAAGAATTTCTTTCTTTTCACACAATCTACATGTTTCTGAGTGAAATCCTGTGACATATAGACAATCTACCCACAACAATTAGCTTATAGCCTATCATGACTTAATAGCTAGGGAATAGTGCATTAATTTGTATATCGATAATTATGCTTCTTTCGTTTTCTTCTGTTGTTGTTTATCCTCATGAATTTTGATTGCATGTCATTTCTTTTAATGTCTTAGTGATATCCTTGAAATATGAATGTTGACACGGAAAATATAGTGTACTGGTGTATGAAGTGATTCCTGATTATTGCGATTATTGATCATAGAAATGGTTGTTTTTCAAAAATATTTTACCATATTTCAGGCAGTCCTACCTCAATTTTTCCTCATCCATCGCTTCTCCAAAACAGGCATGCTTAGTGCTTAAAACATAAATTATGAACTATATTCCATAGCTAGAGTGACGCACTGTGACATTGTTATTGTATTCATTTTTATATTCGTTGATTTGCTGTGACAACTAATGTGTGATGGAGCTTGACACCGCAAAGTCCCCGTAGCTCAGCTGGTCAGAGCAGGATTTCTTAATAAATTTTTCATTTATTCAAATTAAATTGCTCTCCACCTCTCGTCACATTAATTTATTCAAAAAAACGTGCTTGAAATGAGAAAGAATCTCTGTATTCCTGACAGCCATAAACAATTTTCGAAGCTTCAGAGCCTTAACTAAGATCTGCAACATTCTCGTCAAGTATTAATCAATACAAGGTGGCCATAAAGTCGCGCACCAAAGTTTATCTGACCTACGTCCAAGCTTGAAGCTTCAATCATACTATTAACCATGTAGAGTCTAGTTCTCTTAACTTCATGAATGAACATTATGTGGTGCAGATGACCGCGTGCCGATGATCGCGCGCTGTCAAAGTGAGTATTGCTCCGAAAGAAGCAGTCAAGATAAATGGAAGCGACAATGGCTTCTTAATCACAACCAGCGAGCATGTCCTAGACAATTGAACACAGAGTTGAAATCATCTTACTTTGTGGGCGAGAGGGTATGACAAACAGGTCTGTTGCTGAAACGTTCAATTCAAAGTATGAACGAATGAATGTTAGTCACACGGCAGTCGCTCGTCTACTTGCGAAGTTCAAAGAAACCGGCAGTGTTAACGACAAAGAGCGAAGTGGACGCTGATGCGACACGAACAGCCATTCATCGGTAAAATTGAGCAAAGTCCAAAAAATCCGTAGGTAGATCATCTCGCGAAATCAACATCTCCCGCTCCACGATGCAGAGGATACTCAAAGAAGAACTTTTTTCATCCATACAAACTTCAGATTCTCCAAAAATTGTACGAAGACGATCCTGACCGACGTATGGAAATGTCGACATGGCTTAAAACCGATTGGATGAAGATCCTGCCTGACATGGTGCATACGAAGGTGCTCTTTAGTGATGAAACCAACTTCTATCTCAATGGTGAAGTGAACAAATAAAATTGCCGATATTATGCGAGGCAGAATCCCCATTGGATGCAACCCACAAAAGAACAGCGGTGCGAAACTGATGGTCTGGTGCTGTGTGTAAAGACCATGTTTTAGGGCCCTTTTATTGACTCCACGCTCGACGGCAACAAGTACCTCAAAATGTTGCAAAAGAACTTATCCTTCAGTTAGACTCAATTGGAGAAGGCCGGTCTGAGTAGTTCATGCAGGATGGAGCGCCTCCACACTATGCCTTGATAGTGCGCGGCTGGCTGGATAAAAACTTCGTTGATTGGATTGGTCGATGGGGGACAGTCGAATGGGCTGCTCGATCCCCCGACCTGAATCCTATGGATTAATTCTTTTGGGGATACGCCAAACACTTAGCATATTCCGTGCGCATGAATCCTGGATCATTTGCGAACTCGAATTCATGATGCCTGTCAGGAAATTAACGGTGATTTGCTGAATCGATTGTTCGATAACTTTCACCATCGACTGAATTTATGTGTGGCTGCTGGTGAGCAGCATTTTGAACATTTGTGAATACCTAGAAGTCGTGTGTAATTTTCATAATTATAGTGGTTACAATTATGCATCTTTCTCCTTAATTAAAATCTTGCTGCGCGACCTCTTGTATTTATCAGCGCTGTATTTGTCAGTACGTAATACTCACAATACCTCTTCTCAAATTCATAGTGACCGCTAGACCCAGATATCTTGACACCGGGACTACCATGTTTTTTCACTTTTCTATTCTACTCCGCAAGTACTCATGCTTGCATAAAAAGAGTGCTTGTATCTAAAAACTTGTTTTTTTAACTTTACAGTTATCAAAATATGGGTAATCCAACGCTTATCTGGTTCACTCCTGAGGATACAAAAGCTGGCAGGATTGTAAGTATGAATTTCAGGGAAATTTTTTAGAATTCTATATAGAGAATATTTTTCCAGTATGGAGGTGAAATAGAGTTTCACATGCTGGTAGCATTTATCAATACGGAAACAGGGGCTGAGCGAGATTACGATGGTCGGATTCATGACAAGGTAAGCATTCCGATTATGATGAGTAATAATGAGAGGTTGTTTATTCACATTATTTTCCAAATGATGGTTTGTCTATCATTTTGATGGTGAGAATCATCACGTATCGCAGTACATTACAATCAACATGGGCATGGATCCCCAACATTATATTTATTGCTTTTTTTATCAACATCTTCTTCAATGACGTTGGTGGAATTTATTAATGAGAAAACAGACTGCCATGGATCACCTCGTTTACCAGCTGTGGAAGGGCCTAATTGTATGGAAAGCATAATCACAATTAAGTGAACAAATCTTTCTAAAATCGTTGAGTGTTATTGGTCATCTAACATGTTAGTACAGAGATTCCCAATTTGTGGTATGCGTACCACTAGGGCTCATCAGATGGTACGGGAATACTTTCCGAAGTAGGCTTTATGCATCATGATGATAATTTAATCTATTCATGTCATAGACCAAGTCTGTTAGAAAAAGTGTTGGTCAGCTTGAGAAAATTAGATCGACGACAAAATTCCATGCAATTTATTACTTTTCATAGTCTCGAAAGACGAAGATTTGTCCTGTGTATTGAGTTCATCTGGTCAAATCTTGTATCAAGTTGTTTAGATATCAATGCGACAGGCGATGAAATGACTTCCATTGAGCGACCGACAGGTCGAAATCGACAAAACAAAACCTTGCATTTTAGATTATGCTTGAAGCTCAGCAAGCCAAAATCACGTATTTTGAAAATGCTTGTGGCATAGAAATTTACATTCTACTTTGGCAAGCCGAAGGTATTCACAACTAATATTGGCTACGTTTCTTAAAAAACGATAGTCAACCTGTATTTTATCGTAGATATTTGACACAGTATCTTGAAACAGCATTAATGTTGACATCTATGTGATCTTCAGAGATCGATTTCTCGAATTATAGATTTTAAAATTACGCGAGTTTGCCTTGTAAAATCAAATTTTCCACTGCATCGGTTGAAAGTGCACACGCATCCAATCATTGGATCATCTGCATCATTCCGTTTAGGAAACCTCATTACAGAAAACTTGAGACTGCAAACGCTTCAGCTTCATCTTTTCATTCTGTTTCATAAAAAAGAGCTATACCTTTCCTTACATAAAAATAATTTCTTTGAGACTAAGTGGTGTGCGGCGAACGTGTAAGATCTCAAGTGGTACTTAAACATTGAATGGTTGGGAACCACTGTTAGTATAAAACTGGCTTTGAATTACTGATGTTTTTCAGTAATTAATTTGATTTTGTCGGACGGCGGTTAATGACAGGGTGCCCGCGGGTCTGGAGAGTCTGGAAAAGTATTATTTTTAAGAAAATGTCTGGAAAGTCTGGGAAGTCTGAAAATGGGGTGGTCAGGAAAAAAGTCTGGAAAGATTTTGGATAAATAAGTCTGTATCGTATCAGTTGTCTAATCTAAGTATTGAAGCTTCACTTACATTATTCCAATCGCATTCCGTGAGTTTATGGCTGCAAACTATGCACATATTGCTTTCTTAGCGCTTCTCTTTTCCTTTTCAAATGATTTTTGCTAGTACATAGGGATAGTTGAGTGACAACTAGAGAAAAGACAAGAACTAGTAAAACAATGTAGCGCAATTTATATCAATGAATGCACAGAATGCGATTGTGACTATATGAGAAGAACTTCAATGCATTGAGAAAATTGAAAGAACCATAGGTGCAAAAACTCGACGTGGATAAAATCGTTATTGGGAATACATCTTAGTAAACAGAGTCATCGAGGTACATATTTAATAAAAACATCATGACGGATAAAATAAACGTAGCTTGATGAAGAAGTGCTATAAATCTTGTTGATAAAGCAAAGAAGTTCGGATGAGCGACTGTAGCGTCTATTCCTTTTCATTATTTTCGATATTTGATTTTCACTCAAAGACCATAAAATAGGTAGTGTGTGAACTGCTGCTAGTTATGATTTTAAATTGTATAATTTCAAGCTGTCCATATTTGCTTTCGACATAACCAAGACGACATTGATTTCACCTTAACTTTGTTTTCAGACAGTTTCAGGTAGTGTCAATTACTAAGTATTTGATCAATTCCTCTATTAGCTGTTTAGCTGCAGGCCTTGTTAGGGTATGTATCTAATATTAATGAAATTGACTTAGCAAAATAGTCCGTTTCTTATGCGGTAAAAGTTGTGATATTCGAACACAATTTTCGTAATTTAATGATATAAAATTACAGTTAAAAACAGTTGAGCAAGAATATCGATTATAGCTGCAAGTGGCAGATTGCACTCATTTTTTAAAACAGAGTTTGGGAGTGATGCGCACTATAAAAATGCTCGCAAATGCATTCCGTTTGTGTAGTACTGCAGTTGCAAAAACGGTAATATAATAGTTGAATAAAATCATCTTAAGAAGAAAATTCGATTTTACGACTGATAATGGAAAAACTGTGAAAATGTGTGCTCAAGAGTGAAAGTGTTTAAATGCCAGCTGCTATGTGGTAGTCACTGAGTTTCATTCATCCTAATTGGAAAAAACTTTCATGACAAATTCAAATTAAGAAAACTATTTTTGTCGCATTTTGAAGCACAATATTCCTTTAGTAGTTTCCTTTTTAGTCCGTTTCTTATGCGGTAAAAGTTGTGATATTCGAACACAATTTTCGTAATTTAATGATATAAAATTACAGTTAAAAACAGTTGAGCAAGAATATCGATTATAGCTGCAAGTGGCAGATTGCACTCATTTTTTAAAACAGAGTTTGGGAGTGATGCGCACTATAAAAATGCTCGCAAATGCATTCCGTTTGTGTAGTACTGCAGTTGCAAAAACGGTAATATAATAGTTGAATAAAATCATCTTAAGAAGAAAATTCGATTTTACGACTGATAATGGAAAAACTGTGAAAATGTGTGCTCAAGAGTGAAAGTGTTTAAATGCCAGCTGCTATGTGGTAGTCACTGAGTTTCATTCATCCTAATTGGAAAAAACTTTCATGACAAATTCAAATTAAGAAAACTATTTTTGTCGCATTTTGAAGCACAATATTCCTTTTTCACTATTGCATCAACTGGTGAAACGTTAAATTCATTTATTAAGGCACAATTATCATTCTATCGATAAATGCATGTGTATATTCGAAACTTGAATGTAATAGATCGTTCCAGGATCCACGTGCAACAGTGCATTCGAATAAGGTCATTTATTTATTCAGCTCATTCAGTTCTTCGCTCATTCAACTGTTTTGTTTGTTCACTCAGTTCGCCCATTCAATTTAATTTTTCGCTGTGGTGTTAAGTTGGAGTGAAGCCCTCTAGTCATTCATTTCCTTTTGTTCACTTTGTGGTGCTCGTTGACCACATTGAGAATTAAAGAAGCTGTATTCTTCATAGTGTCCATCATTCATTCTTATAATCCTACTTTGTCATTCTGTCAATTTTGAAAGCAACTGTATCTGATTTGCATTTGTCTCACAAATCGACTTTGACATTCATAAAACTGCTATTATAGGGAAGCCATCCAATTCCAAATCCCGGATATTTTCCGAATTCCGGGAAAGATGGCAATCCTATACTATTAAATTCATCAAGTAGTTGATTGGCCCATATCCCAGAAGCACATAACTGAAACCATCATTACTTGAAGTTCTACCACAGCCTTGAATTTGTTGCTTTGTCTGCTCTAATCTTTAATCTACTCATTTACATGGTATTATAATATGTTACAACAGTACGGATTTTTCTGAGCTGCTCTAAGCGGCTGTCTACATCTGAACATCGAATAGCGATTTAAGAATGAATTTCCCCCATAGCAAACGTAAGACTGAGAAGCATCAGTTCATTTCGGTGGCAGACTAGAAATCCCGTTTGCTAAGCTCCTTCGAATTCTAGTGAGCGACTAAGAACCTCATTTTCACTAAAACGTTCTAATGTACTGGTTAGAACTTCTAACTAAATAGGCTGTTGGTCCCTCTATTTATGATGATTATCCATTTTGCTCACTTTGCTTGATTTGCGAGGAGGTCGAATCACTCGTTGGTGTCTTCAATCACGCGCTCGGTTATTTTCCGCCAGTCTCTTCTGTCATCCTAGCCATCACGTGTAGGTTAGCTTCGCACCAACTCTGATGCTGCCTGTCTATCACATCTTGGTTCGGCATCCTAGGCTGTTGCCATTCGCGATACCAAACAGCACGATCTTCACTGGGTAATGATCTTTCATGCGGCAGATGTAGCCGGAGAGACTCATCCTGCGCTTATTAATCATCTCCGCAAGCCGTAGCTTTGGTTCAACTCTTCTCAGGACTTCATAATTGATGGAGCGCTAGAAACTCACGTTTGCAACACCTTGCACTTTAGTTCTTGTGCTAATCACGTGACTCCTCCATATTTTGTCAAAACCTGCTAACGTCCAGGGCGACCGCTCAGAAACAGTGTTGGATAGTGAGTTGTCAGTGGCAACCAAATTTCAATTGGTGGATGTCACTGTTAGAGATTTGTTATCTTAACAGTGTTTCTATGCGGTCGCCCATGAAGGCCATACCTGGCCATGCCAATGCGCTTACGAATTTCATCGCACATCCCTCGCGATTCCAAGATAGGTGAACTTGTGAACTTCTTCGATTGTACTGCTGTTGGTCGAAGGCTCTGCCTTTTGACTTGTCTCCAGTATCATTAATCCCTTCGTTTCATCGGTGTTGATCATGCGGCCACATCTTCCTGCATCTAAAGAAAGAAGTTTAGGCTATTCTCCAGTTCTCACCAACTTTCATCCGAAAGTTTTATATCATCGACAAGACTTGGGTGGTTGATAGGGCGTCCCTGAATCGACACCCATGTCGCATTGTTATAACACGTTTCATGTATACAAAGCAAAATAACAGATCACAGAGGATCACCCTGTCTGGAATCCTTGTCTGAACCAGCCACAAGTTTCATTTCCGATTCTTCCTGCAGCCTTGTCACTGTCGTACAAGCTCTTCAAAATGTGGATAATCTTAGCATCCCCTTTATAGTTTCAGTACTGCCCATATGGCGTCTTGCCGAATGTTACCGAAAGCCTTAGAGAAATCGATAAAGCAGAACATCAGCAGGGATTTGTTGCTCAGTACTGCTGTCTCTACGGAAGCCTGTTTGTTCTTCTACCAGGAATGGCTCGACAGAAGCTTTCAGACGCTCTAAAATGATCAGCAAGAACACTCTGCATACGTGGTTTATCAGAGATAAGGTGTGGTACCTTCAGACTATGCTTGACTGCATGTAATGAGCAGCTCTTCGGCCAATTCCACTCCACCTGCATGTAGCATCTTTCCTGTCATGTCATCTGCACTGGGGACCTTGTGTGGTTTTAGCTTTTTGGTCGCTGTTTCGACTTCACACTCGAGCATTTCTCTATTTTTTGTCGTCGTCTTTGGGTGCCATGTCTTCAAGTTCCGTCACTACTGTGATGTCATAATCATACATCTACTCATGCAGGTCTCGGCAGTACTCAGTCCATTCATCTCCTTTGTCTCTTCGGATGTCGGTAACAGGTGTTCATCGCGATCTTTAGCGAATCGGTTCCCATTTTGTATTGATATCTCTGATCAGCAGGTATGCTTTGCGTATCTCTGCTTCTGCGCACTCTGCTCAATCACTCCTTATTTCTCTTGCAGCCATACTTTCACATTGGTTCGCACTGCATTTCGTAATTCATTGCACTCACTCCTGCATGTTTTCATGTTCTCTTCAGATTGTAGTCTGCTATGTTTCGACTTTGCTTTTCATCCGTAAATAGGAGTATCCCTTGAGTGATTCCTTTCTGTTGACAGACTGTCTGTCATTGCCTCTGTGATTGCTAAATACAGCCCAGCTGTTCTTTCTTCCCTCAGGTTAATCAAACCAAATTTTTGGGTGAATTAGGGTAAACTGGGATTATCGATGAGTATGGAAATTATCCACCGAAAGTGTGCGGGCGCCCTGTAATGCTGTTATTTCTGTGTTGGATGAAGCCACTGGAAAAGAAAACATGTCTTCAGCTAAGAGTGTTGCTGTCTTGTGGGGTTGATGGCTCAGCTGGTAGAACGATGGCCTGGATAGCCGGAGATAGATTGGTGGTTCAAATCCGCCAAGACGCACAGTTATTTTCCGTCTGCTAAAAATCGATTTATTCAGCAATTTACAGTCACGAACAATGGTAATTAGTCCGGGAGCTACTGACACTTTCTTCTTAAATTCGCGCACAAAGGGCTTAATAGCATGGATTTGTAGATCTTGACACGCTGAATACAAAAATTAAATTCTTAAGTGTCACAGCCAGTCGCTTACGGTTATAGGCAAGGTTAAAGGATTCCCATTGGAATCCAATGGTAAAATTCAAGAAATATATGAGGATTGTGAAACACTTGGCAATTTTCAGCAAAATCGCCAAAATTATGTCGAAACATGAAATTTACTCATTTTGTAGAGGCTCTTAAACATCAAATACTGAATCATGTGACTCACTGCAACTCATATCGAAGTTGATGTTCTGAACTCAATCATGTTTCAAAGTTCATGGCATTCTGATAAATAGTTTCTTTTCTGCCAAACAAAATGTGCGAAAATTGCCAAGTGTTTCACAATCCTTATATATTTCTTGAATTTTACCATGGGATTCAAATGGGAATCCTTTAACCTTACCTATAACTGTAAGCGACTGGCTGTGACATTTAAGAATTTAATTTTTGTATTCAGCGTGTCAAGATCTACAAATCCATGCTATTGAGCCCTTTGTGCGCGAATTTAGGAAGAAAGTGTCAGTAGCTCACGTCCTAAATGGACATGCAGTTACCTCTATCCAGCAAGACAAGTGTCAAATCCAATACACCACCGCAGATTTATGAAAGCATTCAATCCAATCCTCTACATGGTTTATGGCAGCTGACGGGACGTTGTTGGAGTTCATTATGAAGGTCAAGTGATAGCGTCTCTACAATACAAAAGTTTGCTGCTAAAAGTACTTGCTAAAAATGGCTAGAAATGTGAACCTTCGCGACTTTCTGTTTTAGTGTTTTCATGATTGGTTTTTACTTTTATCAAATTGTTGACCTTCGCACTTTATCATAAACTTCGGAAGAAATTTTGAAATTGCCAATTTTTCATCAATTTAAGTTTCCATTAATTTGATGATCTTTACTATCAATGAGGAGCAGAAATTGCATATTTTCTGTACACCAAATTAATGTCAACATAATTCGGTTAGAAAGCTGCTGGAAGAAAGCTGTTGGAGCCTCTCCCCTTTAAACAATTATTGTGACACTGCTGAAAATCTGCGTGATTTAGGAGAGTTCGGAGTAAGTTTTTTGTGACTTTCAGTACCTACGGATTTCTGATACCCAATTTCATCTTCATCAAATTTGGCTAATGAGAGCATCATAATTTTAATTTTTTATTCAAAAGTACGTTTTGAAAATCGATCATTTTTGTCAATTTCTTGCAAAATTAAGCATCTAAATCTACTCAAATTACTTACAGACTATTAACGAAGTCCAAATTGACATAGTCACACACAAATATGTCTAGACAATTTTATAAGAATAACCTTCAAACACTGCTCAGAATATCTTTATAATATTATGCTACAGATAGTGGATCTCAAGCCGAAAAATGGCAGACCATTCCTCACAAAATGTCTAGTCAATTTGTTCATTTGGTTGAGCGGCCAGGCCAGTTTTCTACACTATGTATGATGAAAGTAGTAGCAGATAATACGTAATTTGCATCATTTTCAAAAATCTCGATTTCAGGTGTACTCAGCCCCGGTCAACTCTCCCTCTGCAATCAAACATTTTCCCAATATTGTTTTAAGACGCTTTTATGTGATAGCCGATGAAAGCATATCGTTTTTCTGAGTCCTCTGCTGTCAATTTCGAACAGATACTCAAATAATTCAACATTTTCAAGAAAGTCTAATTCAAGTTAGACTTGCTATTTATAGCAACAAGGTGACCCAGTTGGTAAAACTTGATGCCATCATAGGAGTAAGCATGCGTCAAATGTGTGTTGCAGCAATTTTTGGGGGCGATTGAGTCTCCGTAGCACATTGCTTCAGTACTTGGCCTAGCGACTTTTCGGTCCAGAGGTCGAGCCCTGAAAGTGTCATTGGAAGTCGGCAGGAACGGCATCCGCACAAGAAGTACCGGTACTACAACGATCCAGAAAAGTCTGACTATGTCAGCACCGTCCAAGCCTCCCGTGCGGGGGAGCAGTGACGTTGAAGCTTGCTTCTTCAATTACATTGAATCAATTAAACATTGAAATGAGAGAGGGAGCTCCATGATCGCCCTGGCATAATGAGATTCATTTGACAAAAAACATTCTTGACTTCCTCTCAAATTCCCGACTTCCAGTCTCATCATAGAAAAGAGTAAAGCGCATGGCTTACATTAGTGGTTCTATTCAACCAAACAACTTATTGTTGGAACTCCATTGCAATAATGTATTTGAGGAATTTCGAATTCGAATTTTAGATTATTATATTGCAGTACAAAGTTTTGTAAATTAAGCCTTAAAGCTATAGTCTCCTATCTATTTTCCACATGTCTTCACATCATTCTTTACAACTGTGACATCCGACGTCTGATAAAATATCTCTCTATGGTGGCACGTGAAGAAGAACCACTGCTATATAAGTTAAAGACATACATTTGAGTCAGTGAGATTCAATTTACCAATTAAATTTCTTTTAGGCTGGACGAATCAAAGAAATTGATGAATATCTGATGAAGAACATGATCGATTTAATTTCAGGAAGGAATATGGTGAGTTTTGTGACTGCATCTTTAAAAAGTCCCAAATCATTGTAAATATTATCTGAATCCTTCAATTATCGGTATTATTTATGGGAGATCTAATAATCATCTTCCATTATGTGCATGTGCATGTGGTGCTATCGTGCTTCTGATTGGTGTTGTATGCAATATTGTGTTCAGATGAATAAAGTTTCAACTTTCCGATATTAAGATTATTGTTGAATCTGAATTCATTCAGTTTCATAGAAACTGTTGCATGTACATGTACAGTGTATGAACTTGAAACTATCATTGCATGAACCAATGGTAGTTCATGCCAAAAGTAATGGGATTTGCAATTAGCAAGGTAGTGAAATTTCGACGGCCATTCATTAAATGTCACTTTATAAGCACACTACAGGCAAATCGCCTGTTAGTGCCTGCTATAATTAATAAATGTTGCTTTTTCCAAGCACAATGTAAATAGAATAATTAAACATTGAATTGCATCCTAAGTTGAAGAATGGGAACACGCCTGAATAGCTGCCATTTCATCCAGTATCAGGAATCAATGCAGCTATTCAGGTCTGTTCTCATTTTTCAACTAAGGATGCAACTCAATATTTAATTATTCTATTCACGTAATTCATGGCTCTAGACAGGCTGCCTAATGAGGCAAAATACGGACAAACGGTAAACCAAAAACTTCAGTCTGCTTCCCATTAGATTTTAATTGTGTTTTCTTTGATCCAAAAACTTCTCTAGGTTGTCTCCTGTTTTCGGACACCCCTAGCTTTTGTTTTGACTCTTGTATTCCCTTCGGGCAGTATGATTTTTAGTGATAATTTTTGAACCTTTTCAATAGCAATCCATGATGGTCGTTTTATGTTAGTCAGAATGTTGAACATGGTAAAATCATAGCGCGATCTTCTATAAATGTGTTCAAAAACAGCTTGAATCCTTAGAAATTGAATGGTAGGAATATAGAGTGACTAGAATATCTTAAACGAGTTCCCTATCTTTGAAAATGAAAAAGCAGAGGACAGGTGATTAGATTCTATTGCTGCGATGACATGAAGTGGAACAGTCATATCAATTACATTACAAAAACGAAAGAACTGTTCATTTTGCGAAGCCTTATGAGAGAATACTGTCCTCCTTTTGTTATGGTAGGACGTCACGTGGCCTGTTTCACTCGATATTATGATTTCAATTTTCTTTTCTTTTCTGTCGACTCGAATTTGTCGACGAAGAGTGTTTCTGATGAATGTTCAATTTCAAATATGCAAGATTCCTAATCTTGCCATTTATTTTATGATTACTGGAATGGAAAGTGTCGAAGTCACAGCATTAGACAGCAAGATCGTTCGGTGTTCGTTTCTGACGTGAATCTGCGCGCTTAAACAATCATATTCCGTAGTCGAAGTTGTCATCAAAAGTACCTATGTAATTATCATCTGGTGTGCCTTACGATGCAATGTGTGAAACGTGTACTTTTGTCTTGATACTGTACACGATGGTTACACACAAATCATGCACATTTTCATAGAAACAATCGTCTACCCCTGTCGGTTAGAACCAGTCAAAAGTCTAATTGCATGGTCATTTTCCCGTCAACTTGCGGTCATGTTGCCATTACTTAATATTTACATGATACTTGAATTTTACGCTATCTCACGATGACACATGGAAATTCTCGAAAAGAAAATGCATTTCAATTATCAATCATTCAACAGGAATTTGATGCTATTAAAACATTATATATAGCTAATAAATACTTGGATCCGTGAAGAAAGACCTTTCAAGGAAGACTAACCCCTTCTTCAGTTTTTAGAACGACCAACTGTCACGAGCGGCAATGTCTTGGAAGGGAACAACCAAAAGGTGGCAAAGTCTGGTGGGTAGGGTGGGTGTTGAAGCAATTGAACGTGTTGGTCGTTCAAGCAACAGTTTTCAAAAGAACGTTCGTCACAGTGTCAGCAGACACATTGCCAAGATGCAAGAGCACCCGCGATCTGGATCGAGTTGGCGTTGCCTTAACCCGATTCTGGAGCACCTGTAGCAAATCTGTGTTCGTATAGCAGTGCGCAACTGCGCGGTGATCGTTGACCTCTATGTCAGGATATCCACTGAAAGGATGCCCTAGTAGCTAAAAGAATAGTCAGCATTCGCTTGAGCACTCCACGTCGAGGGTCTTTATCGCCACGGCATGTTCGAAGCCTCTCCTTGCTGGTGAAAAAGGAAATTCAACACTCTTTTTACCTGTGGCGACATCAGAGAGTATTGACGAAAAAAGTCGTTAAATCGAAAATAGTCCACGATCTCAAGTTGCTGACGACAGATCCGAGCTCTACCCGTTGTCAGTCAACCACCTTACGCAGCTATTTGTTTGCCCTATCTGCACGTGCATAATGATCTGAGCTCCCTCCAATAACTCCCTCCAAGCTCAACGACAAGGAAGCGGAAGGTAGAGATCATAGCGCACCTGGGTTGGAACCTGTTGAGACACTTTTTGCTGGCCGATCGGAAGCCCAGTTTTAGTAGCGCCGGTCTTAAATTTTGAAGACAACGTCTATCTACCGTTGCATCACTCCCAGCCGTGCCTTGACTTATTCATTGATGTTTTTATGTATCTCAGCGTTGCTTTTCACAAAGTCAGTGATATTTAACGCGAATTGTCCAAAAAAAACTCAAGCTTGCAATTCATCTTTCATTCAGACGCTATGAAGCGTCGGTGACATTCTGCAGAAAGCATGCAAACCTCGTACAATTGAATGACAGTGGTTCCAGATGTGAATTCAAATGGTGAAGATAATGAGTGTGACTCCTCATCATCTGTCGAAAAGATTGATGGAAGCATTTGAACGTAAATCCGGAAAGCGGCTGTGGTGATGAGCTAGCATGCAGTACCTGCGGTAGGCCCATGTGACGATGCTTTACCGAATGATGTAGTCCAGAATTTCACAATTCGCACTGGTCAAGTGTGGCACAACAAGTCATCGATTGTTGGACACATACCATCGCATATCCTTCGTGCGAATGAGGGAATTACCCGACGAAGACTCGAACTGCAGTAAATGGTTCCCAACAATTTCTCTGTCGATAGACGAAAGAAGTGTGTCTCATATGCTGCACTAATTGGATGTTGATTTTTGATGAATTAGAAAACTTAATTGAATTTGAGCTACTGACAAGGTGCTTTTGATGGTGAAAATGCGTGGATTCTGATACAACAACTTTGGTCTATCAATTTTGAAATACAAGAGACATACCGCTCCTTTGAAATTATGAAAGTGAAGAAACGAAAGCCAGAAACAATATTGCACTTAACACAACAAAGGTCGTGTTGCTGGTATAGATCAGATGGTACGGCTACATATTACTACATGTATATCAACTTACCAGTGTTGGCCAGTCGGATTTTTCAACATAGTAGATATGCCCGCTATCAATTAAATTAAAACACGACACGGAAAAAATCATGCATAGATCTTACTCAAATATGCGAACTACTCATCCATTAGCCGGCGAAAGTATATCTTTGATCTCGGATATGGACTGATAGGCTTCAACACCCCGGCAAATTTGTCTTCCACCTAGCCTTCTTATTTACTTAGCATTTTGTGCTGAGAGTGGATGCCGCAACAAAGCTCAAACCGTATGTGCTTCTCGAGCTCTTTGTATCTGCGGTAAAGCGGTAAACGCACAGATAAAACAGTCGTTTACTTGTATCGTAGAAAATATTGCTGATCTATCGCTCATATTTCTATCACTGGTTCGTAAGCTTCTCGACATCAGCATCATTTTATATTTTATGAATGCAGCCTACATCAATTGGATGCACCACTTGGAGATGTGAAATACATTTTTTCGTGGAAAGCATCAATGCACATATCTGTAGATGCTTTACATAAGTAACATCATTCTGAATAAGTGTGGGATTATTTTCTTTAAGTGAGGTCATTTTGAATTCTTCATGTAGTTTAAGTAATGCATGATATTCCTGTACTTCTGCTGTTGATAAGTGAGGGTAATAAGTCAATTGCTGAATTCTCGAATGCTCTTGTTCGAGGATGCTGATAGCTGAAGCTTGTTATTCGTATTGCGAATTACGAAGTTTTCATAGTTGGTTTGATGGCAGTAAGGATACGTCGATGATGATGAAGTAAGTATAAATGCCATTACTTTTTCTGGCTAGTAGAGGCAGCCTCGGAAAACTACTGACGTTCGTTTTCACCATTACAATTGATCACTTGAAATCGGACAAACAAGCAGTCTGACGCAGTCATTGAACTCATTCGCATGAAATTGAGATTTACTTGTATTTTGTTATGTTTCCTTTCACTAAGCAACTTCCCGGGACGAACACACCAGATGCTTTTGTTAAATATTTGTCAAATACTTGACAACATTTTACTAAACTTCTACTAAAATTTTATCAAATATTTATCTAACATAGCTGATGATTTGCCAATTTTTAGCAAATAGCAAATTATTTGGTAAAATTCTAATAAAATGTCTCAAATTTCTCTCTGATATTATCTTACACAACTCTTACGTGAATTCCCAACAAAAAACATTCTAAAACTGTTCAGAAAATGTCGTGAATTTGCTATAAAAACATTCCAAAAAATGTTATATGTGTAAATGACAATACATGAGAATATTATGAAAATGTTATCTTAAAACAATTTTAGAATGTTTTCTAGACATGCCCCAATATTTTGCCACAACATATATCGTAGATGAACTGTAGTTTTATCAATAAAATATGAGCATCCTGTGAATCCACTTTATGAGTCAAGATGAAACTAAGTCTAACGATGTGTAAATATATTGCATTATAATTATAACATGTATAATTTACACATCATAAAACTTGTGGGTTTGATCTTGACGCATATAGTGGGTTCGCAGACCGCTCACATTCTATTGATAAAATTACAGTTAACCTACGCCGTTGCAAAACATTGATGAAATTTACCGTTGATATTAATTGCATATATTGTTGATCGAAGTCATCCTGCTGCGAAATGTTCCAAGGATTAACAGCAGAAAAACTCAATGCTGCTAAAGCCAAAACATTCGGAGGCAGTGACAAGAATAGCCCTACATATTTATACATTATAACTGTTGATCGAAGTCATCCTGCTACGAAATGCTCCAAGGATTAACAGCAGAAAAACTCAATGCTGCTAAAGCCAAAACATTCGGAGGCAGTGACAAGAATAGCCCTACATATTTATACATTATAACTGTTGATCGAAGTCATCCTGCTACGAAATGCTCCAAGGATTAACAGCAGAAAAACTCAATGCTGCTAAAACCAAAACATTCGGAGGCAGTGGCAAAGAATCACATAATTTAAAGACTCACCTCATCAGCAGATGTCAGCCTACAGAACTGTCGTAATTATTCCTCTACCATCAATTGTGCTGGTTTGGTCAGTTTCAATCAGTTCCCATTTATGATATCTCTTTGATAGACAATGATATTGCGGTCTGAAATGCACAATAGAGTTTTTGATGCAAAAAGTATTGAATGTGTTTGACGCACATAAGAGAAGGAATAGGCCATACAGAATATAACATAATTGAAAAATAGTAAGATGACACAGGTTTTGATCGAGCTTCTATTATAAGAATCAATCAGGTGATATTTTTAACTAAGTATCTTTTATCATCCCAATAATTTACAACAGCACGAATTAATCCATAACACATTTTCCCACGGTGGACAACATATGCCGGTTAAGCAGAAAATCCGATTTGATATTTGATGTCAAATAATTTCCCCATTAACTGAAATCAGTAACAATAACGTACCCTCAAATGTCTTGCACAAATCCAAATTATACAGTGAAGCATTTGACCTATTTAAAAAACCACAAAAATTCGTATTTAAAAAATATGCCAACCCTGCATGTAGGCCTGACAAACGACGGTTTAGATGTACACGCAAGCTACATTATCGACAGTATCAATCAGCGAATTAAAAGAAGATTCAATCTTTTTCCATACGACCAGCTGGTACAGTGATAATAGTGTGGTCCCTAAGAACCCCTGTGATCCTGATGTTTAGCACGACCACTTCACTTCAGTCATGTATCTTGGACAGTTTCAATGCCACATTGGTGGACTACTTTTTAGTATCCCTTTCTCTCTCAAGAATAGATTTTCAGTAGATTCAATGACGCATGGGACGACTGCTGTGCACATTGCTAAGCGGTGCGCGCTGTCATGGTGAGGATTGTCCATAGAATATGGATTCTCTCTATACTCGATGCTGATGAATTTCAGAGGAAGTTAACTTTCTTATGATTTGATACGATTTGATGAGGGACCACACTATCATCATCGTACCGACCAGCTCCCGAATGAAACACCCACTGGAAGGCAGCCACATACGCTGCGGATTCTATTCGAGAATCCGGAGAACGCTTGCAATTTTTTTAAATAGAGGAAATTAATGTTTATTTACCACCCCTATTTTTGGGAAATATGCCTCATCATCAAGGATCGAAGTCTCCATCTCCTATCATGATGAATCACACGATTAATTCTTTAACTGAATGTACATTTTATTTGGTAATTGAAGGACATTATAATTTGAATGGTTGGCTTAGAATGTTTTTTCAAGTCATCTGTTTTTACACCTGATTTACAAATACAATATATTTGCTACTCATATGTCTGAATAATAGTGACGCACCATATACACTCCATCTGGACACTCGACGTTAATGATCTTAAACAAAGGATGACAACATGCATATTTCAGTATCTTCAATGAATAGAGAAAACTGCGCCGTCAGTCTTCACTTCGACGAGCGGAATCACACCCACACACTACATGAGGAATCCGTGAACTGACTGATAGACGTAGAGCGCGGCGAAGAAATGCTTTGCAATGTTCGAAGTCGGGAGGCTCGCCATCTTGAAGACATGATAATCCCTTCTCAGAATAGGTCAGAAACATAAATTAGATAATTGCAGAGGTTGGGATGCATTAGAATAAAGTAATGCTTTAGAAATAATCATGAAAACTGATTACTCGTGCAACATGCTCGTGACACACTCGTGAAACATCGGGAAATGATAGCAACTCTCTGAGCGCCTTATACAGACTTCTAAATATAGCACCCAATATAGGATTCTCGTCACGGGAATTCCTATCGTTTCCTGAGAACGATTAGAGCAAGTTCGAAGCGATTACTACAGTTCGATAGGATCTCAGAGTCGGTGAAATTTCACACGACTTAAACTGTTTCTTCGATTTAAGGCTCATATCATGACGTATCGAGTAGTTTTCACAAAGATAATACACAAGATTCATACAAGCAATATGGAAGTAAAACATACAATTTCGAACACAAGATCTGATTGCTACATTCGTGCTGAAACTTATTTTCAAGCTCATTTGACCAAGCATCGAATCACAGGTCTTCAATAAGAGATATTAGTGAATCAATGCCTTTTGTGACAATTTCTCATCGATTCTTGTCAATCAAAAGTTTAATGCTCCTGACAACACACTGCGTTTTGGATGGCATATCAGATCTTATCTGAAAACATGTATTTAATTAATGTTTTGTTCTGACATTTAGGATAATTTGACTAATATTTCATAAATATTTAACAAAATTAAAAAGTTTTTTATAATTTTATTATTTTGCTTAGAAACTGGTAGGCCTCTAACAAAATTAGCAAACATAGTAGGAATTTATCAAAATTTCTGTTTTTCACAAAATTAGCAAACAGCTAGCAAGTTTCTAACAAATTGGTTTGCTCGTCCCGGGTTGGTCGCAAATTATGGCCCCTCGAATCAGATGTCACAAAAAATAAAAAATCATTTGTGGGGCTTATAGAGTGCTTTTAGATTTAACCGGTTAACCGCGCCTATCTCTACATGAACAGTAGCTAGAAGAGGTTGAGTTTTCAGATTATCTTGGTTTTTAAATTAAAGGAAAGTATAAAGGAAATGTGAAGTTTGGTAGTCGGCGTCCTGGGTACGTTAAGGACTCGTTGAGTGCATTAAGATGGATTCATGCATGAGATTCAATCGCAATTGTAGGGTTACTGCTGAAGCTAGGTGCAAAATCAAGCTAGATTGAATCCGGCTTCAATCTCGCTTGCATCTCGATTCCAATCAAACTTATTCATGGCATGAACTATGAACGAGAATTGAAGTAGCGTTAAACATAATCTAGATGTGATTTCAAGCTAGATTAGAAATTGAAGCTCAAGCACGTGTACATCCACCGTTATATACATTTTATGCAGATAAGAGATTTTGATAGACTCCTTGGGGTGAAGCAATCTCTACTGGTCAGATTTAGCACAGCTGTTCTTCAATGTATTATTTGTGATCTCTAAGATCGCAATGACCAGGTAGAGTCCTAAAAGATCGTGTGATCATTTCATGACAACTGACGACAGACAATGCAAAATAATGGACGCACGCTTCTACCATTGGTAAGATAACAATGGATTTGATTTGCACACATCCCATAAGCTTAAATAGGCCCCTAATTCAATGTATTTGTATTCGAATTACATGAGACGTTTTACATTATGGATGCCAAATGCTCTGAGACAGATGTCTCTGAAGTATTGATGTGATTGGTTAAGTTGAACAGGTTTCAGATCAATCTAAAAACGTGTGGGCCTAAAAGATGACATAGTGCATTTACTTAGTCTAGTTAGGCCTACTTTATATTTGTCATTATTCGCATTTGGATATAATGTGTTTGGTGCAGACTCATCATTGAATTATAAGTAACAATGACATAATGACGTCTTCGAAAAATACTTGTAATCATTTAAATTTCGCATTTGACTGTCATAAAGAGAATGACGGAAGTTGGGAACGGCAGTTAAATGAACCAAAGTGACACGTTTATTGTGGAAAAAGATCTTGATCGACACAGAGGAGGATGAGGTATGCACTGATATCTGGCAATAGAAACGAGCATGTGCTTTGGCAGCTCTGTAGTAATGTCGATTCGTTCGTAGCAGGATAAAGAGACGACATGGGGAATCATTCGCACCGAAATTAGTTGTGCTGTCATTAAAGATTTGTGAATGATAAGTCAAACCTTCATTCAAAGTCTAATCGGTGTACTCTATTCTCCAGCAGTATTAATTGGACATGAAATGTGTTGATATCTTAATTAATAACCAAAAAGAGATGCGAACGAGTTGGAAATTGTCAATCAAAACTTTGTATTCGCTTGATGAAAGTCAAGGTCCTAAATCTCGCGAGAAATAATACATTCATTTCGACCTACCAAAGTGTCTTCCTTTCCTATCAATGTAAATCACATGCCTGCATATCAGAGCTGACGGACCACCTAATTTTCAGTAAAAATCAATCGATTCTCATGCCCTCCAATCGTGTCGCACAACGACGTACCATACATCATTCGAGAGCTTGCATTCTCAGCTTCAAAATAAGCTATGATAGACTTGTATCCGTTATTGCATCTGCTGAGCAGTGCTCAAAATATGAAAATCACTCAATTTACAAATCGCAATTTTTCAAAAAGTAAACATGTGAGTATGATAATGAATCAGGCACGGGGAGAATAGCATTTTCTGAACGCTCTTTTGACATACTGGTTAGAAGAATCGGCAAACTTATAGAAAATTAGTGATATCGTGAAGTTATCACAAAACATCACCTTTTTGGTTGAAAGTGCTATGTTCTCACTTTTTCATCAAAAGTGTTAATGCTTGGTATCTTCAGAATCCATGCGATGTGAGGAGTACGAATATGTAGGCTATGTTCATATAAGTTCAATAGTTCTTTTTCAAACTTCTTAAATATTTTTTCTCATTTCCGCAAAAGTAAACAAACACTATAAGGTGAACACATGTTCAAAACAAGACAAATTGGCGAAGGCATGTCTTTGTTCTCTCATAGCAGCTGCCGATTGTTTACCTTCATTGTTTGTGTACTTTTGCTGAAATGAGAAAAAGATTGAAGAAGTTTGAAAAAGAACTATTGAACTTATATAAACATAGCTTACACATTCGCACTCCTCACATCGCAAGGAGTCAGAGGATGCCAAACACTAACAATTTTGATGAAAAAGTGAGAACATAGCATTTTCAAACAGCGGTCATGATTTTGTAATAACTTCATGATATCACTATTTTTTATAAGTCTTTATAAGTTTTTTATAAGTTTATTTTTTGTATATCATGATACCAATTTTGATAACCAGCATGTCAAAAGAGAGTTCAGAAAATGCTCTTTCTCCTCGTGCATGCTCACATTTTTTTGTTTTCTTTTTGAAAAATTGCGATTTTTAATTTTCATATTTTTGAACACTGCTCAGAAAATGCTAAGACGGATACAAGTCTATCATAGCTCATTTTGAAGCTGAGAATGCAAGCTCTCGAATGATGTATTGGAAGATTGAGATTGCACGATTGGAAGACATGAGAATCGATTGAGTTTTACTGAAATTTAGGTGGCCCGTTTTTAATGATCAGCTCTGTAGATTGGCATTGACTTTATTCAATCAAAGTCTCTGTATTTTTAGGAACATATCGCTGTGAATCTTCAATTATTGGTAAAGAAACTCAATGCACCTAAAAGGTAAGTAAAAGTG
This sequence comes from Prostheceraeus crozeri, assembly GCA_907163375.1. NCBI lineage: Eukaryota > Metazoa > Platyhelminthes > Polycladida > Euryleptidae > Prostheceraeus > Prostheceraeus crozeri. Next base: position 407,400 of record CAJQUW010011011.1, read on the forward strand.
CAGTTGGATAAGATTGGATTTCTTCTTATCACAAAATCTTCTTCATCACATCTGGATTGAATGCTACATTGTCAAGTATTTTATCAAAATAATTCTATATTCATGAGTTTATATATTAAGCCTACACCAATTAGTTAGCTTTAATAAAAAAATGAGATAAGGTATTGTGATCAGAAACAAGACAAGACAAGACGGCTCTTTTATTGCTTCACTTGTTCAGTCGGTGAACACATCATACCGATGTACACAAAGTCTGATGAGGGTGTCTTAGAATCACTTCGCTTTAAGGGATGTGCACATGAAATGCTGTAATTGACCGGATAAAGCTGTCATACGATCTGAAATTAACTCAGAAGAGCAACCGGAATACCTCTATGTTCCAAACCTGTTGCTCAGCATTGAGATGATCATAAACACAGAACCTGCCTTCATTTCTGTCTCGATAAATAATTGATACTGCGGTATATAAGAACTTGAAAAGGAAGCCGGATGAAGCACACGCAGAACAAGCGTTCTCATCTTCTATCACGTAGAGCGTACTAGAGCTGAAAAGTCACTTGACTTTGCTCGTGCATTGGAATCGGCCACATGTAAGTTTACAACTTGACTCTCTCCCTCTTTAATTATTCGTTATTTTTAAATGATAAGCGAATAGAAAGTTCTGATAGTGGAGATTTAAGTTAAGGCAATTGTTTGTCCATTATTCTTTTGAAATCTTACCGATTTTTCAATTAATAAACTTAATTTCTCCATTGGTTCTTCGCCATGTTTGAAGTGAAAGGCCTGCTAGAAATTACTTCTCTTACTCTGCCACATTGTAGTGTTCATTGAATGATTTATCAGAACTTACACATTTACCTATTATATTCATGCTCTAAAGCAATGGAAACATTCATTTATCAATTCGGATGGTTTGAGTGTACTTTTCGCACCAATAGTTTTGTGTAATTCTGTTGATGTAACTCCTATACAATAAGCATTTCATAAGTTCAGGTACTGGATGTGAATTAATTTGGATTTTGTGTGGATCACTAAAAATGATATGGTCTCAAATCCCGAAGAATTTTTTAACATAACTTATTTCTATCCAGCATCAGAAACACAGCAAAAAATTTCTGTCCTAAGCTATTTAATCAATCTATTTTGCTTCTCAGACAGCTCCCAGTCATAAAACGTGGGCCAGCTTACACTTCGTCGGTATGAAATCTGTTAAAATTTCCTTATCGGACAAAGAAATTTTGAATGTTGAAACTAAATATTGTTCTACCAAGCGCTAAGAGAAGAAATCGAGAGGTGAGATGTGGGTGTACTATTACACATGAATTAAATCTCGTAAACTTCCTGATGGTTAACACAATGAAGTGTGAATAAGGACATGTAAATGCATGCATGATGTGCTGTCTTGAATTGATTATTGTATGTGAAGGTATAAAGCCTATGTTTGTATATGGTATCTTGATGGCAATTTCACTTGAGTAAAACGGTGTCATTTCATGCCTTGAATAAAATCAAGATTGGTTGAGTAACAAATTGAATTTACTTAATGCAATAACGGCCTCTATTATAATGTGTCATCCTTTCTAATTCAATTTTGCAGACAATCGTGACATATAGTCATGATGAATATTCGTAAACGAAGAAGTGGATTCAGTATAACTCGGGATAACTCAGTATAATTCGGGACAATCACCTCACTCTCTCGTCACTCTCCTGTTAAACATCAGACTCCCTTTCTTGCTTTCAGGCATTGCGAACTAGCTTAGGCCCATATTAGGAGAGTTCGACTCAAAAATGGAGCCAATTTTTTTTACCTGACCTGATTTTTAGTGTATAGCTAGATTCAGCAGAAATTAATTTTGAAAACACGGAATTGTTTGAGTTTTCGATTGATGTTTTCATCAACTATTCAGATGGCATCTATTCAATACAATGATTTACTGCTTCCTGTCTGGAAGAATCACCAGCATTATGAATAAAACAACGTCAAACCTAATGAACTGACTCAGCTATAAAATGCTTTCATTTAAACATTGGGGAAAAGTGACGATGATAAAAAAATTGTTTTATTGTGAGGATTCAAGATAAAAGATAACTAGAAAGTATGTATAATTTTGTCGGGAGACTATCATTTGTCAGAGTAGCCTTTTATTTTCATCATTAAGAGAAATGAAGAGACATCGAAAAGTCGGCTTTTGACTGTAATTGACTCATGAATGGTAAGATATTATTCCTTGCGTATCTTAATGCGTAGATGCTTCATGCCAGTATTTCTTGCATTCGTTTTCAAACTATTTTGTGATTAACCATCTCTCTGCCAAGACATTGAGACCTGAGCTTCTATGAAGTGTCTCAGTTTGGGGTCTAATTAGTCCATCCCAAAGTGTCGCACCAAACTGAAATTGAAAATTTCAGGATGATAGATATCATCCTCCAGGAATTGGGTAGACTTCGCACACTCGCGACCATGTTTGAGTAGCCAAAGTAACCTTCAGGGTGTGCGTTGGTGCTTCAACAGATGACAAGCGTGAATCATGTACCTCCTGCACCTCCAAACCAAGGTTGGACCGTAAACCTAATCAACTGACATATCCTGCCAAATTTTTGAAATGCAGGCATGGTTCAGTTTGTTTCAATGCAAAGGCGGAAAAGATTTAGTAGGCATTCACGAAGCATTGAAAAGTAAATTTAAAAAAATTGGAAATTAATTTAGTGATCATTATGAAATCATAATGCAAAATATAATAAAAATTGCACTAGAAATTTCATTTTAATCACTGTTCCTTTTCATAAGCAGGATCTGCTAAAAAAGGTGGGTTTATCATTATAACGTATGATGCAACGCATGAAAGTTATGATGAAGCTAATGCTTGTTGAGATCATAGAGAGAACATGACGGTCTCGCGTCACTGCAAGTCATGACATGCTGGGCGGTGTGGATCTGCGCTGCAAGCTGTCACTGTTAGAAACCGGTAAAATAACCGCTAAACTTAACATAAGATATTGTTAATATCAGATAAATTTGATGACTTTACAATGTGATGACTGAACATTTTCTGTATTTTTTTTGTAAAAAGTTAATATTTAAGACTTTTTCTAGCTGTTCATTTTCGCGACTTTTCACTATGTATAGTTCTCGGTGTGGCCTCAAGTAGTATGTTGATCAAGCGACTGTGGCCCCAGGTGTTCATTGTGGCCCATTCCGATGCTGTTGAGCCCAAGCCCTTCGCTGGAGGTTATGGCTAGCATGTTTGGAGCTCCATGAAGTAATGAGTGTAGGAGGTGGTCAAGGCGCTCTACTTTCTTGTGCAGGTGGAGATCACAGACTTTCTCCCAGCGGTCACCACGAGCTGGAGCAGCAGAAAGATGAAAGAACAGATACAGTTGAGTGCTCTGCAGTCAATGCGAGACAAGTAGCATCGCTTCGTTGGCGGCACGTCGACTTGAGTTCTTGCTCAGTAAGTGCACCAGTCTGGTGCACAACATCATGCTTGGGCGAACGCCAATACGAGATAGGAAGTGTAGATGGTCGAGAATGTAGCACCCCATTTCGTGCTGACAAGTTATTGTAACAGTGCGACTCGAAAATTGATCTTTCCCTTGAGACTGAAGAGATGGTGTCGGTATATTATACTTGGTCGAATCGTAAATGTTTCAATCGAAAGGAAGCAACTTTTTGTTAGGGAGGATATCCTCAAAGCATACCCTGCCATGCAGTAGAAATTCATAGCCAACATCTTTGTAAATATGCACCCACTGTTAACTGTTTCTTTAGGTAGGTGATCAATAATTTTGATCCAGAAATAGCGAACTAACGAAATCGATTGTAAAACTGTGATGACAAGAAACTTGCAAAGCATTTGCAGTTTGAATAAAGCAGCGATGGAATCTCCAAGTCGACCAAAATGCTGAAAGGATATGTCAGCGTCATTCCTCGCATTCGGCTCGGTTCATATCACGCCATAGCAAGTTAATAAAGAGCAGTATAAATCTTAGAAGCCAAACATAGCTATAAAAGGAGTCCAGCTTATCTAATTATTAATAGCTTCCAAATTATCATTTTCTAATCACGACTTTGAGCGAATTGTTACGTCACTCTTGATTTTTTTTGGAAGCCGTCCGACAGTCTGAGAGACATCTACTCAAGGAGGTCTAGATATCTACAATTATGGACATTTAGACATAGAAGACTTTCTACATTTTCTATATTAGACTCTTTCATATTTAGACTTTCTATGGTATTGTTAATTTATATGTATTTAGACCTCTTTGATCTACTTACTATGATTAAGCATTGTCCGACTGTCTCATTGAAATTATTATCATGACATTTCGATATCATGATATCAATATGTCATGATGTATATCATGAATATTTTGCGTAATAAATAATGTGATTTTTTCATTTACAGATTCATAGATTATTACGTTAAGGTAATTCAGCGGTCAAGAGATGGTATGACAATAGATCAGATTTTGGATAAGGAAAATGATTACATCACTAGCCGTCTCTCGGGAAGTAAGTTTGATGGATTATTCCTATATAACAGCCTTGTATTTATCACTTTAATCTGCAGCTTTAATATTTTTTATCGCTATTATTTTTCGTGTGATGATAATGTGACGTATTTTCCTATTCCAATTAAATACAAATGTTTTGCTTGTTGACAGGGTACAAGTAAATGAAAGGATTGATGCCCTTACAACAGGCTTGTTGTTTCAGTGAACTTATATTAATGCAAGTCTATATTACAGGTCTTCGCCCGTGAAACGAAGACAAACACAGTCATGTTCTATTCGTGCTTGTATTCATGGTTTTGTGGTGTTTTGCTTAACTAGTGTGATGGCAAGATTTTAATGTGGTATAATTTCCTGACATTTATTGCTGGATATGTCGAAAATATCGCTTTAAATTGTTTGAATCTGGTGTAGCCTCTTCCAGAGAATTACAATTTGAATTGAATCTGAGGCTGGTTTTACCGGGTATGTAAAATTTGCTTGCAATATTTCGTTGAAAAACAATTACAGATTAAAGTACTACGTGCAGTAAACTCTCTAGTAAACTAGCTACAGAACAAAGTGAACAAGAATCGCTGAAATTATTGCTGTTTGCCATAGCACTAGTAGAACTCTGTTGAACAAGCACGATTTCTCATACAAGCGTTCCATTCGTTTCAGTCATTTTTCAACCATATACTCGTAAGTCGATGGCCTTTCTAACCTGTATGCACGTATGCACCTGATGATGGCTAATAAAGACTGAAACCGGTCGCGATTCATCGACTTTTTTTCGTCTTGAATGTTCTATTACATACATGAACACTCAATTACTTTGAAATCGGTTTTATTACCATTTCAACTCTTCTATTAGTTGGTTCGTGTGCGTAGTCCTAGATTCGGCTAACGCTAGCACAAAGTTCTTTCTTTCAGCAGACAATATCTGAATTATACAACCGACATGCCTCTAATGGATCTGTCAGTTTCATACGACCTGAACAGTTAATGTCGATGCAAGTGTTACTTATCAACCGCCGTATCATGACAGTAGATGTTAATAACACAATGGAAAGGCAACTAGCCTATCATGAAAATTGCGTGCTTTTTGGTCGATCATCGTTCTAAACTATACATTGCAAAGTTGAGAAACATTACAAATTTCCGTCAGATGCCAGATCAATTGTAGAGGATTGCATTGATCAATTTCATCCATAACGGTGCGTTTGCACATGAAACTTTATTGCTGCCACCTGCAATCAGTTTTCAGAGGCCACTTGCACTTGACATTAAATAGTTGCTGACACTTGATCGATCTATGATGAGTCAGAAAATTGCGGGAGACTTGCAAGAGCGTTTGCACTTGACACTTTTAGTCGACACTCATTTCTTCGCGATGTCCTCGAAAAGCGGATAGCTGCAGCATTTGCAGAATACATTTTAACAAAAAAAGAATGCGTAAACCGCGAATGTAGGTCCGTGAGTGGATTATGAGGAGAGAGCAGCTTGGATTTTGCAACACGATTATGCTCGAATTATGAGATCAGGATCCGTGCCAGCTAGCAAATTTTTGATAATGTTGCTGCCGACTTTCAAGGTTTTTTGGGGCAATCGGATTGAGAAGTAGAAAGGAGGTAGCTTCAGAACACCCCAACTTCATGGGATGCCGTTATCATTGGATTATAATTATTTTTAGATATGCTATTTTAAGATATTTTGTAAAACATTTTTTAGAACTTCTCACGATTAAATCAATTAGCACAAGACTGTATGTAGTAGCCGTAACTCATAAGTTGTTATCACCTCACTTCATTTCATTAAATGCAGTATGTTTGTTATTGCCTACATCCAGACAATGCAAGAATATGACACCGCATTTCACATCTAGGTGTATGTAAAAGCTATCAGATGCACGTAGAATCTAATGAAAGTTATGAAAGATGCAAGTCGAATCTATAGGCCTATATGTAGCCTAACCTTACAAGTAGTTGGTCCCTCAAACCTCGTGAAGATTACCTACACAATCCAATGTACATTGCCCACCACTGGTCTACACCAAAACACAACAATATGTATGTTTCCACAATTCCTATGCTAAGTTAACCAAAAACTTTTACGTCAATTTCATAAAATGTTATTCAAAATAAGAAAGTATGCTTAATAATGTAATACGATAAATGATACTCTGCTGACTCGCGACCTGCATTTGAGCTTTAAAAGAACTTCACTGTATCATAAAATGGCCATTTCGTGACGAATTTATCGCCGGCACCACTCCCCGACATTTTTTGATTTCTCTGTGGAACTGAGTCATGAGTAGGTTCTGTATCTTTCACTACCTCCTTGTTGTCTATTTTGAATTTCACGGTAATCTTCATCCATGCGCCTCAATATTCGTATTTGTGCACGTTCCGCAAACAGGGATACTGTTCACATTCACCAATCAAGCAATCGGTTAACGTCCCTGTCCATTCAATTTTGGCTTGTGCCATTTCATTGTCACTGTCAGTCATTGTTGAACCAGCGATCATCGTCTTACTAAATGTTTTGGTGAATGTTGTAAAATTTGTCGATGTCAACATAGCCAATCAATCAATGATTCCTTTCAAGATGAATCCCACCTACTTACTTACTTTAAGCGGCATATTCATTGCTGAACTTCGGCCGACCCATTGGAGATGGCACGCCACAGTTTTCGCTCACGCGTTGCGCAGTTCAATTCGTACATGTTGAGTCCGGTCCATTTCATGATGTTGTTGACATACTGCGTCCTGGGCCTTCCTCTGCGCCGGTTGCCCTCCATGTTGCCTTGCAGGACAGTTCTCGTTAAAAGGCATCCTCCCTCCCTGCACTGATGACCGTAGAAGGAGAGTTTCCTTTTCCGAATGTGTCGAAGTAACATAGGGGTAGTGGCCAGTTGCTCGAAGATGCTGGCATTCGTTCGGTGCTCTCTGTAATTTATGCGCAACATTCTCCTCCAGAACCACATTTCGGCAGCTTCGATGTGTTTCTCGTCTGTAGTTTTCAGCGTCCATCCTTCCGCTCCATATGATAGAATTGGCCACACAAGCGTCATCACTAATTTCATCTTGAGCTTTGTTGGTAGTGCCCTATCTGCCCATAGCTTGTTCAGTCTGGTCATCTTCGCCTTAGCCATAGCTATTCTCACACGGACGTCTTCTGTGCAACTTCCATCATTTTTCTTGATAGAGCCAAGATATTTGAAGCGATCGACCTCTGCAACAGTCTCAGCCCCAACTGTGATTGTGCTATCTTCGTCACGTGTTGAACCGACTCGCATTACTTTTGTCTTCCTTGCATTTAGCTTGAGCGACCTCTCAATTCCTGAAGCATTTACCTGGTCAACCATCTCCTGCATTTCACTCATGTTCTTGGCTATCAAAGCTGTGTCATCGGCATACCTGACATTGCTTATTTGTCTGCCTCCGATATTTATGCCAGCGTTCGTAAAATCGGTTTCTCTCATGATTTGGTCAGTATACAAACTGAAAAGATGCGGTGATAGTTACATCCTTGACGCACACCCTTTTTGATTGGAAATTGCTTGGTTCGGTCTCCGTTCCAACGAATAACTCCTTGCTGATTGCAGTAGAGGGACTTTATCAGGTTGACGAGGTGATCAGGAATCCAAAAGTAGACATGATATCCCAGAGCTGACCGTGGCTCACGCTGTCAAAAGCCTTGGAATAATCAATGAAAGTTATAACCGCTCCACATGACATGTCATTAACCTTTTCAATAATGACTTGTAGGGTTGCCAACATGTTTGCGGTGCCTCTGCCAATTCGAAATCCTGCTTGTTCATCTGGGAGTTCCTGTTCGATCTTCATGCGCAGGCGGTCCAGCAGTATATTGAGGAGGACTTTGCTAGCATGCGATATAAGCGCAATGGTGCGATAATTGCCACACTCTTTGGGATTGCCAGTCTTGTGCAGTAATACGAATTCTTGCTCTTTCCAATCGTCTGGCCAACGTTCCGTTTCCCAAATCCTCACGCAAAGCTTGTGAAGACTTTTTGTGGCAAAGTCTCCAGCGAACTTGACGAGTTCCGCAGGCACATTGTCACAACCTGCAGTCTTGCCCATTTTCAGTTTCTTTACCGCGTTCTGGACTTCTGTAAGCAGCGGAACAGGCTCCTTTTTTGCTGGAGGCGTAGTAACCAGCTCCTGATGAAAAACCGATGAAGTTGAACCGAAAAGCTGCTTAGCGTATTCTTCCCAACGCTTTAGAACCTGCTTGGGTTCTATGAGGGTTAGACCTGTGGAGTCATTGATTACACTTTGTTTTTCAGTAGCTGCTGGTTCAGTAAGTGCGGAGATTTTTCGAAAAAGTGCTTTGCCTTTATGCATTCTATCGAACTCATCGATTTCAGCGCACTGCCGTTCTAGCCAGGTTTTCTTGTCTTTACGCAGGCTTTTCTTTATCTTCTTGTTCAGCTTTTTAATCAAAAGGCTATCTGAAACACGCCGAGCTTCTCTTCGTTCATGAATTAACTTGAGAGTCTCGTTGCCAATCCAAGAATCAGTTACTTTCCGCCTAGGGGCACGTCCTATGACATCGGTTGCAACCTCTTTTAAGGTATCAGCTATGTTTGACCAGAGATCATTCGGCTCCATCTCCGTAGTATCTGTCTCCAATAGCGCTGCAAATCGGTTGTTCGTTTCTGTTACGTATTGATCCCGGACTTCCGAATCGTTCAGTTTATTCAAGTTGAAACGGAATGGTTGACTACTTCTTTTCACACTGAATGCTTTCAATTGAACCTTTGAAACGACCAATTTGTGATCGGTATCACAGTCTGCACTTGGTTTAGTTCTGGCATCAAGTACATTGTTGCGCCATTTCTTATTTATCATCATATAATCGATTTGATTCCGGGTGCTTTGGTCTGGAGATGTCCACGTGAATCGTCGACGCTTGTGATGGCTAAACTGCGTATTCAAAATGCAAAGATTGTTTGCTGTAGAGAAATCTGCTAACCGTTGACCTCTCTCGTTTCGAATTCCCAGACCGAAGCGACCAATTCCAGCAGAAGGTTCGTCTCCTTCACCAACCTTCGCATTGAAATCGCCCATCAGGATGCATATCTCTCGACTCTTTACTTGTTCAACTGCTGATTGCAATTTCTCATAGAAGAGGTCAACAACTTCATCATCGTGACTAGTTGTAGGAGCATAAACCTGTATTACTGTTGTGGGCACAGGCTTGGTGCAAAACTTCACAACGAGTATACGGTCCGAGATGGGGTTGAAACTAATCACACTTTTCCGGGCTTTACCTCGCACTATAATTGCTACACCACTTAGGCCAGTTCGCTCCTCTGTACCACTGTACATGATAGTGCTGTCCAAACAATCGAATTTACCGCTTCCGCTCCACCGCGTTTCTGAGATTCCCAGAACATCCAGATTCAATACTTCGAGTTCTTTGATCAGGGCATAGAGTTTTCCTGTATCCTTCATAGTACGTACATTCCAAGTACCAATTGCTAGCTGTTTCTCTTTCAACTTCTTCTTTGTTTTCTTCTTATGCTTCTGCTTGACAGTAGCTTGCTGGCGGTCGGGTCCTACCTGTCTTCCATAGGGACGTCTACCGGACGAGGGATCAACGAGCATGGTCGAGTTCCCCTTAACGTCGTTTACGTGATAACTGTAGTTGTGATTCATCTCCATAGGGTTCAGTGGCAAGATACTGCGGTGGTTTGCCATTGCCTTCCGCAGCCGTTTGGAGAGTCGGGTTCTCTGAGGGCAGGTTTCGGAGAGTACGAAAACCGAAAAACCAGTACAAACTTGCCGATGGCTGCCATCAGACGCAGAGGTTTGACCGACCAGGTCGCCGTCAGATACTGAGCAGACGCTCCCTGGATTTGTTGGGGTTGAGTCGGAAGTTAAGCTGGTAGTTACTGATGATTGTGGCTCATCGATCTTCGTCGCCGCTGGTCTTCACCTTGGTTATTTAGACCAAGGCTCTTCTGGACTTAAATCTTCAACAAGGTTCTTCTGGAATCCCACCTGCTGATGTTTTTATCTATTGCACAGTTGCCAAGTAGCCTAGTACCGATACACAACTGCAAATTCGATGATTAAATTCCCACGCAAAAAAACAGATCTAAGTCATATATTGTGGTGAGGAATTCCAGATCAAACAATGCTAGATGCTCCCTCTAGCAGACGGAGTTTCTTGTACAATGATAGTCAGGAAAACCAATTTTGTCCCAGTAAAACGAAGCTGAAATTGATGTAAACTGTATACACAATAGTGCGCAGTAGCAAAGGCAAAAAATGTGCATGTAAATGAATTATGTACTCGTATATTAGCACATCATTAGTAATTCCATGGCTGGTGATAATGAGAAAAGCAAGAACAAATCCAGCCTCCAAGACGTCAGGTCGCTGTGTTCCGATCACGGTCGTAAAAGTGTTAGCTGAACGTTGCGCCTCGTTCAACTTTACTGACACTTTTCAGAAAGTTTCAGGAGCCGTTTACACGTGCAATAGCTTCACCGACATTCGGTTGCAGCAACTTCTAAAAATGTCAGCAATCTAGTGTCAGGCGAGAGTGTCAGCATCGTTTACACGTGCAAGTTAGGTGGCAGAAATAAAGTGTCTGCAATAAAGTTTCATTTGTAAACGACATTATTTGCCTTTTTGAGGCAGATGGCGGTGACGGCAGCTGGACCCATTACAAAGCAGACTGACTCTTGAAGGAAATCAGCCTACTCCCTTCCTTCGATGGCTTCAACAGCCAGGAGAATGGAAGTAATTGTCATTAGTTTCATAGATTTCTCCGCCTATTTTAGTAGATAGGCGAATTCAACCATCAACAACAATTATATACAATGGGAGCATTTGTATTCAGATCACAGTTATCATGTGAATGTGGCAACAATGTTGAAAGTGGTTGATGTTGTAGAACTTACTTACTAGTACTTGTATCGGCTGTCGCCATTACTGGCTTAGCCGGCTTAGATGATGGCCGAGTCTCGGAACAGGGAATCCCAAACTCTACGGTGTGAGGTCAGGTAGGTTGCGATATTGGTCCATTGTAAGTCCCAACGGCGTCTGCCGTATGTTTGAAGCCCCATCAGTGGTTGAAAATCAGCTTTGACGGCCACGCCGCCGACGCCATCCATTACATGGACTTGGAAAGACGATGTTCGTGAGTATTTCTCCAGGAGAGCTTCTGAGAGCATAACCAAGCCATCGGCGGCGTTTGATAGTCGAGTTCAGGGGTAGCGTGTTGATCCTTAGGAGAAGCTGATCGTTGGATATCCGGTCCCTAATTCTGATGCGCAGGATTTTACGGAGGCACCATCGATCAAATACTTCGAGCTTAAGTTGATCAGTCTCACGCATGTCCAAGTTTCACAGCCAAAATGAAAACACATTTAGCAAGGGCCTCATAAATTAGATCTTTATTGTCAGACTGATCACGACGTGAACACAGATGAAAGGAAATTTTGGACTACTAGTACCTGCTTAGAAATTAGTGATCAAATTCGACAGCATCAAAAATATTTTTCTCAATAGACATTCATAATGAATAAAGTAAAAACCACACTAGTAGGGAAGAGTGTTATTCGAGCTTTCGACCGTCCTTCAGACGGTCATAATCATGAAATGAATGAAAACATTTACATCTACACGTACACTAAAAGATAAAAATGAAGAAGTTAACAGGTAAGAAAAGAATAGAGCATGCCGACACAGGAGGGGCGGAATGACATGTGCAAGGCCGCTCAGATATCTAAGATGAAACATTTCCAACACCGCGAACAACGAGATTAGCAACATTAGTATTTACATTAATGAGGCCGGAATTGAGATTGACAACATTCATTCGATCAGCTTCAAGCTGCTCGAGAGGGTGCGCTCAACAGAATCAACCCAATCATCGACCCACAGTTTCCCTCAGAACAATCTGGGTTCAGACAAGGACATGCGATCATCGTTCAAGTGGCATTACTCACTGAAAAAATTCGAAGAAGGATTCGATTAGAAGCAAGTCGTTGGTGCGGTCTTCTTGGATCTGACCGCCACTTACGATACCGTATGGCACCGCGGTCTGCGACTAAAACTCCAGAAGCACATCACTTCAGAGAAGCTGACCAGCTTCATCATGGAGCTACTAGTGGGTAGCTCCTTTGTTCTGTACACCGACCACAGCCAATGCAGCAAGCTATACCGCCTCAAGAATGGAATTGGCCAGGGTTTTGTACTGGCACCTCTTCTATACAACCTGTACACTGCTGACCTCCCAATCACGTTGAGCTCAAGATACATATACGCCGATGACGTGGCCTCGACCGTCGCGCGACCAACACTCGAGGAAGGCGAGCGCGCCCTACGCCAGGATATGTCAAGTGTCATCGCATACATGCATCACTGGAGACTGAAGGTCTCAACGAACAAAGCCGCAGTATCGGTATTACAATTACGCAACTACGGGGCTGATCGTGAACTGAATGTCTGTTTGACAAATAGCCAGCTACTTCCGTTCGAAAACAATCCCAAGTACCTTGATGTGACCCTGGATAGGAGCCGCCAGCACTGCCTCAACCTGAAGAAGAAAGTCAACTCTAGAGTTGTCCTGATGGGTTGCCTTGTTGGCACCAACTGGGCGTGCTGAATTTCCCTCCTTTCCTGCTAACTGATATTGACAATCCTGTTCTCTTGCCATACCTGTCATCTTCCAAATTTTGACCCCCACACGCATGTCATGCGACATAATAATAATAATCGTAGTTAGTGCTCAGGTTCGGCACTACAGTATTTCCAGTAATCATTTGGAACTTTGTGAATAGCAGTGCATTTCATGCATCCTGCCTTAAAGATGACTGATTTACATTTTTTTCCAGAAAAAATCTCTAATAAAGAACGAGATGAATGGACTAGATTTAGGAATATTATAAGCGGAATAGTGGATATGGCTGCTGAAAAATTAATCAATGATCGAGGCTCTGATCCCGCGATAATGGCAGAAGAAATCATGAAACAAGAACAGAAACACTTTGCTCCCAAGAAAACATCTTCTTTTGGTGAGAAGATGGAGCAAGCAGAATGGGTTAGTCGCCATCATCACGACGAACTGTAAATTTCGTTGCTTCCCATTGCTGGCCTGTGTGTAAATCCAATGATATGTACATGTAGAAATATGAAGATTTCCATAAAAATCAGCGCTGTCACTGAATATATCAGTTTTGTTTCATATTGTCTTCTCTGATCACTGAAATCAGTCATTGCATCTTGAAACTCAAGTTCTAGAGATGGGGCGAGGTAAACCGATCACTGTCTTTCATGAGCAGTTGGGTCATCACGCTCACCGTTCATGACTCGCAATTTACATGAGAAAAATTGTAAACCCGTAAATTTAATCACCAAGAAAACCTTAAGTGAATTCAAACCATGATATTTGTGCAAATAGAGAACAAATAGTTTTGAGATGTGCAAGAAAAGCTGCCTACATGTAGACATATTTCACACTTTGTATTCTCCAAGCGAAATATATGGACATAAATCCCCAAGTTTATGAAAAAGACAGCTGCTGTTGTATGACTCAAATCACCATAGCAATTATAAAGGTAACTCATTTTCATGCATTAGCAGTGATCCGAGTGATTCCCGATTTCGGGAATTTACCCGAAAATTCTAGCCAAAAATTCCCGAAATTTCTGTAATGGATAGATTTGGAAAAGACAAGTTTAGTTTGACTTGTATATCGTATAAAACTGACTCTCATAACTTGTCTTCAGAAACTGATACGTAATCTAGAGATAAGTGTTCATACCCTACCATTCTGTCGGACAATTCCATTCGTCCAGCCAAGTAGCTGCTGTAATTCATGATTTCAGGAATTTTTGGATCTTGAAGAGGGCTATATAATCAGGACTGAAGATCGGTGTACGGTGGTGTCTTGTGCGATTGTTCATATCTACATGCATCTTAACTTAATTCTCCTTTGATACTCCTTTCCCAGATGTTTACCAGTTGTATGTATAAGCCCTATGTAGCATATGGACTACCAAAAGGGATGCATGTACTGTAATACTATAGGTGTGCAGTCGGGACCCGAACCCGACATAGCTCGGGTCAGGATCGGGTTTGATAAGAAATGTTCGGGTTTCTTGGGTTAAAAGCGTAAATCCATATTTATTGATATGTGCGTGTAATGACTTATATGAACATTTCAATGTTTGACCCATGCATAAGGAAATTTAATTTCTTGTGACACAAACTACGAAAATCATCAACAAAATTATGGGAACATTTCTACTTCGATGACAATTTTCGGGTCGGGTTGAGTCTACTTTTTAACGGCTGCACACCTCTAATAGCCTACATACACTTTGAAAACTGATAAATTTGATGCAAATCGATAATATGATCTTACGAGTAGATGCGCTTATGGGCATTCTTTTAAACTGGAAACTTATGAAAATGCTTGTGAATAGTAGCTATATAATATTATATTTCTCATATGAAGTATAACCTCATGATAGAACCTCCTACCATTACATTTAGAGATGTCGTATATCCATTTAATGGATAGAACTTCCTCGATTAGTTTACATAAAGACAGGCCTTTCAGGCGGTATACGGGATGATAAGTGAATCACTTCGATAGTATCAGTGATTATGTAGGTAGTCGTAGACTGTTGTAATAATTAACAACGTAAGTCTATCGTATTATGATTTAATATATTTAGATGCAACAACTAATTGTAGTGTCTTTTATTGACTTAATGGTTGTTGTATCTTATGTATGTAGTACATAACAGCTTCGGATTTTAGATATTGAGATCATAATGAAAATGAAATATTGGACCATGCCATTATTGGTGTCACACGAATTGCAACGATATTGTCTTATGGATGTATTGTTGAACTATATGTTGTAGTCCTCAGGTCTTGTATATATTTTATTTTGTTTTTGTACAAATCGGATCAGGCTGAACTCTTGATTTCCAAATTTCGACTTCTATTTGACAAGAAGAATGGTGAAGTCCTGTGGTTTCATTGTCTTTTGGAGGTTTTCATAGACACTTCTACGCTAATGTATTCAATTCGTTGTGCCAACCCATAGCACCGGAAAATCGATCTTATGCTCGCATATTTCAGTGGGGAAAGGAATTTCTAAAGAATCTGTCGCCATTTTTTACTCCTCGCTTAGAGGAATCAGAATTCGAAGTGGAACTCGATATTATGGCACCATGACTTCATGTCAAACGAAGTCATCATTGATTGAATATTGGTCTACATTGGAGACAGACCAAAAGCTGCATCTTTTGTGCAGAATAGTGAAAGCTGCAGTCACTGTTCCTCACGGGAATAGTGAAATTGAAAGACAGTTTAATGTGTTGTCTGACGTTGTCTCCAAAAAGCGCGCATATCTTGCTCCCGAGACCAAAAAAGCTCTTATTGTGAGCAAATTAATTCTCACAGGAAATGTTTGGAACAATGATACCGTCCCCATTAATGAGTCCATCTTGAGTTTGTGCGCTGCGACCCATAAAAACTTCAGGAAAAGAAAACTTCAACAAAGGAAAAGAAATGGAATCCAAGCTTGTTGCCGATTTCAATGACTTGATGAAAATCAAATGATTCTCTCTCGATTATTGAAACTTCTGCAGAGAGGACTGCAAAACGGAAGAGTTGATGAAGGAAAAGGAGAAACTTGCAGATTTTATTGCAGAGGCAAACTTTAAAGTAAAATAATCTGAAGAAGAATTGAAGACATTGATGTAAAAGAAGAAGAGTTTGTCCAAGAAAAAGGAAAAGAAGATGGTGTCATTGCTAGGTATCTTTTTGGTTAAGGACCAGTCCTCATCATCTAAGGATGAATGAGTGACAGCAGAAACGACAGCATGCTTTTAGACTTCATAACTTAATAATAGAAGATAAGAGTAATTACCTTTCATTTGATGAATTTACGTTATATGTTCAGGATGTTTGCAAGATCAAGAACAAATTACTGTATGAGGACTATTCAGGCCATTTAATACACGGTGTTTATTTTTTGGCTGGTCTATCGCCAATATCGGATCATGTTCATAATGATGGCTATTGAAACTTCAGTTCGTTTCTCTATCATGCTTCAGTGATTCCGGGTCAAAATATCTTACTTTCTCATCGATGGAAAGTAAACAAACTTTATTTAACTGTTCGATCGATAATTGTATGGGCCTAACAATATCTTATAGACAAAGTCAAATGAATATCAAATGTAAACGATCTAGATTTAGTTTGAGTACATGTGTAACTGCACTAAAGTGATGACATCCAATTCCCGAAACTTTTGCCATTCCCGAAAATGTTGGACCTTGAACGCTCGGAGCACTGCATTAGAATCCACGGTTGATCATGACACCTGTCTGCCAGTGCTTGCGACATTCGAAAAGTTGATGGTTCCTTTTTCAGTGGAGCAGCCTTCATCAGAATAAAGACAAAAATGGAGAGAAAGGAATGACAGTTACATGATTCATGGCGCAGTATTAAAGCGAAACGGCTAACAGATATGAGAATATGGAATTTTCATCACGCGACAATAGTGAAATACCAGACTATTAGCACCCGTCTGAATTAAGTGGTGGTCGTTAGGCAATGATTGTCCTTTGTACTTATGTATAAGGTGTAACAGCACGAGTAGCTTTATGGTGAAAATAAAGTTCTTCACTTGCAAAGGAAAGATGAAAATCATCAGAAACTCCAAGCAAATTGGTAAAGAATTGTGGCAGGATGCATGTGTGTGTGAGAGATGCTTTAAAGGTTGCATGCACATACCGTGAACTAGGCTTACCTGTTTGGAAAGAATGTCGGCAAAGAAAAATAATCGAATTGGATCACATTACATGTCGTGTACACAGAGAGAATCAGGTTCGTTTAACCCTCCGATGCAAGCACTTTTGGACCTATGGATAGGTGCAAAGTATAGGCCTACTTGGTACTCGTATATAGCGCCATTCGTTGTAGAAATCAGTTTTAATTGCCGAAATGATTCATGATTTTTCAGACTTCGGTCATATAATCTAGAAGGTCAGCTGGAAAGTAGGAACAAATATCCATGCTTCTGTTCATATACTTACATGTATGCAAGTACTTGTCGGCAGTGCATTGGTCCATTCAGACACACGCCTATACTAAAAATCATGAATCGGTTTACAATGACTCAATTATCCTCAATTGAAGAATTTAATTGCTATTGACTAGTGTGAGAGCCAAGTGTGAGAGCAATCATGAGAGATAGGCAGCTGCATCTTACTATTGAGTTGATTACATTCGAATAGACTGAATCAACAATCAATTTGAGTAGACTTTCAGCAAATTCGAGAAATGTTTATCTAAGCTTTATTATGTTATTAAAGACAGCTTGTTGTATTGGAACACATCAAACCACATGTCACAGTAAAAGAAAGGGTAAATCCATTTTATATAACAACATTTTAGGCAATGTGTGTCCTCTCAACGTTTTAACTTCGTTTTCTTTGAAAATTTGCTTATGTAGTTAATTCTCCATGCTGAACTCGAAAATTATTGTAGCGACCTCACCAAATGAGTACTTGTACAAGCTATGTATTCGCACTATGCATCATATCGTGTCTTCTGACCGATAATTTTGTGGTCTCGGTCAGGTAGACATTTTGGCCGTTTTGCGAGATTTTGAAAATGATAATTATTGTCCAGTCAAATAAAATTTTGCATGCATGATAGGTTCTTGATAATTCGTGAGCTTTCATGAAATTCGGATAAAAAATGTGGCTTCAACTAAAATTGAAATTTTGAAAAGAATCAATATACGTCTGGTCGAAAGAAAGAACACAGGACATTTTTTAAAATTCACGGTGCAACAACTAGACACACAGATGATGTATTTCGTTGTATAAAGAAAATAAAAAGACCATTCCTAAGTTTAGAAATGTGCATCGGTCAGAAGGCAATTTTAGGGGGACAAAGGCTAATTGAAAAAATATTACAGCCCAGTGTCAATGCAATCCTGAATTACAGGCTGGTTGAAGGCAAGGTTCATGCGCTTTCATATGATGCACAACTTCATTGACAACTTCATATGTATGTTTTTATTGATCACAACGAAATTTCATCCTGAAGATAGAGCAAGCCTACCTATGCTTGGGACACGCTGTTTTTGGCACTTTTTCTGCCTTGAGCTAGAATTTTCATGACGAAAACTTTATTAGATTGATTTGAATTTATGATGACCGAAAAGAAGAGATCCCAATTGTTGACTTTGATCTAAGCACAAGGCTCAATCACGAAAATATACTGAATAGCTGAGAAGAAAAATGTACGTGCATGTATAGGAATCGTGAGTTCGATTCATGCAGCTGCCTACCTGTATGTACTATTGTCCTACTTACAGTACATTCAGTTTCGGAGGACAGAGCTTGTCATTAGAAGAGTTAGAAATGAAAGTCTAAATTGATGTTCATTCTATTCTACATGTATAATGACCTCGTCCCTTCATAATCCAAGCAAGCACGATAAACAAAAGCCAGATACAAATGATTGCAATCTAGTCAAAGAACTAATTTCTTTAAATCGAATCAAATGGTCGGCACTTTTGTGCAACAAAATTCATAAAGTCGTCGTGTTACTTTCTGATATCTTTGAGAAACACGTGTAGCTGTTTTAAATCGATTCATAATCAATGGATGGATGGAAATCGATCCCGCTTGTGAAGGAAAATCATTTCGAATGCAGCCACAAGGAGTAAAAGTTTGATTAGTTCTATCCAATTAATGGCGAGGATTCAGCGTCCGCAACAGTGAGTAGTCGAAATTCATAAAGGAATAGGTGCTTTTGTCCATGGAAGCCTGATCACAAGGCAAATGTGTCGATCAAGCTTGTCAACCCACCGCATGTAAGAATTTCGTCTGTAATTAAGTCAAGCATGTAAAAGATGTTCAAGTACTCAGTAGGTAATCAGTAGGGGAGGGTGGGGCACATTGAACATGTTTTAGAACTTTTCTCGATAGTTCGAATATACTAAATAGGATGAACCAAATCAAACTCGGATGAAAAGTTGAGGGCATGCTAAGTAATCTCTGAGTTTTGGACGTTTTTGTGACATTTCATCGCCTCACAATTTGAATTTTAAAATGTTTACCAAAGTCGTTCAATGTGGCCACTTTGAACCACCTTTGTTTATTGCTCTCTTATGCAAATTTATTAGACTTTATATATCTGATCTACATCTTCAGTTCATAAATAATCAAAATCAAGCAACAAAAATCATAGATTCAAAATTCAAAATGATAGCAAATGTTTGATGTGAAAGCAGTACATGCTAATTTCTGAAAGTAAAATGTTCATAGACCACCAGAGTTCTCAGATTAATAGCATTATTCATCGATAGAAGAGCCTTGGTAGGAGCATCGGTGCTGAATGTGTTGATCCACAACAACATTTATCATTTCTGACCATCAGCTTAACCGTGTGTAGGCATTACACATTACATGTACACATGTAAGACACGAGTAGGCCTCAGCAAAAAAAAAACTGAGAAATTATCAAAAACCAGAACAAGATGCATTGACGCTTTAATTTGTTTGACCAGCAAGGGAGGTTCCAATGTATTCATAATCACATCATTTTGATTGAGATCACCGATTTTTCGCCATGTTGCCCTGTGCTTCGTTTTCGAAAAGAGCTACAGCGCACAAAAACGAATACCATAACTGCTCAAATATCTCTAAATAGTCAATTTGATAGCGTTGCAGACCAAGTTGTAGCAAAATTATATGTCAAAACTTCTAAATCACTTGGTTCACTCAATGAAAGAAAAATTGAGTATCGAAGTGCGGCACTATGAACCATGTGCCCCATCTTGGTTGGTTCAATGTGCCGCACATCGCTAACTTTTCAAAAACGTGCTCGGGTGCAAATAAAGGTTGCACTCAAATAGTTTCTGACTAATAGATTCATGAATACTTGAGAAAAATGCTGTCTAGTAAAAATATACGCCAGGTTTTGGCTACATTAAAACAAAAGTTCAGATTGACTTCAGTCAATGAAAATTGACTTTTTCATTAAAATTTTGGGTAATCCTGCGAAAATAATGATGGAGAGCATAAGCAATTGAAATTATAAGAGGAATCATGTTTATTTGTTACAATAAACAGTGTCTTAAAGCATGAAGTTTCCAGAATTCATAGTTTCGGAGAAAATGGTGGTGGTTCAATGTGCCTCACCCTCCCTAATTCAGCATTTTTGTTGAATATTCTAAGTTCGAATATATGTTAGTTGAATGGATGAACACATCGTCGCTTACATTGTTTTTCTTGCTTTATCATCTTGTCAACTCGAACGTTAAGGCTCTATTTAAGCTTCTTCACTTTGGTCATGATGGACTACATATAAAATCATTGATATTTACATGATAGTATATGTGGGTCCGAATGTACCCTTGGCATAAGATGATCAAGTTAACAGACTACATAAATTATAGGCTGACTTGGGGTATAGTTTCATTAAAAATCTCATAAAGGCTGTTCAATGCGCCACACACATGCTGTAAACATATCTCACATGGAGCTCTTTATTCAAAAATCTGACAACTTTGATGCTGCTTAGTCAATTTTTATCTAAGTTTGATTTTTAGCTCAAAGTATCAAGAAGTTCCAAAATATGTTATACAGGGTGAGTTTTTAGTAACGCAATGTTTAACACAGTCAGTAAATCGACCAATCACAACAATGCTGATGAAATTTTACGTCACATTGTTCTATATGCATTGGGATTTATGATGCTGCATTGATATTTTGTTAAATTGATGAAATGTCAAGCTTGTCGACGGAAGATAGAACCCTTATAATTCAGTTATATTGCGAAAATAACAGAAGTCCAAAAGAACTACAGTCCGTTTCATAAAAAGTGGATCATCCCAAAATTTGACTAAATAAAACATAAGTATGATACAGAAAGCATTTTTCATGCTATTTCATGTCCCTAATATATTTAAATAACCTTATATAATCTGATAAGCTATGATGCAGTAACGGTTCTTAAGAAGCTAATATTTTGTGGCCCTACCCTTATTGTCAATGACATTACCAATTCGTCTAGGCATTGATTCGATAATATCGTTGATTTTTGACTGATCTAACTTTCTCCACTCTCTTTTTAACAGTGACGTAAGTTGTGATACGCCATCTGTAGGTAGCAGTGAATGACGAACGCTACGTTTTAGAATACTCAATACATTTTCTATGGGATTCAGATCAGGAGAACGAGCTGGCCAAGATAATGTCCTAAGCCCTAATTGAGACTTGCATAAGTTGACTCTACTACTCCTGTGACACGTAGCATTATCATCCATAAATAAACAAGTCGATGGATCACCAAGTTGATCTGTCATTTGGCTAATGTTCATTCGTAAAACATTCACATAGCGTTCAGAATTCATGGTTCCTTGCTGTATGTGAAGTTCAGAGCGGCCATTGGTCCAAATGCCAGCCCAAATCAGTAGAGTCGCACCACCTTGTACCCGGGGACGATGTAAATGTCTAGTATAAAAGTCTAGTGCAGCCATCTCAGTTAACGAGAGACTTGGATCAACTTTAACAAATCTCAAAATTAGGCGGTCTCTACGTTTGGATGTTTTGCGTGGACGGCCAGAGCCCTCTTTACGACAGAGTCGAAAATCATCATTATGCCATCGATGCACATTTGTGTAAGGGACATTTAGTCGCTTGCTTGTAGCACGCAAAGAAAACCCTAGTTTTCTAGGCAAGACTGACACTTTGCCTTTTGCGAATGCGATCTCGTTATTGTTCATTTGTGCTTTGTATTGTTTTCAACCGGTAAGAGATACATTTCTAGCTGAAAGCAATCAGGAGTGCTGCCAACACCACCGCAACGAAGTCAGGAAGCTATGGAACATGAAGTCCAGTTAATCACATGCAGCAGTTACATTATTGTTGATGAATAATGGTGCTATACTGGCTCTGATTGACCGATTTTATTTATTTTTGTTTTGCTTGATACCTTTTGACTTGTAGAACAACATATTACATAACAAAGGAAACAAATGTAATTTTATAAGAGTGAGGTATGATTTTGTGTGACATTGCTAAATGAAGATCAAATTATCTACTACTTTTTTATCTATGACAGAAAAACAACTCAATATTCATGCTTGAAACTTCTAACAATGATATTAGTAAGCACAACTGACATATCTTCCAAATTTCAGAGAAATTCGTTCAAGTTTGGCGGAGTTAGACAAAGTTAAAGTTAAGGCGATGTTTAAGGGTGATCCATTTTTTATGAAACAATCTGTAGTACGCAAGTTCCAAACATTTGAAAAGTTGCACAATAAACCATTGAATGAGTCAACCGCAATGCGAACTATATTTGAGACAATTGGGTTAGTCTTCGACCTACCAAAAACCGGTCGCCCTTCATATGAAAGCGATATGGTGGAAGAATTTAAAGATGTTATTGACTCAACAAAAGATGCTTCAAAGCTGCAATTATTATTCTTTATTATTCTAATTATTTCTTCAACAAATAGACAAAGTGCAGTCTCAACAAATTGCTGGAACTGTGGGACTGTCGCAGACGTCAGTTCACAAGATCTTGCGACATCGTCTTCAACTGTATCCATACAAATTACGAACTGTACATCAATTGTATGCACGTGACAAGGTTACTCGAAAGGAATTTGCTGATTGGTTTCGTCTGAAAGTTGATAAGGATGAAGAATTTTCACGAAATGTTCTCTAGACCGATGAATGCGTGTTTTTTACTTACACTGTCATGTAAATACACACAACAGCATTGTTTGGGGATCGTCGCCGCCCACCAAGTCCAATTCAGTTGCCGTTGAATTCACCAAAAGTAACAGTTTGGGAAGGTTTTACGGCTAAATTCCTTCTCCCAATCTTCTTCTTCGAAGAAAATGTAAACCAAACAAATTACTGCAATATGATTTTGAATCATGATGTTCCAGAACTGAAAAAGATGAGAAAATTTAGCAGCTCCATCTTTCAACAAGATGGTGCTACTCCACGTACTGCCTTAAACCCTCGCAAAACTTTACAGGGGCAGTTTGACGACAGACTGATCGGCCTTCATTTTGATAACAAACATTCACCAGATATCAACCCATGTGATTTTTTCTTGTGTGGTGTCATTAAACATTCTGTATATCAAGACACAATTACAGATGTCAGTCATCTGAAAGAAAGGATCTATTCTACGGTTAGTTCAATATCTTCTGCATGCAACGTTACAATCGGTTCTTGACTTCCTCATTGATCGTTTGCTTTGCTTGCAAAAGAATAATAATAGTGGTCATTTTGAACATTTGTGGAAGGCATACATTGAAATTTAATATGACATTGTTATTCGAGAACTACTTGTGTTTTTCATTTTGATCGCCCCGTTATTTAATTTTATTGATTAGGATAATAAATGAAATGTTAAATGGTTGGAATATGGGAATCAATTAAAACTCTTTTAATGATAATATGCGAAAACCACGAATATATAAGCGCAAATTTCAGTACTTAATACAAATGAAATTTAAATAATTTATCGAAACATACGAACAATTTTAACCACTCACACATAAATCCCAACGTGTATATTACATGCTGAATACAAAAAAGTGCTTGTATCTTGAAATTTGTTGATTTTCTGATTGACTTAAACATTGTGTTACTAAAAACTCACCCTGTATATGCTCCACACCACCCTATGATAACTGACGACCGGGTCAGCGTGCTGCCCCGAATGGACTCTTAGTTTTCAGATAACCATGAGACTTTGTGACTCTCTCTCTCTCAAAATGTTTTTCTATGATAAACGAACCAACATACAAAATACTGATTTTCTATGCGTTATTAAAATGGTTGAATGGATCATTTTTGACACGAAGAAATTTGTCCTGTCATACGATGTGTTGAAACTTAGTATTCAGCATTAACATCACAACGGCAGCCACAGCGAATTTCTGCACGGAATGAAACAGAAAATGAATAACTTTCACAGAATGCTGTAAACACGATGCCCACTGCGAATCTGAATCTGCCAAGTTCTACCTGGTGCCTCCCCATGTCAGACATGATCAAAGAAAAACGCATCCAATGAGACGCAGATTGAAGTTTTTAGCAAAAATGAAATTTTGTACTTTTTTTCTCATAAAGCGAAAGACAAAGAATGTTTTCTGGTCATTTCTTGTCAGGTGTTGCTATCATGTTACTGATTGGCAATGCATGTGAAGATGTTGTTAAATTTGGAATAAATTGCTCAAAATGCCTGTGTTTGACGACATTAGGGGGATTGCCAAATCTGAATGTTTTGAGATTTAATGTGTTATTAATGTGATTAATGTTATTGTGAATTTAATGTATTAATTATGCTTCATTGACAGAGGTATATACATGAGGATGATAGGAAATGATCTAAAGACATTCCATGTCAAAAGTTATGACTCTGGGCTTAATACTTTTTGCTTGATGACAGAAAACATACAAAATTTCATTTTTTGCGAAAATCTTCAATCAGCGTCCCATTGGATTGACGTGTTTTTCTTTGATCCTATCTGATAAGAAGAGGAACTTGCTAGAACTCGGCAGACGCGCAGATTCGTAGTAAGCAAAGCATGTACTTCATTCAGTGAAAGTCTCATTGTCGGCCTCGTTCTGGCTGCCGGACAATTATGCTCGCTACACATGAGGACTTACACAGCATGCTAGACAGAATAACCTGTTTATGGGCGCTTTTGATTGGACGGCTTGGTTCTATTGATTTAGAGTTTCAACTGTTTTTTCACTGCTTATGTAATCAAGATGACTTGAAGAACATCACCTATGTATGTTTAATACCCAAAGACCGTGGCTTATCACTTAGCTGTCTTTTAAAGAATTGTTTTAGAAATTTAGCTTCGAATTAGAAGTACTATTTGTGAAGAAAGTCTTCTTCTTTGCTCAGACGTTTCTCAGGAATGGCGAATTAATTTTGAATAAACATAGCTAGTTACCTCATTTTGGTAATAAAAGATGCAACAGATTCCATGATTCTCCAGAGTTTTTTTAATTCACTAGATAGTATGTATGAGCAAAGTAAATCGAAAGTAGGGTGTGCAATCCCGGAGTAAAACATCAATTCCGGGAGAGGGACTCCGAATTTTCTCAATCTCGGGATCCCGGTAAATCCTGTAATTGAGAGAATACTATTAGTTTCATGCAGATTGCGGTTTCTGTCTGCGATTCTGCCTTTGTATACGTTAATATTGATTAAATAGACGTGCCGACTACAAACGGTAGAAAAAAGTTAATAATCAATTGCAATTGTAAATCATTATTTATGATTACGAAAGTGAGCAATTTCTTGAATCATTACCCCTTTGAGGAATGCTCATTTTTTTACCAGATGAGATATTTTAAAGAAATAAGCTTTCACGCCATGCACACTCTCACAAAGCCTTCTTGTTTAATTCATTTAAACATTGATTACGTTATCAAGAGAGGTGATTTGAAGAATAGCAAAGCAGTAGGTTAGTCAACCAGAACTCTTAAGAAGATACTTGCATGAATGTCTGTTTGAAATACCATTCTTGGATGCACATGTCATTCAAGATGTGATCGCTGATACGATCTCTGACTTTCGAAGCAAATGTCCCAGCGACGTTGAAGCCACGCTCGCACTCCAAGCTAGTCGGTGGCATGGAACGAAGCCATTCAGCCACAAATTATCAGAGCTTACCTCGGACCTTTGTTAAAAGGAAGCCATCCAATTCCCTTCGCACGACGGACTCCAACATTTTTTAGAGATCCCGGGATCCGGGATTGTACACCCTACTCGAAAGCATGATGCTGCACGCTTATGGACACTCATAAACCCCAACATTAAAAGATCACGAGTTGAACATTACCACCACCTGTAGTTTAGACAATTTTGGTTAATAGGCAATTTTTGAGAATGAATAAATATTGACGAATATCAACCTTAGTTTATGATACATGGCACATCTAGGCACCTGTTAGAACGGCTTACACATGCAATGCAATATATGTTTTTATATTGCATCATACGTGTAAGCAATGCAATACTATTGTGCCATGTAATTCAATACATGATTTATATAACATCATTACGGGGGGGGGTTCACGCATCCGGATATCAGCATGCGAGAGGAAAAAATTGTTTCTTCGAATCTCATTATAAAAGCATCCAAAGAAACAATCTTTTCCTCTCGCACGATTTATATAAGTTGAGATGTAACTCTGCAAAAAAATGTATTCATAATTATCTATTTAAAATACATAATTTACGTAATTAACTCATTCACGCTATCCTGTAAGATCGACTTTAGAAGGCCTATCAACGTTTTACACACTTTTTATGAAATCGCCCTTACAGAAGCTCTCAAGAAGCGTTGCATTTCTCCTCTTCACTGTATTGCTGTCATCAAATATGCTTTCTTGTCAATTAGTCAACTATAGGGTTTTGGAAATTTACTGCTCACAATAATTCATTGAGATGCAAGCTTGGGAGTTTTATCTGATATAATAAATAATGAACAATCTACGATAAATGTTCATTTTCTTCTGAGATTAAATCAACGAAACTCTATAGTTTCATGGACCTGCTTTAGAATGTATCCCCTTTGTTTAACTCAAAAACTTGAAAATAAAATTACACATTCCCCATTTTCAGATTCCTATGCATCAATGTTAATAAAACATACCACTACACGGCTGCATAATTGTATATTATCAATTTATATCATTATGGAAACTAAACAGTACGTGACTTGTGTGAAGGCGCAGTAAGTGTAGACTACACATGGAATTTTATTCACGACTAAAGGTTTAAGTTACTTCAATTTTACAGATTGTGAAGTTTACTAGGCGAGCTCAGAACAGCTAAGTCTCCGGACATACATATAGCTGATATGTTCTCTTCCTACTTACTGACATGTTTTGTCCATACATCAGGGTTTTGTCTTCGTTTTTGCCTCATTGAGATATTTAATGGCAGCCTATTTAACGAATAGTTTCATTTAAACAGCTGGCATTTACATAATCGCATTTTCTTATGCCGAATGCTTCGATGCAACGAAATCGTCGATTTGAATAACAGAGAATAGAAATCTTCACATTCTGTGATCGGCATGATCTTGTACATGTAGTCATAGGCTGATATGCGATTCTTTAGATATCAGAATTATCATTTGAAGGAACATCATGAAGGAAACAAGGAAACAAGTTGAAGAGGACATATTACTTAGTGGATTCCTGGCAAAACAAAGACCTGTGCAAGCTATCACAGAATTATTTCGTTTCCAGTACTCGGAATCACTACTCGAGTAACACTTTGAGACTGAGTACTCGAGTACTCTGTCTGCGTGACAGACTTTAGTGGCTTAAGCCTCTTGGTATTGAAAATTCATTTCAGCATGTGCCCTGCTGCAACATTCTTGCCCCTTGCCCAAAAAATCGTTCCGGCATCCCTAGGCAGGCCGTATAGAAACAGCAGCGTCGACATTAAACTGAAACTTGATGAACGATAGTCCTAACAATCCCAGACAGTAGAATTATCAGTCACAACATCCCAAAGAAATCAAAGGATATTCTTTGTTCCATTCAACATGCATCTTTCAGATGTACATCTTCAGACGTACAACTCGCCAAATGTCAAGCAGCAATCGAAACAAAGTGGTGTTCTGTCTGTCATTCTCCTTGTGAATAACAAAAATAAAGATAAATGCGTTAAAAAATTTGCAAAAGTCATTCAAGTAAAATTGGATCTGTTCTTTGTGAAAAATTATATTTTGGATTCTTTCTGCAGAAAACACCTAACAAACGATGAATCCAAAACTAAGAAAAGGCGGTAGAGAATATTTATTATGCTTTTATTTTTTGCATTGTAATCATTTTAGAGACATAAATTGAAATAGGAGAAAGAAGAAATTGTGCCATGTGTCCCGAAATTCAATGACAGAATATCCTCTTTAACTATAAATATGAGCAGTTATTTGCTAAGTCTTCAATATGAAGAAACATTGTGGTTTCCTATCGTGCCCACGAGCATTAATTGGCTCAAGAAAAGTCGGGCTCAATCATTTGATAAATGTACATTCGTCCTGACGATGGTGCTGATAGCGTTCAAAATACATTAGATTAACTACATTATAATGTTTTATACTTGCAATCCCAAAATATGTCTAAGTTAACTGGACTTTATTGAAACAGATAGCGTGAGAGATTCCTATGAATAATTGATTTTTCAACATCAATAAATAAAAAGGTTTTGGATAAAACCCATTTTTCATCAGACTGCAATAGCTTACACAAGACATCTCCACGAGCAAAAAAAACCATCTGTTGTCCCGCGCATTCATTGCTTTCAGTGTTAAGTCCATTCATCGTGGGATTAGGCTACTGAGTTGCAGCAAACCAACACAATTCAAGCGCAGTCAGTGAGTCTCCCATGAGTCGATAATTAAGAAAACGTTTCTTCTCAAAACCTAGACTTTCGTACAGATTTATTGCTCTTTTATTCCAATTGATGACCTGTAGATGAACTCTGCATACACCAAATGACAGGGCTGTTTGACAGGCTGCCTGAAGTAATATTTTTCCAAGTCCGTTCCGTTTCCACGATGACCAGCTTCTACACAAAGTTCTTCGAGATATAGTACTTGACCATCCTGTATAGAGAATTTCCTATAACTAAAAATAGCCCCAACAATCCTTCTTTGACGGCGATCTTCCGCCACAATGCATACGAAGCTTTGCGTACGTATTCCCTCAGCTATTATAGATTCAGTAACTCCTAGCATTTCTAGACAGTTGTGAAATAAATATTGCAGATATAGGATATGTAGAAGATCCTTTGCATCCGATTCATGCACTATTCTAATCAATTTTATCCTCTACAACAGCTGGAGGATTATGAAGAGAATTATGAATATTTCGGGGAAACTTCTGTGTTGATAGTTTCTAGAAAGATTCAAAAGAAAGCATAAAGACTAGATAATCTTTGCGCACATGTTGAAATCCTAAAGCTTGGATTATCCTTATATGGTCAGCCTGTTCTTCATGAATCAAAATGTTCATTCGAATAGGATTAGGATGATGTTGCAGGGCACATTAAACCAATCTGCGATAGAGGCCTCTGTTACGATGTTCCTTGGATACATATATGTGGTCGATGCCCATACCGACGCCGAAACTCGAGTTCCACTCCATGTACGGAAAGCAAAAACCGATTAGAGAATTTGCTGAGGTTTCCCAAGCTGTCACACATTTTCCACGTTGCGTCACTACGTCCCGCTCTATGTTGAAGTTTGGTTTTAGAAACCGCGATTCCACCGCACAAGATTGAGAGACTTCAGATAAAAGATTTGCAACCGAAAGTGAATCGGAATTTGCCGCAGATCGAATATGATAGAGAATAGATTTCATTCCTTTTTCTAAGCGATATCTTTAATCAAGGTATGGACTACTCCACTGTACTCAGACGTGTGACTTTAATATTAAACGATGATTCTTTCTTGAGTACAACGGAAGAGCGATATTCCAATAGCACATGTTATTTATCTCTATAAGTAATTCAGCCAACATAAAACGCTATACGCATTGAGGTCGCTGGTCATTCATGCGATGCAAGATCACGTCAAAGGTCAAAATGTTATATTGCCAGACAGCATACTTACACGACATACGCTTGACAGGCGTTATCTTTCTACTTTTCAATTGCTAATAAAGTTCACTTGATCATGACAGTCATCATGACACACTTCATTGAAATGCATTTAAGTTGCTCTCCGAGCAGAATAAGCGTTTATTGTGGTGATTAGGAATCGAACTTTACAAGTCAGACAGTTATACATAAAATTCCAAATAATTTTTGCAGGCAGATTCAAAGTCAGATAATCATATATAAATTTTTGTGTAGCTGGGAGTGAAGCAATGAAGTCTTCTCTCGGAAGCAGACACTTCGGTAGACACTCCATCCGGTGCGACACTTCGGAAGCAGTAATTTCTTAGTGGCAGTCAATGTCGGAGGTAACAAGTCATGCAGGATGTGGTCTTCGTCGAACATATAGTAAAATATTTTCATGCCCTGCTTTTCTCTTCTTTGACTCAATTCAATAAGACATTTTGAATTGCAAGTTGGGTCGCAGATGAGGCGATAACACCGACGGTTTAATTTTTCCAGTTTCTCTTTGTTTGTCGCATTCAGGCCGACAAAGACAGGATTCCAGTACTGATACTGAGTATGTAATGCTTGTAAACATGCACCAAGTGACGTGCTGAGAGGAAGCGTTTTTCTAAGAACGTAAGAGATAGAAACGTTGGGATTGGGGCTGCTTGTCTTAAAACATTTTTTTTGTTATATTTAGAATTTCTCACTATAGTAGTTTCTTAAAACATATGATCTAACTATCGATTACAAGAGCTAATGATGGAAGTCTAGATATTATAGTGATCATAGTATCAACTGTTGTGTGTTTTTATTGGTATTGATGCACTTTTAAAGGTGTGCTGCACTTTCGGCACATTAAATTTAATTCTCATTTCTTTTTCGGTATTAGCAATCGTTAGTTTTAATTCCAAAGCTCATGCGAGCGCAATTCATTCATAACTTTCTAACTACATCTGATCATTCATAAAACACGATTGCTACCTTTTGATATTATATTAAATTATGTTTCTATGATTCATTAAAATTTATTCCGAATGTCTAATAGTATAATTTCAAGCACGTGCAAAGGTAAGACGCAATATGACTCTCTAAAATTTTCAGAAATCTGTCAGCGGTCAATAATCATCATAACAATTGACAACAAGTCGGAGCTTGTTACGTACACGTATGTAGAACGAATCGGGTGAGATTTCAGTAGGTAGAATGAAACAGTCTTTCATTTGTTCTTGTCAATCAGTCACGTGTTTCTATCTACAATAAACCGATCATATTGTTGAAATCATCGACTTGAATAGCCCAGATGTTTCCTAATTATTTTATGACAGGGAAAGTTGACATCTACAGAAGTCGAGTTGGATATCCGACGTCAGTGAACAATTGACAATAAGTCGGAGCTTGTTACGTAGGCCTACACGTATGTAGAACGAATCGGGTGAGATTTCAGTAGGTAGAATGAAACAGTCTTTCATTTGTTCTTGTCAATCAGTCACGTGTTTCTATCTACAATAAACCGATCATATTGTTGAAATCATCGACTTGAATAGCCCAGATGTTTCCTAATTATTTTATGACAGGGAAAGTTGACATCTACAGAAGTCGAGTTGGATATCCGACGTCAGTGAAAGGTAATAACGTCGGACACAACTTGCGCGAAATTTTAGACAATACAATACAAACGGGATGACTGTCTTTTGTTTAGGGGCTGATGCGGCGCGGACAGAGTTTCATAAATTTTTGAACGTCAACATTTGCTATGCAATGCTGACGTTCAAAACTTTTAGGAATGCTATCCGCGCCATGAATTCTGATACATAGAAGCTAAATAGAGTGTGTGTCATAACAGCAAAAGGGAAGCAGACAGAATGAAATTAATTACGTGTAGACTGACCGAAGAGAGACTAAATTCTATGAAAACATATGTAGTAGTTTCATCATGTACTTGTGCTATCTGACAATTGATTCTTAGGCTAAATCTAATGATATCAATACACAAATTGCTCAGGGTTCTCATATTACATCTTTTAAAACTACCCGTAAGGTTGACAACTCATTCAATAAGTTGGACATCTTAAAAAACGTAATAAAATAATGACCTTTAGAAAACGAAAAAGCGAAAAAACATCATGTTTTTTTGTTTTAAGACACTTCAAAAAACATGATTTTTAAACTTTAGTTGGAATGCTTTACGGGAGACACATGAAGTATGTGCATTTAACGATAAATGGCAGTCGTAAATGATGCCCAGTATTGTCAATTCGTCACAGAGAGGAGAGGATACGTGCAAACTGATGACAATATAGTTCTTTTTCTTAAGTACCATTACTTTGGTCTTGGATTCATTCAGTTTTACGCCGTGGCTATCACTCATTGAGAGACGTGAGCTATTTCATGGACATGGTCCATTGAAGCTGGGACATTCCCATAACGACGTCTAAATGTTTCATAATTTTAATAAACTTATAGTTAATAAGACTTAAGGTTTGTCCTTAAGAGGACAGGTGGTGCGTTCCCACCGGCAGACATTAAACGTTCAAGGCGTTGTCAAACTTTTGACTATCCTAGGACTACATTTTAGAGCCAAACTTGACGAGATCGGTGTGGAGGACCTTCCCACTAGTCCATTTTTCAATCAGCGCTTCTAAAGCGGGGCTGGACCTTACCCCTAATGGTCCTTTGACTTGTGAACATGACTGTTCGCATGTTACAGTCCTTCAAGATGGGATACAATGTTATAATGTCAAATGCGTACTTAATCATTCTAGCCTATAGATTGAAAATCAATCACTTTCTAATCAAAATTCAACCTGTGTTGTTTAGCCCATAGATAGGAGTTTCTAGTAAACAGACACACAATTATGACCAATAATAGGCCAGTAGATCGCGGTCTCATCAACAGCGATAGTAAAAAAATAGAAAATTGAAATGCGAATGATTTATGTGATTGCTTTAGCCCAAGCCCTAGTTTCTTAGATGATTAGTTACTGCGGAAGGTTTCAATTGCGTTGAATTCGTCAATAGACAGGCTTCTCTTGAAGAATAAAAAGGATGACAAAGCCGTAAAAATATGTGAAGAATTTCAAATAGGCATTCAGTGACATTATTGTAAATTTCTATGAAACAATAAACACGCATGCAATATTAAAGATTGTAGTTATTAGATAATCTATCTATTTTCTGTTGCATTTGTTGCTATCATCTATTACCTCAGTACATATAGGCACTACTGTAGGGATGTGTTCATAGCTTTATCACAGCAGTGAAATATCATTCTAATTTCATTTCGATATTGATCTAAGTTTGCATGATCCATTTTATGAGAGGATGAGAGAGATTTACATCAGGAAAGTAAACGAAAGCTAGACGATAATTGCCTATAACTAAGGTGCGGTGATTTTTTAGATTTAAATTTCGATCGATTTTTTCTAATGTCCTATTTTCACGTTTCTCTCAACTATTGAAAAGTACACAGGCCTCATATCCAAAATTATTATAACAATGCGCGTTCAATTTTTATTCTTTGCGTGTTTGCATAGGCGTATGACCGCATTTCTTTTTTTTTGTTTTTGTAATGCTCTAATAGGAGTTTAGTTTAATGTAAATACCAAAATAATTAACCTTACTCTATGTTATTTTTGAATTTTGACGTATTGTGGCCTACGAATGTGCCACATTTTCAGCAGCAATTTCAATCTAGCTTTAAAAAAGGCTGAATTCCAGTAAATCATATACACTGTATATTTAGCGGCGGTGTTTCAATAGTTCAAAATTCCTCTTAATCTTAATTAGTTGCCAAGCGCGATTACCGCTCATTGCAGCTCGAAAAGCGCAATTCACTTCACATTTCATAACGTCAACACCGAATACTATTAGGACGTAGTAATGAAACCTGCTAATTCAGTATTAAAAAATCGACTCAAGCGAAAGAAATCGAAATCGATCGAAGTTATCGAAAATCGAAATTATTTCGATCGATTAATATAATTCCTAGTAACCCTATTATCTATTTTTTTGAGTAAGTAAACGGCAATGAACCATCATTGACAATGACTTGAAAATTCCTTTAAATCGCCGCACCTTACATATAACCCTAGTATTGATCAGCACATAGGTCTATCGTACATTGACGTAGACTGCATTTCATGACTGACACCTAGGCCTAACAGCAGCATGGAGAACATGAGATAGAATGCTTGCTTACTCGTCTTTAACACTGGTGTGTAATTTTTTTATGTATCCAACTAAAGAGTGCGGGAAAGTGAAAAGACATGGATTATTGAAACAATTAGCCTAATAATCCAAGCGCTTCTACAGATTTTACCGTTCACCAAAGGTTTTACATTTGTTCCAAACATCTCTTGACGCTGCTGTTGTTACCTACCCCAGAAAGTTCTCAGTCGCGATGACTGAAATTGAAATAATATTTTGATATTTTATAAACTAAATTAGAGTTCACCATACGAAGTCG
The DNA here is from genome assembly GCA_907163375.1 of Prostheceraeus crozeri. NCBI lineage: Eukaryota > Metazoa > Platyhelminthes > Polycladida > Euryleptidae > Prostheceraeus > Prostheceraeus crozeri. Next base: position 442,053 of record CAJQUW010011011.1, read on the forward strand.
CATCAAAGTCGTTTTCATATTTTCTAACAGCTTCGATAAAAAATGACATAAATTGAATATACAAGCAAAAAATATAATTCCCTCGTTACTAAATCAAAACAATGCAAAAAGGCAAACGTATTGATCAAATCAATTGATCAGACATTCCACAGCATGTATGACTAAGATTGATATTGCATCAACCTTTAAGAGAAAAAATGTTCATTAATTCTGACAGATTTCCAAAGTCTGTGTGCTCAAACCCGAAAAATCCCGACTTTGGTTTCTTTCGGGTTTTATCGGGTTTATGATAAAAGCAATAATCCAACCCGACCCGACAACAAAATTGTCCTACCCGAACCCGACCCGAACCCATGAATTCGGGTTCGGGTTTCGGGTAGGATCGCTCATCTTAAGTCTGAAATAATGTGACATGTTCTTTAGAACAGTTCAAAAACCAGGCAAACAAATACATATTGACAATAGCACTTTTAATTCTTCTATTAACTGTAGCTACAAAATATGTGACCCATTGAATAATGGTCAATTCCGTGAGAAACGGTATGTTGTTTATAAATTCATCTGTTCTCTGATGATTTCTACATGAGTTCTACGACCCGTCCTTTTAGATATCGTTTCCAAGAACATTGTCGTAGTATTGACAGTAGTGATAGTGAAAGTGCTGCATCGGTTCAAATGTCTTCTATACACTTTAATCACACCTCTTCAAAAGATGTCTTTATATTGTCCTTTCTGAATAACCCAATAAAAAATCATGCAACTGAGAATGACTGGATAAAAAATTGAAACCTAAAATTATTGGCAAAGATTAGCTGGTGTGAATGATCATCGCGTTACACTATTTTTATGAATTGCTTGAGACATTGCAAGTTTTTTCTTTTGCGTCTTAACAAAAGCACTAAGTGCTGAAACCGGAATATCTGTGTGTAATTTTATTGATAAATAAAGTTTCGCCAAAAAATGGAATGCTATCTTTATTTATTGTTTATACAAAATACTTTGCATCGGACAGTCATTTGGACCCTCTATGACGTACCAACTGGAAACAGTATCAAAGACGAAGAATCAGGAATCACAGCTGGAGGTTGTGGAGATGAGAATGCTGAGGTTTGCGCTTGGAGCAAAGGACAGGATAATAGGCCTACATCAGAGGTACGGTCAAGGTGGGAGCGATGAGCAAGAAAGTAAGAGAGGCCAGATCATAGAGTAACGACCGGAATGGATGAAGAAGATCCGCTGTGGCGTTCCTAGCATGCTGAAAAAGTGCTGAAAGACAAAGAAGAAAAGCAGCAAAATTGTTTATCAATTTCATCGCTCTTTAGATTAAGGCGTTTCTAAGAATTCATATTATATATATATAATAAAAAATATAAAAAATGTTATTATGTTGACATATTATGTTTATTATCATATTATATTATTAATATAATGCTATTCATATGCTGATTCCCAGAATGTTTCTTAGACTGCGGGAGAGAGATATTCTTTTTAGCAAACAGCCATTCACGGCTGAACACTGTTGCTGTTTTGTATGATAAATGACCTCAGTTTCTTCAAACGGCAATCTCGCCTGCTTCCTTGATTCGGGATGATTGATGACATCGTGGAAGGACGGAACTTCCGGCATTATTTCTCTTGCTATGGTGTAATCATGACTGAATTGGACAGCGTTGTGATTGATATTATAAGGAACAGGGGATCATGGGGATCCTAATGTTTCATATCAATAGTTTCATTGATTAGAGAAGAAAATATTGGAAACAACTAAGTCATCAGATCAGTCATCTAGATCCCCAATCGACATGTATTTCGTTTAAAAAATGTCAGGATAATTTGGTTGAATCCTGCAGCTTTAAATGTTTGCTGCTGCTTCCGCATCTACATTTCAATGATAAGCTTGTTTATCAAATTTCCCTTGTTTAAAAACGGGTGTGCTAATAATGATAATAATACTGAAGATTATTAAATATTTGCTTCAGTCTATTTACAAGGTGATGCACATAGCAAATTGAAAATTTTCTCATCGTCAGTTGATGATCGCTTAGAGAATGAACACAAGAGCTCATGTTTATTCAGAAAAATTTCATTTCATGCATCAGTGAATTAAGCAGCAAATAATAGTCATCATTCATCATCGGATGAGCAAAGCTTCCTTCCAAAATAATTAGTATTTTGTCAATTTTGTATTTCCTTTTGATGGTAATGAATACTTCGACATTGGTTACATGAGGATTAAATATGAAAATGAATAAATTGATTTCCTCCCATAAAATTGACGATTTATTGATGCTTAGGATGATGCATCACGCAATGGGTGAGCTATAGAGCTACTATTAAACCATGCTCATGAAAAGAAAATCCAAATAAACACTAATCTAAAAAACACGATTTTGAAGCATTGGCAAACCACAATTGTGTATCATCGACAAATATATTAACATATCATAGACTATTGCAGAAAATTCATTTCCTTATGCTTTTAATTTGGTGTATTAATCCTCTGTTCTCACAGCAAGCCTTCTTTACATAATGCTTAATTTTTTGCGATAACCTGCGAATATCACAATTTTTCCGTTAAGAAAATTTTCAAAAAATGATTTGACGCTAAAAGTATTTATGTGAATATTAAACATGTTATGTAATTATGTGATTACAAAACATGTTTATCAATTCTGGAAGCACGCACGAGGATGTCGTTGTGAAGTTACATCACAGTTACTCATGACATTCAGCCAAAAGAGTCATGACTATGTGATAACTTCCCGATATCATTATTTTTCGCTAGCTTACCGATTTTGATGACCACCATGTCAAACGGGAGGTCAAAAAACTCTCGTTTTCCCGTTTCTGATTCATTATCATATTCATATGTTTTCTTATATGTCTGCTCGAGACATAAGACATACTGAACAAATCCCTGGGTTGACGAAGGGGAGTATCCGCAAATTTTTAGTTTTGAGAAAAATTGAGTTAAAGTTTTACACTTTCTTCGAAGCCTACGAATATTCAAATTTCACAAAATGGAATGATTTTCGGGTGTGACGAAAATGCAGACTTCTCTCTCTTTCCTCATCAAGACTCGGCAGAAGTGATACTTAGCGTAAATTAACTTTCAAGGCAGCGACGACCAATGGAGTCGCTTGCATGAGCCATTGATCGGCGCAGACTCTCCTTCCCTTCGCCAACGGCAGGGCGAAGCGATGCCCGGTGACAGGGAGCCGGCGAGTGGCTGGGCGCCAATCATACGCTCCAGGTGGATGATCGATCCTACACATTTGGAGAGACATCAAAACTCCCTGCTGACGGACCAAACTCTCTCTCACTGTCTCCCGCCTACAGTACGCACGTTCTCTTGTTGGGAATCAACGACGCTGCTGCGACCCTTCGGCTCACGACCGCAGTCATTGCCAAGTTGACGACTGTACGTACACTCACATTCTCTGCGAACGCCAAATCGGCTCTCTTAAGGGCCACCACCTGCCTTGCACGTAATAAATACATTCACTCACAGGGATTTGGCCTTTTTTCTGTTCGTACCTTGGGGAGGTCGTAACATGGGTAGAAACCAATTCTGGATATAATGAATTCAGTGGTACCTTCCACTTATTGATTATTATCATCTTAATTGCAGCAAATATGATTTCAAAATTTGAATGCTTCATGCGCCCATTTGTAAACCCAAAGTTTCACGCTAATTCTTGCATAAGCCCTTATACGCCTGTCCGTAAACCATTTTTAGTTTCTGTTACTGCGATGGTGGCGATGCTGCAGGCGTATGACAATCAAAAATCATGTTATTTCGCCTACATATCCCTAGTAAACTACAGGATTTTTTAACAATTTTGATCATGAAGTCCTGAATTAGTAAATTTAATGAAGGAGTGTGCTTTTTATGTGCTGGCAGAATTTTTACCTTAGTCCAGTCAACTTATTGCAAATCATGAACGATTCTTATTTTTAGCAGGTCCAAGATTCAAATATTCGTGTTTTGTCTTCTGTCTGTAGTAATGTAATTCAGATGTGGGGGAAAAAGCCTAAGGAATTAACAACTGAGTCTTGAATATGTTGATTTCTCCGCTGCAATAAATAGACCGGCCGTATCTCCTCTCTTCTCAATTTTTAAAATTCCTGTTTTCTTGGAAACTTTTTTTTCAATTTTTTTAATTGAAAAATAATATTATTTCAATAATCTCAACTTATAAATAAAAAACAAAAATATCTTGCTCTCATTAGAATAATTACTGAAAACAAAAGTTCGGGAAGTGAAACAATTCGCATCTTCGATTTTCATGTTTTCCCTTGGGGAAATAGTCCTTTTTCAAAAGCAGCCATTGTTCACAAGAATGCTTTATTGATGATAATAATAAAACGTTTTCTTTGTTTAATACAGTTTTATAGCCATTTTTCGCTATCGCTCAGTGCGATTATGAACATGACTTTCCAAACAGGAAATGGAGCAGCATCACCACTAGGCAGAAAATACTCGATTGTTTGTTGTCTTCTGGATTCCAGGCATTTAGAGCTTTCACATTGCCTGCATTGAACATGTTTTCTAAGCCAATGTCACTGCTGGCTAAGTTCCACAATTCTGAAAGGATTATACTTCAGTGATTCGCAAACTCGGTTTTTCCGGTCGCATGCGGCTGGCTGAAGCATGATGTGTGGCCGGTTGACTAGATCCAAAAATGTGTGTTTTTCGGTCGGAAAGGGTCTGATTTATGAGTTCTCATTGCTTTCATTTCAGTCAACTCAAGTTCAACTATTCATTACAAAAATCTACACAATATCGGACAGTTCCCTGCTTGGATCTATGATTGTATGCGAACAACTGCATGCCACAACTGCACAAATGCATTTTCGTCGCTTAATTATGTAAAAAATAAACACAAAAATCGATTTTCATGCGAGCACACTTCGGATCTAATCAAATCTGCGATTAGTTCATAGTAGAATAGAGACCTATTCGTGTCAAAATTAAACTTCTATGCTGCACTGCAAAGCTATTTACCGAATTATCTGCAAGACTAGCATAATTCACATACTGCCGTTTAACGGTGCTTACCAAATGTGTTATTAAAAGGAATAAAAAGTATCATGATGTATTTAGCTTGAAAAAAAGAATTACAAGCGTCTGAATTTTTTGCCATTTAGGTCGAAATATTATCATTTTTGATATTTCATGAACGGATGCAGTATCTCGTAATGGTCACTTCCTGCAAATAAAATATTCAGAAATTATAATTGCATGACTTTAGCGGGAGTCTCAATTATGAGCTTGTACATGTAAACAGTGACAAAACACAATGAGCCATAGGCCTGTAAATGACGAGATATAGGCCCTATGTCATTTGCTCTTGTTATTAGGCTGACGAGCAGACGCATAGCCATGCGCCACTTTGCAAGCTCATCATCACAGTTTTGATTTCAACATTTATTTGGATGACGAACAGGCGTACCGACATACGCTTGTATGTATGCTCTTTATTTCAACTTTTCCCTTGAAAATTGAGTTGGCGAAGTGATGTCCGCATCATAAATTGTAATTTCCAATAAGATTTCGAACACAGGACCATTTCCAATGGAAAGAGCGACCTCAGGAACCCCCGGTTATGTCTTTATCTCAAAATCTGAAATTTTATGGATACGCTCTTACGTCAACCCAGGGACGAAATGTTCAAATAATTCAAAGGAACAAGCAACTTGTGGCATTCACTAATTTGGAGCGATATCCTTGCTAACGGCCTAATAGGAATGGCATTGACACAATAGCGAGCATTGGTGATGTATCGGTAAACTTTCTTCGAAATGATTTCAATGATGGTGCCGTATATATTCCATGTCAAAGTACACTTTCTTTTTCTCAACTGTCGGAATGCTTCCGCGGAGGTTCTGGGGATGTTTGTCAATGAACCAACTTGGATATCCATTGTCTTTCAATGCGTGTTTGTGGAAAGAAATATCTTTAGGCAGATTATCGTCTGAGTACAAAAGTCGAGTCCGCTGGAAGAGAGTCATCACCATAACGCGCTTGTACCGCTTTGGACGTGTGTGTGAAGTTGGCGGAACCACCCAGCGGAACTATTTTTTACTTCAGCGCGATCATATTCTAGACAACTTCTACTTTATCAATTTCAGCCTCCTGATCATGAATTCAGATTCCGCAAATTCGCAGTCGTTTATTGGAAATTAAAATTTAAAGATAAAGTAAGTAAATGAGTGTTTATTCCGTTAATGAAAATCGTAAAATGCATGAAAGTGACATGAAATGAAACATGATAACGAAAAGTTACAACATTGCACCAAATCAAAGGTACGTATTAATACGTGACTTGCTTTATGCATTGCATTACATATTAACAGAGGAAGAATCATTTAAGACTAAGCTCATCCAAGGAATGAATGTGTGAAGTTTTCGAAATGTTCTTACGCTTGGGATAAACAAATGACCACGTCTTGGTAAACGAGAAGGAGTGGATCGTCAGCGCTGACGAATGTGCTGCAGCATGAATTTCACAGTTGCTGAAAAATTTAATGGTATTGTGATAAATTAATAGCATAATAAGTATTACTAATAATTGCATCAAAAATTGTTTTCCTTATCACTCGAAGCCATGATGAAAATTTCATCAACAAATCTACCATAATATTTCTTTTGGTTGCCTTTTTGGAATGGCTTCTTCTCGAAATGTGCAATGAGGATCTGACTGAATGAACAGCTTAACGGAGTGCCCAAAGACAGTCCGTCGGTTTGCTCACATAACTCTGGGAGAGCACAAATTTCACATTCATTTTCAGTGACTTCAGCAGAGTTTTGCGGTTTTCTTCTGTCAATGGTACCTCACCCAATTTTGGGAATGGGGTGATGTTAGCGATACTATATCTGTCACAGATAATGCTGATCGCCTCCATCACAGACACTCGTGAAGAAGCTGCGAACGTCGAAGGAAACACAGCTCTTCTCATTTTCGAGCTCAAATTTGGGTTACACGATCACGGAGCTCCTTCGAATCTTTGATATTGTGCAAATAAAAATCGGGCAAAACATGGAGTAAGTAGATTACATGGGTAGATTAGCAACTCAGCATTTTATTAAATCCCCGTGTATGCGGTTTCTACTATATTACATAAGCTCGAGTTGTGACCCAATACCAAATGTGAGATAAGCAAATTTTGTAGTTTCGGAGAAATTGACACTGAGATGACTGATCATGATAGCAATGCAGAATTCTCATACGATGATGAAAATCATCCCAGCAGCCATTTATAATAGAATATAATGATTACTAATTTAAATTATTAGTTAAAGTAGTCCTAATGAGGACTGATGGCGTACTTCAATCCGCAAGTATACAAAAGCAATGCTACTGTAACCATTGGATTAATCAGTTCTGAAAAGAACTCAATAAAGCTTTCTCGTGGCAACGAATTAAAATTGATCAGCTTTGGCCCAATATCTTGTAAAAATGGAAATCTTAAGACTTTTAACACTACTCATTCTTACTGCTACTATACTAATACCATAGATTCCAAACACTGCCGCATACACGTTCAAAACAGACGTCTAATGTACTGTACCGACTACAGATGCAGATAGTGGAAATAGAATAGGACAATGGTCAACATAGGTTAAGGAAATTAAAAATAGATATTATAAAACAACAGGAGACCGATGAATAAAAATTAGAAAAGTGGAGGTAAAACATGGAAATACAACGATCCTACTACACCGATACAAGTGAACTACACGTATGTCTGATAATGGAGATAAACAATAGAACTACAATCACACTCTACTACACCGAAAGCAATGAAACTATACACACTATCAATAAGACTACACATGGAAAGTACTATTTCTTCACTTGAATTTGTTATCGCCAGTTCTTCATCGTCTATAATACTTCATGTAATCCCACATTTCTTCATTTGAATTACAATACATCGACCACTACTTCAGCTACCGATTAAGGGATATAAAACATAATACTGCAGTTCGTCAGTCATCAGCAGGTACTCGTCTAGTTGTGTTTCGACCCCTAACCTGAACACTCAAACCCAGACGAGCGGGGTCCCACACATAGTGGCTGACAAAATACTGAATAGGTAATGATATGTCTTGAAAGATATGTCACAAAGATAAATCAAACATCATTCAATTGCTACGTTTCCCACATGTAAACTCATCCTGTCATTCAATTCATTCCATCAACAAATACAGTATGTTTTTTGCGATCCGCACATGTAAACAAATCCTGTACATCAATCTTTGCCTTTTCTATTCCCACAGTTAAACATTTAAACTGTTGATTCTCGAATCCCATAAATATGTAATCGTTGTGTGATTCCATCTTCGCTTTCGTCAATCAGCATTTTGAAGCATACTTGCTGACGTTCCAAAGAAGAGAACCTGTCACTCATGTATTGCATGCGGCATTGACATCTCTGTTACTGGAATTAATACAGAAGTTTATCAAGAAAATGTTGCGAACATGTTCGCACAAGAGGCAGAAGACATTTAAGTCAGAAGGCATTTTATGGAAAAGTTCTGGACCTGATGGGACCCCGTTCTGGGTCCTCCGCTGTCTTGTACATCTCCTTGCTCATCCAATAACCATCTTATTCAACCGCAGTCTGGCCAAAGGCCGCGTCCCCAGTTCCTTCAAGATTGCCGCCATCCCACCTATTCCCAAGGTGACCCACGCGAAAACTGTGTCCCAATTCCGGCCCATTTCTCTCCTTCCTCTTCTGTCCAAGACTCTCGAAAGGATAGTCGTGAAGAAGTGGGTCGCACCCTATCTACAAAACATTGACGATACTCAGTTCGCCTACCTACCCCAACCTGGCTCGGGGTCAACATGCGCCACTACCGTTACATACATGATCATTCTCCGTCATCTCGATCAGTCATCCGGTGCCGTGCGTGTCCTCTCCATTGATTTTGCCAAGGCCTTCGACAAACTGCCCCATAATACCATCCTATCCACCATCATCGACTGAAAGCTACCTTTTGAGGCTGTTTCTTGGATAACTGACTTCTTATCCAATCGACTCCAGCGTGTCGTGCACAACAATGCCACCTCCGAATGGTTCTCCGCACCCAGCGGAGTTCCTCAGGGAAGCGTGCTCGGACCGTACCTCTTCTGTGCTGTCATCGCATCGCTACGTCCTGTGTGTTCTAACACTCGTTATGCTAAATACGCTGACGACGTAACTGTACTCCACTTTATGTGAGATGCACACGAAGACAACCTCCAACGCGAATTCGAACACATTTGCTAGTGGTCGGCTAGAGCGGGGCTTCCTCTAAACACTTCCAAATCCGCGGTGATGGACATGGCCATCAGAACTGGTATTCGACTCGAAGAAATTGCGGACGTTGCAGGAACTGTCATTCGAAGCGTGACCTCTATGAAAATCCTCGGTGTCCATTTCGCAAAGGATCTTCGCTGGGATATTCACTGCAAGGAGATCTTCAAGAAGGCCTCTAAACGCATTTTTGTCCTCAGAAACCTGAAGAGAGCAGATTGTAACGCTCAGATTTTATGGAGAGTCTACCGACAAACTATCCAATCCCTTCTCACCTACTGCCATCCGTGCTGCTGCAATATGTCCAAAAGAGGTTACAAGTTCCTTGTCAAAGTAGAGAGACGAGCCTCTAGAATAATTTTCGGTACTTCCCATCCCATGCACCAGACTCAATAACTACTACTACATTGGCACGCACCAACCAAAGGTCTGGGACCCGCCTATTCCACAGTGTTATGACAACTATCAGCCACCCTTAGCGTCAATTTTCCGACGAAAGGTCCCCAACTCACAGGAATTCTTCCACCCTCAAAAAACCCAGATGTACTGTCCGCTTCTCCGACTCTTTCATCAAGTACTGCTCTACGTGTTCATAATTTCCTCTCTCCATGCTGGTTATCATGCTTCATTCATTGTCTCTTTTGTATCATGAACTCTGCATTGTTTGTAACTGTTTCATGCCTCTGTACTGCGCGCACTGCAGATGTGTGCCAATAAAGTTATTATTATTATTATTAATATGTAATCCGTCTTTACACAGACTTCGCCTCATACATCAAGACTTAACAATGGGAGCTCTCTTATCTCGCGTAAGCCACGCTAAACGCCCTGTATTCACTCTTCACCGCCCCCCAAGAAAGAATGTTATTTTGCAAATCCTTCGTGTCATGAGTCATGGCAAACTTGTATCGGTAATGTCTATTAAATCAGCTTTCATGGGAGTGACTATTACTCCAATGCTCAGCGTATTAACAGGAATATTATCTTAAGCGCAATCATGTCGCAAATTACCTCTAATGATTAAAGATCAAAATGTAGGAATCAAAGGCAGTGATGATAATTAACTTAAGAGGATATAAATGGGTCCACAGTATTATTCGGATTCAAATAAGAATTGAAACATAAATTAAGTGAATCATAAAATCATATGCCTATGAAAAATGAATTAATCCAAATAAATATAGTTGAATTCTAACTGCATAGAGTATATCCATTTGTAACTCAATTTTAACAATAATTATTATTAACCCTAGAATGCAGCCTGCTAGTTAACAATTTGGATTAGAGTCTTGCTGACTTTACAAATCCATTTAGCCTGGTGGAAAGGCTACTGACTAGATTTGTGGAACAAACTTGAAATTTTGAACTTCTACTAAAGTCTGAAGTGTCAATACCGAAAGCCATGGCGTTCGGTGCTTGTTCATAGGAGGCTGAGAAGGCCGCACTCCCGATGTCGACTCTGATCACTTCCATCGCATGTTGAGCACTTTCCCTCCAATTAGGGTTGTCATCTTCGCAGCTTGATCATGTACATTGTGCAGCACATATTCAGCCATCACCAGTACTTTAAGAAAATCTTCAAAACAACTTAATAAGCGATTCTGTTCACAAATGGCTGAAATAGCAATCAATGTAATTTTTTGCCATGTTTCTCGTGTTCCATGTTCATGGAACTGCTGACATAGTTGAGCTATTGAAGGGAAATCATTTTTTATCTCAGCAATATAGTGACATATTGTATAGTGACAATATAGTATATAATGACACGAAGTGTGAGACCGTATCAGCAAGATCTTGGCCCAGTCGCTCACTCACGTCAAACTTCTCAGATTCCATGATAGCACAATTTACAGAGTCATGGGATGCTCCCTTCGTCCCTTTCGTACCAACAAGTTCCCAGATGCATTACTGTCATCCTAAATCTGAAGCATCTGGAAATGCTTCAATGCATCGCTGAAACTATTCAGGATGAAGTTAAGTCCGTACTTTCGAACGCATCTGCTATCGGTCTACAGGTTGACGGTTCCTCCGACCGCCAACAACTGATGATGAAATTTGTCACATGCAGAGTAGCTTTAGACGATTCTTTGAAGACGTTGTTTCTCAGTGCGACAGAAGTGAATAGGAGAGGTGCGGAAGGTTTATTGGAGGCAGTTGGTCTGAGTCTGATAAAGTCAGCAACATGTAATGATGGAGAATCAGATCAATGTGTCCCTGTGGTGGAGCAATTTGATTTTAAAAGTAAAATCTTTTCAAAAGTTCGAAGTCTATCAACTGATGGTGAATCTGCCAATACCGGGAAGCGAGGAGGATTGTGGACTAAGTTACAGGAAGCATTGGGAAGGAAATTGATTTGCCAGCGGTGTATTTGTCATCGAAGTGATCTTGTATGGAATGATTTGATAAATAATATGAGCGAAGTCAGGATATGGTGGATGAACATGAAGGACGCTGTGTCATTTTTCCGCTGTTCACCTCATCGATGTGGAGAAGTGAAAAAATACATGGAAACCAACGGCGAAACCTTCAATTAACTTTGTCAATCCTCCTAAAGTTCGTATGGCGCAACATTTGCTGCAGATGTGTTTGGCTTTGATAGGAAACATGAATGGATGCTTTCATGTCTGGAGTGAAATGAAAATTAATGGTGAAAGAGAGGAAAGATCTAAAGGGCGCGGATTCCTTTCTACGTGGAAAAAAGATGGAATTAATTGTAAGCTAAATTTTGTTATGGCTGATTTTTTGAGAATACTGTCTACAACACAAAAAATATTCCAAGAGGAACAATTGACCATATTGGACATCCGTGCCATAACTATAGAGCACATTATCTAAGCTGGCAGCCATGGAGGAGAACCCATATCCAGGTGGATACGAAGAGAAGAATGATACCAGCAGATCTCAAGCAGAAGATTCACCTTGTGAACCACCACAAAAGAGAAGAAAACTGAATGCTTATGTGCCTACCAGAACATCATTCAGTGCCATTCGACAAGAGGTAATTTTAACAATAAAAAATATGTTTGAGGTCCGCCTGGCGGATGAACAAGAGGAAATACTGAGACAAATCAATGAGTTCGTCGCGAGTACAGAAATAGGTCAAATGTATAGAAATTCCAGGAAGCTGGCAGAGAAACTTCTTGATGAACAAAGCCTACAAGTCCTGTATGATGATATATGTGACATGTTTGCCGCTGGAGATGAAACGCTTTCCCTGAAGCCCATGGATTCAGAGCTGAACAATCGATTTTGGATTATAAGGAAATTCTCCCGACCACAGTCCTCACTCAGAAAGGTGTGCGACGCCATCCTCACCGCCACACCTCACTCAATGATGGTGGAAAGAGTTATTTCACATTACAACTCATTCAGGTGAGAATATACGCTTGCAAAAATCCGGATAAGTTGATTAAAAGTAAAGTAAAATACAGTAAATAGATCATGATAGATTTTTTCGTGTTATCCGGAATAGTCTGAGTTGCAGTAATGCATCTATATAATGCTGTTCACATGTATTAGTAATGTATTGAAAGGTTCGAAGACCATTCCCATTTGGGGATTGGAGGATAGGCCTTCGTCATTTGCCATTAAGAGAGAAAATCGAACTTTTTCTCATTCAAAAAATATCGAAGGCCTACCTACCAACCCTCTTCAAATGAATACAATCCTCTAACATTTAGATTGTTTTACTAATATCAAGTAGGCCTACTGTTGAATAATTTAAAGTCACAGTGTAAATGTCTTAGTTGTATTAGTATGAAAGGCAACAAAATTGCGCTTGCATATATTAATCAAAATAGGTTGTAGATGAAAATATGTTATCTTAGTTATTTACTATGACATTTGATTGAGATTCCGTCTTGCATTTCTTTCACAATAATGGGGAACACTAGTCGAAAATGTAGCCGGTTTGATTTGAAACTTATGTAAGGTCTCAAACCGAGAAGAACTCAGAGAATCATCAGCATTCTAGTGAAAGTAATAACGATTTTCCTACGATATTATGAATAAGTATGATAAAAGTGTGGGATAGTTTTGATATGATTTCATTTGTACGCTTGCAGGTCTGCTCATCGACTATCAATGACACCACAGGGGACAGCAAACCGTCTTTCGATTGCCTTGAATAGACCTACGACCTCCAAATTCGATCCAAGACCGTTGCCAAGTTTTTGCTAAAAAAAGAAAGACGATTCAGAGAACCCTCATTTTGGAACTTTGCGAAACGTGATTGTTTGGCTCACTTTTTTGACTTTTAAGAATGACTTCTGAGAAACAAAACGTCTTTTTTCTTCAAATGGTAACTAATTCCAGGAAGGGATTTGTCTATGAATACTCTATATTTTGACTCATGTACCCATTAATTTATATAACATTATAGAGATCGATGAGCAAAAATCTATCAGTATATTAATTCAATTATAAAAATTAGCCCACCCACTAAAAAATGCTTAAAGTACGCCCTGTAGTAAAGAAGCAAAATGCAAAACTCCTCTCTTTTTGTTTAATGCCTATTTTGTGAAAAGTTGGCGCGCAAACTGTTGACATGACTTTGACGTCCATGCCCTCTAGATGTTTGAACAGGTTGCGGTCGTCATTCATCGTCTGGTTTTGGAAGACCGAGGTGAAAAAAGCTGGTTCACTTTCTGATTTTTGCAATGTATTTCACGAAGCGTCCGCTGCACCTCATTACAATCTGCAAGCCTGAAGATATGAAGAGGACGCTTGGTGAAATATATTGGGAGAATCAAAAAGTAAACCAGCTTTTTCACCTCGGTCTTCCCAAACCAAATGTATGGGCGATCTTGCAGAAGGGCCAATGCCATTACTATGGATGTCAGGGTTGGAACCGGCAGCCGGCCGGTGTAACAGTTTATTTTTACTCCCTGACAAAATTTACTCCCCAGTAAATTTTTCCTAGGAAATTTTTATTCCCCCAGTAAAATTTGCCTAGGAAATATTTACTCCCCCCTGACAAAATTTACTCCCCCAGTAAATTTGGCCTAGAATATTCTACTCCCTAGTAAATTTAGCCCATCCGATGCGTCCTAGGATATTTTCCTAAAGATATCCTAGGAAAAATTTACTGGGGGAGTAAAACTTTCCTAGGCAAAATTTACTGGGGAGTAAAAATATCCTAGGAAAAATTTACTGGGGAGTAAATTTTGGCGGGAGTAAAAATTGACTGGCACACCGGTTTCAGCAACACCGGCCGCCGGACCGGCCCCGACCGTAATACTTTAAGAGTATGTAGATGTAACACAATTTGAGAGTATCTACACGCATGTTTTGTGACATAAATATTACGAATTGTTCTTCAAAAAGTTAAAAAATGATTACTGACAACTTTTGCATATATTCAATACATACTTTATCTCAAATAAAGTCTCCAGAATCCTATATTCTAGCATGAATGAATTTTGGAAGCATCGTTTATTCCTCAGCCTATCTATTGCATAATTACTCCTGATCTTGAATAATTTCACTACATGGGATAGTATATATGTATAACACGTGGAGCTTAGAGATGCAATGATAAGTGGATTTCAATGCAACCTGAGGGCCTGCTACCCGAACATTTGATAATGGATTGTGAATAATTGTTTGATAAGTTAACGACACGCGATAAATTTTGATTGACGCTGTACAGGTACAGCAACACTCCCACTCGGTCTTAGGACACTCACTGAAATGAAAAACTGATGACAAGTTTAGCGAGCTCATTGTTCCAGACTCTTATGCGTCAACTCGCGATCATCAATGTAAACTCAAAAGATTTGAATTTAAACTGTAGTGGAGAGAATTTTCCACTACAGCAAATCACCGGAATTCCCTCACAAGTGAAGAAGTAAATCACACTTCAGTGAATCACTTTAAATCAAGTTTGCACGTCGCAGTCAAAGCATTTCGTAAGATCTGCATTCAGTCAGTGCCCGTTTGAGTCATTATTTTGATTATCTGTTTCAACTTGCTTGTGTTTGAATGATATTGAAAGTGTAGTCATATAGTCATGTTGTCATATCATAAATTATAAAGTAGGCCTACACCCCATTAGATAAGTAAAAAAGTCATTATTCGTATTACTGCTTATCGCACAAAACATGATATCAAACTGCGAATAATTGAATTGCATGATATTGAAATAGATAGCTCTTGCTTATACGGAGTACCGGTAGGCCTACAATACATGCACTTCATGTATGCTATGTGGAAATTGAATAATGTCTGATGGCATAAGTTTGCATAAGATCAAAGCCTCAACCAACCAGTATAGAAACGCCAGCCACCGTCCAGTTCCCGACCGGTTGGTTTTTAATAACCAGATCACCGACAGGTCAGTTTTGATGATGTCGGCCACCGGCCCTGCCCCCCGGCCGCCATAAACCCGGTCGGATACAACCCTGATGGATGGTATAAGTTAGGGCCTATTAGCTTGGACCTCTATTTTACATTTTTAAATTTGGGAATTATCATTTTCGTGAAAGAAAAGCAATGAAAGGTACACAAGAAGAATGAATAGGATATATCACATCGCAACAGATGTAACCACCAAGAGACATGTTTTGGCTGTGAAAAGAATGAAGAGGACTCCTTACGTAGTGGACTCGTGACGAAAACAATGAGTTGTGCAAATGATCCCATAGACATCCTGATGTGGGAACTCGGAATCACTATCCAAGTAATGATATGCAGGTGAATAATCGAGTATCCGTGCGAACACTATGCACTTCAGTCGTACTTCGTGCACTATGCACTTCGTCAAACTATTAAAAGCAAATAGGCTTACCTTGCAGCTTTGTTGAAATCTCATAAATGAGGAATCTCATGTCAACCAAGCTGAAATGAGTAATCTTTGCTTAAGATTTACAAATTCAATTGCATATATTAATATTACAAATGCTCTTGAATGGATTCGAACCCGCCACTTCCGAGAAAGTTGTTCAAGTAGGTACTATACTATGGATACAGTTTGGGTTCCAGGGGACGTCATGTTATATGATGTCTTGATACTGACTTAATATGCCAATAAATCGTGTCGATAACGTGCGAATGGTCGAGTGATTATCTATGAAATGAATTTAATCCTTCATAATGAAATATAGGATTCATCGTATACAGTACATGCACTCTCATCAATAAGGAAACTTGGATTTTTCCGGTTTTTTGCGAGAACATAAGTAACAGCGCTACTAGCACTGGAATGATAGAAACATTCATTACAAAATAATAAGGTGACAAAACTTCATTTGACAACAAGCAATATTCCGAATGAATTTCTGGAGGTGTCCCAAGCAGTTTTCGCATCCCTGGCACAGACCATATGCGCCTATAAATCAAGCTTGATTTAAGCCTTGTGCCTCAGCAACTCTTTTCAAAATAAAGATAAAATTCGGCGAACTTACTCGTAGATTATGACATTACAAATCTGTCGACAACACAATAGGAGGTGTCATAATTTCATTTTTTATTGACTGCCTAGGTCTAGGTACTTGTCGCCAATAACAGTATAAGCATCAGATAACTGCCTATTCCTACACTTACTTGTTCATGAAAAATAGAATGCATAATGACATAATACTTTTTGAAAGCATTCTTAGAATGCATTCTGAATTGTGGTTGCAATTCGTTTCTAGGAGATTTATTGGTCGAACGTTGAAGGCAATCAGAATTTGAAATTATTTATCCAATTATTCTACAGTCATCTGTTCCCATCTTTTTTACTACCCGCGATCTCAAACTCGCCTGCATTTTCATGCAGTAACCATCCGCTCTGCTACGCAAAATTATTTTTCGGAAAAATTTGAGGAAGTGACATACTTAGAACTCCTGATGTGATACTATTTTTCAACAATTCTTTTAAAAATTCAGCATGGATACATCAGAAGAAATCAGTAACAACTCATGTAGTCTTGGAGTCAAGAACATTTATTGTATCCCTGTCGAAGAATATGTAGATATGATAAATTACTTCCTTATTCCGAATACATGGGAAATAATAGTAATTATATTATATGTTATTGTTTTTATTGTTGGCATTGTAGGAAACTTCCTCGTTTGCTTCGTTGTACTTCGCAATGAATACATGCGAACTGTGACCAATGTCTTTCTGGTAAACCTAGCAGTCAGTGATTTCCTTGTGCTCATATTTTGTTTACCATTCACGCTAATTGAAGACATCAGAGAAACTTGGTATTTCGGATCTACAGTGTGCAAGCTAGTCAAGTATTTGCAGGTGAGTAATTTTCTTCTTTTTTCATGCTTCTCAAGTTATTAGCGCATAGAAATGCGGAATCAAGAACTCAGAGGCGTTATCATTATAGACCCATTATCGCAGCTCGTACATCTATAGTCTACTGTAGGTTACCTACGAGTAGTCATTATGCAACACTCAGCTACATGGATATTCATGTGTCAGTATTTTGTTTACGCAATTCAAGAGACAAATAATGGAACATACATATTTTTGAGGCAATATTCATAATGTGCCTACACATAGTCTTGATGGTTTGCCAAGTCTCATCCATACAAATATTTTGAACATACAGAAAATGAAATCACAAGCTTCTTGATTTGAAAAGTACATGATTACAAGAACAATTGACCATTTTGATGGGCTCACCATTTCTTTTAATCTCATGAATTTTTACCAGGGAATAAATGCCCACTTTGCTACAAATCCGTCACTAAACAGAACTTCTGTGATTTCAAATGTGAAACTCATGCATAGCCCATGCATTCAACATGGAGAAAAGGCCTATGGTGCGTTAAGAAAGACTCCTCGTACTTATTAGATTAAATGTTGGAAGTATAATATTTAAATTACTAGAATCTTGCTGTAATATTTCAATTAATGAAATCCTATATGCAATAACATAACTTGTGTAAATCCAGCAATGAAACAAACGAATGTGTACTAATTTTTCCAATTCAACTTACTTTCAATCCATCTTGATATCATCTGGGTACTTTTATATTTTTAAGTATGATCTGAATATCACTAAAATAAGGCGACTGTGGTTCAGAAACAATTTTTCTGTCACCGATAAGAACCACCATTTATCTTTTGCATCTATACATTTGTTCTTCCCATCCCAGAATAGTTCTACACAATCAGAATAACGTCGTACCTTTAATGAGTCGTGATGAGCAATAACAACCGGCGATTATACAACTATCCACTGAAATCATCGGTATTTGCTTCACGTGCCTGGAATACAAATCTCCAATTGTCCTTTTTATCCTTCCAATAGTCTCCAGCTAAAATAAATATTGGTTCATTAACAGAATTCAGAAGGTGGCAATTATCTTTTAAGCAAATTTCTTCCTTACAGTGTCAATGCATCTATCATCATAAATCCAAGGCAGATATTTTGACTCAGAGTTTTCAATTATAATTTTATTCACGACATGTGACATGGATGTGACTAAACCGAAAGGTACAAGCATTGAAATAGCGCAATGAAGTAAAACTCAAAATAGATAGATGCACGGAAAAGGTAAAAATATCATTGCGTACAACTCACACCTAATCAAGTTATTCCACTTTTCTTCTGCATATAGGATAGTATGTAAGTTCGAACAGTCTCAGATCGGGGAGAGAGTTTCAGAATATTGGATGGAACTTTGCGATAGACTTCTCCCATAAAACATGAGAGAATTTTGACCATGTCTGACTGTCTTCCTTTTCGGTTGCAAAAAAAACGTTATGGTGCACACCTGACTGACCACATAAAGCAAATTGCTCAGTGAGAGGCAATGGAGCATAACCGTTTAGGAATTGATGATTATCAACAAATTCTCGGGTTTTTCATTTTTCTCTGAAAAATAAGTACAATATTTGCTAATATTACGAGTATAGTTGATATTGCGAAAATTTGTATATCGATCACTCAAATACAGCAAATTTATACTGAGCGTCGTTTGTCTTTTAATCAAGGAATTCCTGATTTTGAAATCTACAATTTAATTTGCTGATCATTTCTATATTAAATGGCAACATAATTCGACATTTATCAGACTATTCTTGAATTAAAGTGAAAATTCTTTCGTGTCTTCCTATTTCTATCTCAGATTTCAAATCAGTTTCAACTATGAAATTCTCCGCAGAATTTACTCTATGAATATACATAATTTCTTTTCTACTATGATTTCCCTGGATTTGCAACTGATGACACAAGGAATCTGCTTTGAATATTAAGAAATAGATATCAGAGTAAGCTATTATTCCATTATTCGATTATCAGCTAAAACCAATAGCGTAGCAGTCACAAAGAAATTAATGACATTGTCTTTTTTTATGAATGTTTCATGCAGAGACTTATCACAAGGACACATAGGGGCCATAGTCTTCACATCCACGAGATGATTGCGTGGTTGAGTGGTGAAGGCTTGCCTCAAACTTTCGGAGCGTATTGGAGTAGCACATCATTAATATCACACAGCTCAATGAATCCAAGATACCGGTGTTACAGTATACGTTTTCCGTCCATCTCTTTTACTGGCGCGACATCGAAATGGTGTTTACATTTTCCGGTCGGAAATTTAAAGTATGTTTGTCACACTGATTTAGAGTTTCCGCTTTTCTCTTTCACCCCCTCCCCCGAACTAGCTAAGACTGCATGTGTGTATTTTACCCCCTCATTAATCTGTTACCCCTTTCATGAGTATAACGTAGGATATTTAGAATAAAAACGAAATTCCATTATACATTGTATTTTTTCAAGTGACATGCATTTATCATTTTTTTTAATCTTATACCATTACTGATTACATAGTAGGTGTTTCTTCCCTTTATAGCGTCAATGGTATAAACAGTAGAGCTCCATGTGGTCTCCAACTTGTTTCCTTTTCTGTCATCTCTCCTCTTGCTTCTCATGAGCACTTTGTTGTAAATCAAATAATTCAATAAGCAAACGTCAGTTGACCTAGGGGCTATTCAGTAACGCAGATATCTGATTCTCTGTTTTCGATCAGAAAAACAGATCAGGGGGTAAAAGCAAGTCATAACACCGGCATCCTTTTGTAGTTGTCGTAGGGCTCTTTCATTCCAACGGCTGTCAAACATCACAGAAATCTCTATGGGTCACCTATATGAATTCCCGCCAACCTCAGGAATGTACTATTTTTCTGCAATAATAGCAAACATGCTCTTGCAGTGCTTCATTACAAGAATCATAAATGCGTTGTCAGATACAGTAGGCCCCTATCATGTTGTAACTCCATATTAGAAGCATATGAATTTATTGATGAGGATATTCATGCCCGATTTACATGTAATTTGCTTAATATTGGCATTAATGAACCCAACCCGGTAGCAACTGCGTTCCCAAAAATAGCCTACAGTACATAGTAGAGCAGGTAATACTGTGCGAGCATTATAAGCTTAATAAGTTAGAACTGAATTAATTTATTCGTAACTATTAATGTTGCAAGATTGATGAAAGACACGATGAATGCCTACAACTATGTTCGATAAAATATGATTAAAAAGAATGAAAATTGGGAAATAAATATTTCTACAAGCAAATTAATGCACCGTTAGCTATTGAAAACACCAATATATGCACAGTAATCTGTGCTACGTTTATTTAGATTCTATTAACTTGCGTAAAAGTGATGCTAATTTCTATTTCTCATTCGATTCATATCGTACAGACCTTCAAATGTTGCAAGGATATTCCTTCAACAGCGTCACATGACTCAGCAACCACCAGCTGATTTTGCATATAATTGATGTAATGGTGTGACATTCTATTTAACTTGTATTTCACAAGTTTCCCACAGAAGCCTCATGTCCCTACCTATGGGAATTCCCGTTCACACACCATCCCTTTCCCCACTTCACCTTGGGAATTGCCATTTCTTCGGAAATTCTGTAAATGGGACAAAACAAAGAAAATTCGCCGTAAACAGAATCACAGCATGTGTAGCTCAGCTATAAGATAGAGATCACGACGAAGAAGCGATAAATAATTAAAAAAGTAATAAAAATGACATGTATGAATTATGTGACTAGAGTGCAGATGCGAATGAAGACTGACTTGCCAACGATGATTCAACTGCTTTTTGACAGCTTATTTGACGAGCAACACACTGCTGAAAGGATTGAAATATAAAAAATACACATGTAAGAATGATCAATATTTATTCGTTGGTAGCTGTCAAATTTTATGACGTGACTTGACAGTATCAGATTGAAAGTTATTGATTCAAAGTGAATGACTTTTAAATAATAGAAAGGCTCTTTCATTTACACGTGCATTCCCTTCATTCATTCATGTGATGTTCATATATAAGCCTTATGATCAAAGATCGGCAGTGATAAAGTGATATCATTTAATTTTTAAAAAATGATGTGAAATGATATCATCAAAAATTTTTGCTCCATTATATTTTCTTATCATAGATTCTTCGCATTTTGTATTGAAGCAAATTTAGACTCTTTCGTTTGTTCTACTCCCGTCCTTCAGCACTGGTTGATTTATGTAGCGAAAAGCTACAGCTACTGTCTGTCAGTCTGTCTATCACACAAATTGTCAAGCAACTTATTAATAATACTGTCTTGATGTTTTTGAAGTCTTGACTGTAATCTAAATATTTTCAGTCTTTTTATGTACTTTAGATGGATGCTGTTGGCCCAACCAATTTCATATTGTAGGCGTATTTGTAATTCGAGTGCACAAAACTTTAATCAAAACTTCCAATGTCTAATGTATAGGCCATGGGCCCTACTTAACTTTTGATATACAAGAGGTTTTGTATGACTAAACTGCTTTCTTCAGTCTTCCATTATTTGGAATATATCGATGCTTGCTGCATGCAATCTAAGTTCAATTTCATTGCTAGGAGCAGTAAAAGTAGTACGATAGTAGTGTAAATCGAAAAATTCATATGACTATTCATATGATTCATATTCATATATTCATGAAATTCATATTCATATTTACGGTGTAGGCATACGTATATTTCACTAAAAATGGTATATTTTCATTATGAAAAATATAATGATATCATTGCCGATATTAGCTTTTCGTATATAAATAGAAGCGCGAACCAGTTGTTAGTTCGAACTAGCAATATCATGCGGTTACCTTAGCGTTGAATTTGTCACTAAATACTAACACGTCGGAGAGAAACTCAAAAATTATTCCTGCTCCAATATCCAATTATACATTTTATGCCCTATAGAGATCAGTGATGGCTTTTATGTAATCTGTCCGTGTATGTAATGAGCCAAATAAACTAAAGAAAGAGAGCAACTCTTCTGAAGAAATTATTCCAATTCCATTGTTGTGGTTCTCTCTGAGAAGAGGATTATGAGTGCAATGTGTCCGTACTACCGTTTGGCAAACAGAATTATCTGCTTCTTGTGCGCTCTTGGAATAAAAGTCCGATGTCACTCAATAACAATCAATTCCATCTCTTTATGGAGTTCTAAGTGTAGTTTTACTTTGAGGTTGTAAATAATTCATAATTAACTAATCAAATCAAACTGAGGAATTAGATTCAAAATATTTGCTCCAAAAATATTGTTTCTTTTCGAGTCAGTCTAGAACATCTACCATTCAAATAGTTCTGTTTGCTTCCATAATTCTGTAAAACATCTTCTACGTCATAAAAACAGATGTCTTTGTTTGCTAATTCTGATGTCATTTGCACGCATAAAACGCCGAATATTGATGATTATAATGATTATGATTGTGAACATATTGAGCTTCGAATCGAAGCTGGATATCAACTTTGAAAAATAAATACTTTGAGGCAAAGTGCTTTATTGATAGTGAACAGTCATTCCCCGCAATCGCTCATGAAGCATTCATTAATTTCATCGAAGTTGCTATCTGATTCCAGCGAACTTTCTATAGCATGACTACTGATGCTCTGAAATTTTCTTTCATTTGCGGTACCACTTTGCTTGTTTACAGCTGCAGCAGACACAAAAGATAAATTAGGCATGTGGCTAGTTTAACTTGAGGATCTGTCTAAATTAGTATTCAAATTTCTGAAATGTGCAATCAAATTGTCTGTCAATATGTTCTAGAATGACACATTCACTATAAAAATTGAGTAATTTTAGGTGTCCGTAGCACTGCACTAATGTGGAAATCCAAAAATTACGGCTGCACTATCTAATCTTATAGCATGTTTATGTAATGCGCAAACAGAAATTGTGGACCACATGGTTAGAGATATGTGAACGTTTTCTATCATACTTGAATTTGTTGATGCATCATAGACTGTGTGAACATCCATTGAGTTTTGCGTACATATAAAAATGCATGCAAGGTGCAAAGTGAAGGGGATCTTATGATGACTATCAATGTTCGCATTAAACACTTGAAGCACATGCTAAAAATCAGCAATTTTTTTATTTCTAAAGAATTTTGGACTAGTGGTATGGAGCTCACTTGCTCAGTCCTGTTCTTTAGTATAAACCTGATACATTATTTCCTATTGGGAAAACATAGTGATACATGGAGTTTTTTCTTGGAATAAAGAAGTCACATTCTATGTTACGATCGGCTTTCGAATTCTTGGGAAACAGGACAGGAATTTCCAGCACACATCTCCAAAATCCACTCATACTGACGATCTCAGTCATTATCTGAGATACAATATGAGATACAATATACAATACAGACTTCTTCAGCTGCTACTCTAAATTGTCTTCATGCACTTTTAAATTCCAATCTAATTTTCAATTTCATTCTTTGAATAAGTTATTTGTGAACTTTTCTGCCAAGAGAATATTAATGAATAGATATTTTAATGCGCATCCACACCATATTCATTGATTAATCGCTCTCGTTCACGACGTATTTCTGCTGTTTCTGAAGTGAAAAATTGGGACACGTCAATATACTTTTCATGTCAATTCGCTTTTTTGTGGCATGTTTGAATTAACGAGCAACATTCACATGCACTTCACAGCCAAGCATAGAAACTAACGAAGACGAAATGCATTTGTATCATTAGCAATGTCATCAATTATCAAAACTCTGACCAACTTGTCGGGTATAATGAGGACACTGTGGAAAGCAGGATTACATGTGAAAATGTTACAATGATTTACATCTCCGCTCGTTCAATTGCTTCTTTGTAAAGCTGCAAGAGAATATTGATGCATGAAAGTGAATAACTGGATAATTAGTAAAATTTATCTTATTGTGCACAACACTAATGACATACGAGCGTAAATGACAACGTTTTTTAGAAATGAAGTGATTATTGACAATGTAGGCAGTCTTAAGCGTTGAAGATTGATTTCTCAAGAGAAGTGACATGCAGCAACATTACCGTATGTATGGGGTAACCCGTTATGCGTGAATATGATCTCAACCGATTATCACCCTTCATTACAAACTGATTGACACCATGTACGGAATTGCATGGCTAAAATGGAATTATTTTGTCTACGGAATAATCTGGCAAAGTGGGAGGCAGTTAAGCTATACATCGCTTCTTGATTCACCGGACTCCATTTCATCGTAATGCGATTTATCCAACATCACAGTTGATTCCATCGATTTGAAAGAGGATTTTGAAATACACCATGTCATTGATTCAGAAGGTTAAAATGTATTTAACACTGAATTTTCCTGAATTATTCATTTATACAAATTCTAACACAAGTATCATAAAACCCAATTAACTGTCCGCATTATTTACTGACGCCTACACTTCGGGAGAGAAGGTTTTGACCGAAAACCCATAGAGTGATAAAACCTTGGTTTCAACCTAAGCCGGCGTTTTTGGAGAAGTAATACTATCTGAAATTTTATAGTCTAATGATACAAGAACTTTTCAGCAACACATCACAAAAAGTGCAGTTTTAAATCTTGTTGTCGATGTTTTGCGACCGTTGTGTGAAATGCGTGTCACAGGGTCCTCTGTTCTACAGCGGGGGTCCACCAACCAGGGCATGCAGGAAATTAAAGGACCCGAAATGCAAAGCTGGTTGGTTTTATTCCCTACGAACTTAAAATGTGACTTACTGATGTCGGGATTTGTGTTTGACTATATGTTATTCTCGTTCGCCCATTTTTATTTGATGGCTTTCAATTTGTGTGTTCTGATAGGAAAGTTTGACTTTGCCTGGTTTTCCTGTGGGAACGCTGATCAGTCCGCTTAAAGAGTACCTAAATTTCTATAACTCTATAAAGTTTATACCTTTTGCAATGTTGCAGATAATTTGAGGTTGTCCAATGCTGCAGCATTCACTATTCGTACTGAACCGTTTTCGCCAACAGGGCAATAATCCACGCAACTTGCTTTGCCCACGCACTTCATCATGTATGTGACGAAATGGACAGAGACATGTCCATAGAATTGAATTGCTTTATCTCAAATGTGAAGATAGTTTCCTTAATACCCTTCCCTCGTCATCATGGAAAATAAGAGACATTTTTCTCCAGAATCTGTGCTCATGAGGTCGGTCACATGGTTAGTAGAAGACACGCTCTTCTGCGCCAAGAACTACATATACTGTACATGTACGTTGAAGTTAATAATGCTACTGGCATGATGCTAATAAACAAATTGGAAACGTTATCAATCGAGAAGGGGGAATATCTAAGAGCATTCCAAAGTAAATCTGTAGGTGTGGTTTGGCTTTAATTGTGTCTCACTTGCCTTTACTTCCATCAATTTTGAAACAATTCATCTTAGCATTTGCTTTGATCTATTGGACCCAATCTCTAATTGTTGACATCACAGGAGAGAAATTTTTCAGCGACATTCCAGCGAATAAGACCTAGCGCCGACACTTCGAATGGCAACGAAAATAAGGAGAACAAGGGTGATATTTCTTCATTTTCGACGGAAATGGTGCACACTGACATATCTTTGCTTCGCCAGTGATGTGGAAAGAAGCTTCTCCCTATACGTACAAATGCATATTGACTGATAAAAGTCATCATTTTATCAAAGAGAATCTGATTAATTGTTATTACAAGCTGCTTTCTCAAACGCTGAATTGTATACATATATGTACATTAAAAAAATGGAAAAAACTAGAAATTGACGACGTAATAGACCGAAAGCTGCACCTCAATCAAAAGATATATGTGACTTACCTTTTCCCGAAGCCTGCTGATAACCATAGAATGAAGATTTACAGAGCAGTGTGCTCATGACGACTGCGAATAATGTATAAATATTTTCGAAATTAATTACTTAATATTTGGCTGAAGCCTCCGAAATGCGATTACAGATTACAGATCAAAAGGACAAAATTGATGAACTGTTGATAGCATTTCTAAGGGATATTCGATAATTAAAAATGTCCCCGATCATTGGTTTTAGTTCCACAACCTGTATAGAATATATGTCATTGCCTGTCGGCTTTTCGCATTTATATTTTAAATGAACGACATGGCTGGCATACATGTTCGAAAATACATTATATACAAAAAACTTACTTAAATCTTAATACTATTAAGTTTGTTATAGGTTCCAATTTTAAATGCTAGACACCGAGGCTTGACCACACAATTAAATTAATAAATAGATTGGAATTTCAATAAACATAATTGGTTTGGTTGAATCAATAATTGATTAACGTCAAAATAAACACACCTGTAATATACACATTGTGTTTGTATATTCATTATCATTTCGCATTAGCTATGCGGCAATGCATTTTCACATTTACGCACTAATTGACAAGCTTGTACCCACCACGTCGTAGAGTCAACTACAGGCATCATTTGGCATCACACTGATCTGACATGGATATTAAACACGTATTTGTATATGAAAGACACCGTTGCAATTGATATCAATTTTCCATACAGCAAGGAAAATAAATGACATATAAGGGACAAAAGTTTTTAGTCACGAATGGTTCAGATGTCACGATGAACAGCCGTTTACAAGTAGATTGTAAACATATCACTGTTGAATCGCGAACTTCTTTTTATAACATTCGATGTTAGATACTGAGTACATTGTCGGATAAATTTCATGAGGGAAATTACATTCATTATCGGAAGTACACTAGAGGAATGTCAAGCAAGAATTGTATGCAAATAAATGCAAATGCATGCATTTGAATAGTAACAATATCTGCAATGTAATGTGAGAGAGCCAGTAAGATGACAAAAGATGCAGACTTCATCAAATATTGCAAAATAATGAAAAAATGTAATAAGGGATATGGGCGCGACTTTAATCGGGCGAATAAACACACCGGTTCTCTCCAGTAAAGCGTAGCTTGTATCGATCTAATGCATTTCTATGTAAACCATTGTCAAGATAAAACATACAATTTCAAGAATAGTCAGTCTGCTTTAAAGAGATGTCCCATATTTCAATGTTGTACGGAAGTTCATGATATATTAGTCCGGCAGTCAGAATGAGCTTATGTAGGGAACGAGGCCGAAAGTGAGACTTTCACATAATGATATACACCCTATGCCTACTACGAATCGGCACGTCTGCCGAGTTCTAGTAAGTTCTTCTTCTTGTCAGACAGGATCAAAGAAAAACACATGTAAATCCAATGGGACGCAGATTACAGTTTTTGGCTAAAATGCTGGCTTTGTATGTTTTCTCTGATTGAGTGAAAAGTAGTAAGCCCAAAGTCATAATGTTTGGCATGGAATGTCTTCAGGTGATTTCCTATGATGTCCGTGATGGTATTATCATGCATCTGATCGTCAATGTATGTGAGAATGTGGTTAAATGTGGATAAATTTGCTCAAAATGTTTGTGCTTGACGACATAAAAAGGCTCGCCTATTCTAAATATGCTTAGCTTCATAGACAGGGGTGCATGAACATGAAAGGAAATTACCTGAAGGCATTCCATGCCACAAATTATGACTCTGGGCTTAGAACTTTTCATTTAATCAGAGAAAACATACAAAGTTTCATCTTAGCCAAAAACTGCAATCTGAGTCCCATTGGATTTACATGCATTTTTCTTTGATCCTATCTGACAGGAAGAGGAACTCACTAGAACTCGGCAGACGTGCAGATTATCGATAACCGTAGGGTGTGCATCATTCTGCGAATGTCTCATCTTCGGCCTCGTTCCCTGCAGAAACTCGATCTGGCTGCCAGACTGTATTGCGCAATCGCTTGCAAATTTTGCGAATCGAAAATAGCCTTCTAATTCAATTGTTAAACGCCCGCTTATTACGTCATATCACACATCGCGCATCGAAACTGTTAAAAAACGCGTTACTTCCGTGCTGAAATGCCTCATATTGTGTTTTGTAGCTAGATAATTTCTAACATAGTAAGAAAATTTAGTTCAAATGTGGTAACTGCGGAACTTCAGTTCATCAGCAACAGTTATCGAAATTGTCACCTAATTATTGAAGCTGATTGATGATTTGTACAAAATGTTGCTATCTACATCTTTAGGATCAAATTTGCGATGTTAATGGCGGCATAAAAATATATTTACGAGCCAAGAAAACATTTAGGTAGAATATTATTGTTATACGTCATGAACAGAAATTTTACGAGAATTTACGAGAATCTCGTAGAATGGTATAATACAGTCATAATGTGACATCGCGTTACCAGTCAATCACCGATACTTTATTAAGAGGAGCAAATTGTTGCCCATCTATTATTAAATAACTGCAGTTGACATTGGTTTCTGATACAATCAAAAAAAGTTGATTGCTCAGCCGTATTCAATTACAATTAGTTTTGACAATTAGTTCCCTGTTTAAGTCAACAGCGCGTGATTCATTGTCCCATCTCGATCTCATAGGACACAATGTAATTTCCATCATTGGGAAATTGATCTCAGCCATCATAAGGGAGCATGATCCTTTTTTCCTCCGCTCCCCACTTTGCCGTCCGAAAGTCATCATGGCCTTTCGTCACAATTCTTTGAAATCTCAAGTTTCTCTCTATCTGTAATTCAAGACTGTCTCAGACTCCAACCAGATGTCTGTGAAAGTCGGTCGCAGGAAGGATAAAAGTCCAAAAGCAAATCAATATTTTTTGATGACGATAATAGTGGATAGCCTACAGCCCTATAGCATCACTCACAAGAGGCAATAGGTTTGGTTAAGGCTGTTCCTCCTCAGGACTTAAAGACATGCTACTTCAAATATTTTAATACACGGTCACTCGCCGAAGGCGATCGAGAGTGGTTAATTAACATAATATCTGGTTGATACTTCCGCTCTATCAATCAATGTTGACAGTGTTTTATATCTAATCGTTTTGATCAGCTTGAATATCTGAATTGTCATGAAATCATGCCGAAAGACATCGCTGCTATACTCGGAAGTATGTGCGCAAATATTTAACATCGTGTACGCAGGTTTGATTTCTGTACGTTCATATTATGCATATTCTTGAAGTTGTATTTACCAAACAGCGTCAGCAACCACTTCAGGATATGTAGAAGGGCGACAAATAAAACTAGTATTAAGGCTTGCTCAATTCATTAGACAGGAGGATGCATTAGAATTTTCAGAATCCTTTTTTTGTTCTCGGAAGCTTCCGTATCATATACATGATTCGTGAGTTATTTAAATGAACAGTTTTGCTTACTAGCGCAGGTGAATGTATGAGTAACTCTATATACAGGGTGCGGCATAAAAACGTGACTAAATCTTAAAGTAGCATTACTTTCTAATTATCCAACAAAAATTAACAAATAATGTCTCATTTTGAATACAATACACATATTCAACCATCATCAGCATTGTAATGATTGCATTTGAGGATGAGAGTGCAACGTACATGCAAAGCAGAAGAACTCGAAACTAGATGAAAAGAACTATGACTGACTGAATGGAAAAGCAAGTCTACTTCCAATTCTTCAGATAAATAGTATTCATCATGGCGAAGTCTTTCACTATTGCTCCAGATGACCAAACAGCTTTCATATCAATCATGCTATACTGAATGTTTGTAGGTTTGGTCATCTGCAACAATGGTGAAGAACTTTGCCATGATGAATACCAATTAAGTGAAGAATTGGAAGTAGTAAATGAAAATGTTTGGGTGTAACTTGGAAGAAATAAAACAGGAAAATTCGAAATTTCTGGCGTTCTGCTGAAGGTTGATTCCACAGAATTAGATTGTTTAAGCGCATCACTTTGCTAGAAGTAAAAACTGATTCAAAACGATGACACATGCAGGAACTTACGAATTGGGCAAAAAGAAATGTTCAATACCTTGCGGAGATAGGAAAAATAATCGTGCGTAAGGATTCTGAAAATACCAAGCATGAACATTTTTGTTAAAAAGTAAGAATATAACATTTTCAGCCAAAGGACCCATGATTTTGTGACAACTTCACGGTATCAATGACATTTTCCTGGTTCATCGATTTTGATGGACAGGATATCAAATGGGAGCTCTGAAAATGCTCGTTCTCCCCAAGCCTGATTCATAATTATTCTCATATGTAAAAATTGCAATTTGCAAATTAAGCAATTTTCACATTTTGAGCACTGCTCAGCAAATGGCGCAACGGATACAAGTCTATAATAGCTCATTTTAAAGCATTTTTAAAGCTGAGAATACTAGCTTTCGAATGATGTATGGCACGTGGTTGTACGATACGATTGCGAGGCATGAGAATCGATTGAATTTAGCGAAAAATAGGTGGTCCGTTTTTATGATCAGCCCTATATTTGCAATGTCATTCAATAGTTCAGGGGTGCACAACATGAGGCCCGTGAAAGATTTTTTGTGGCCCGCGAGATTAATGTAGAAACGCCTCTAGAATACCGTAAAGTAGGGGGCGTTCGTCCATCGTGGGTTGACTTCGTCATCTGCAATCTTCAATCCTTTTTAGTTTGCATTTAAATCACTGACGACTTATATCGAATTTTTCTACTTACATCATGAATCATTGTTATATACCAAATTCGTTTGTTAATATTTTAATGTGGTATATATTCCTTGATTCGCACAGTTTGATGTCGTAAATATGGTGTAAATTCAGTGATGAGTTTTTCAGTTGTTGCATCATTCAAACAAAATCGTTTCGTTGCGTGGATCGACAAGTTTCCTTGTGATTCTCAAGGCGCATCAGGAGCACACTGAGTCAATCATGACAGCTTAACTTAGGCACTGGCGTTTATAAGTAAATCGTATTCAGATGTATTTAGATGGTATCACTGCGTGCGTTGCTTGCTTGCAAGTACTCCTCTTAGAGCAAGCATTGGGCCCCACTGAATTTAGGAAAGTATAGAGTAGGAGCCTCAGCGAAAGCATCATCAAGCATGTGACAGACAGGTTTGAATAGCGGAAGGACCCAGATTCAATTGAACTTCCGCTATTCAAACCTTGGCATATGTGACTCAGTCTCTGCTCGGAAATGTAACAACAGGTATTTTGCACTTAATTGCAATTTTCTTTGTTTCGGAAAAGATTTCCCAACAAGTGATTTGATTGAAAAAATGAAGAAATGACCTCGACATTAATTATGATTGAATAGATTAAGTGATTCATATGCTCAGGTGAATCCCTACGCGGGTTTGTGTGATTTTCAGATTGTGAAGAGAGATTGCTGGAAGTTCATGCTTTCTGTGATTTAAGAGTTTAAAATGTGTCAAGGCCATATCATATCACCTACGTGTTGCGTGTTGCGCTTCGAACGTCGTGTGAAACGCAAACACGTACATGTAACCACACAAGACGTCATAACAGTTAAGGACGCATCACATTACCTACGTGCTACATGTACGCGTTGCGTTTTGAGCAACGTGTGAAACGCAGACATGCACATGTAGACTAACCATGCAAGAAGTCATAGCACTACAGCGTCCTAACAAATATGTCTATGAATAGAGTGATAAAAAAATCTTTATCATCGTATTCATAGATCGTCCTGGTCATAACTGTCACATCCAATCAGATTGTCTGAAGTTGAACATTTTTCAACTTCTGCGTTTTGACAGCTACATTCAGATTTCGTAATAGTCTATGACATTTCATTCCTCTCATCGTGTTACATGCTCATGTAGGCCTGTGTGTCTAACTGCTACCTTTCGCGCTTGAAATTTCACTATAGATATGAATAGTTTATTGACATATATCTATGACTGTGAACACGCAACACGTAGTTGATGTGATACGGCCTTTCTTGCTTTTGCTTCTGCTATTGTTGGGTCTCCAGTGTTGATCAGTTTGTGAATGAATCCGACCTGAAAGCTCCATATGCCACCTATTCCCTCCCTGTGTTAACTTGTTTGGGCATGATTGCAGTGTAACTGCTAACATCGCATTCTTCATCTTACACTCATAAACGCTTGTCACCATTATCTGTTTATTAGTAATCCGCATATTATTACTGCGGCCGGACATTTGAAACATTGGCAATTGAGTCAGTCTTCCACAAATTCACTTGACTAGATAATATAACATATATAGAGCCCGCTCAATCAGTTAAGATTGTTTATGATGATCTCTTAAGGTAATGCCGATATCCAATTTCTATTCGCATCAATAGATGTGCAGTTTGACTGTTTTCCAATCAAATTAGCAGCAAATAATGCACCTCACATTTCCCTGCTCTTTCAAAGCTGCAAATCACAAACAATTGAATTGCGATGTGTTACCAAATGAGTGCATCATAGCAGCCACAAAGAAAAAGAAATGGAAAGCTGAAGATCAGAAACATGCTTACTTTAGTTGTACTACAATTACATACATACCGTTCACCTCAAGAGCTCTCTGTTGTGTGAGAAGTCGTGATCTTTCATCAAAAGGCCATTTATGAACAGTTCATTTTTAATACTCCATCTTCATATACAATAAATAACTTCATTTTGACTGAAAAAGAATTTTTTGATTTGAAGTGCCATTACTTTACCGAAATCTCAATTCTGATTGAACTAGATTGATAGCATAGGCCTGCTAAACTAAATACCCTGGTTTTTATGAAGATGTTGATATTTGGTATCGAAAAAGTTATAATGTCAATAAGTTAATTTATTCTCCTACATGGTTTACAGCTTTACACTACTTCTTTCATAATATCCAAGCAAATAACTCCTTGTTCTACACTATCGCCTTTCTTCAGAACAACATGAAATTGTAGAGATATAGCTCTAAATTCTATAAGTTTGATATACTCATATATTCACAATTATATTCTCCTGCAGTTCAGTCATGTTTACATGGCGTTCATGAACATGAAATATTATCAAGTTCACTTCTCTGCAATATTGTGACAAGAAATATATTCCGATTTCTGAGAGAAATGAAAAACGTTCTGTCATGAACGAAATCAAACATAAGGATCTGGAATATTTAGCTTTCCGACTTATAAAAACGAAGTGGAATTTCTGAAACCTTGGATATAACATGCAACGTAGTCCAATATAGATGCCATTATCAAACAAGTTCCCTATCGGCAATTTTCCACTCCATCATTTGATGTTTACAGTTTGCTCCAAATAATTTTCAGTCACTTTGCATCAAGGTAAAATATTTGATCGCGAATAAAAGCTTGGGAAATTCTTTGAGATCCTATGAATATTTCCTAGATTTCCCAAATTATATCCCACTACCTTCTGTTGTCAAATTTTATTTATTGAAATTAATTGTATCGTGTACAATTACCATGGATAATGTGGGGGAAAATTCATATTTCAAAGTTCCGAATTTTGGAAAACACAAAATATCAAACTGTAAAAAATGTCAACAAGTGTAATTTGAAGCGCAATGTTATGATTGCACAGCCATTAATAATTGATGAAGGCGCGTTTATTGCGGATTTATTTAAGAATCGATGACTAATTGCTAAATTCAATCGTGCACCCACCAGAAGAGTGCGTGCTACTTTCCTATCTTAATTTCTGACTAATATTCTCAAGTTACTGATATCAAAAGTAGCTTATGATTGGTTCACGGCGGCAAAGTGCATGTATAAAAGTAGAAAATAGTCAAAAGGCAATGATGACTTAATTTTAGTTATGGAATCTTGCGTTGTGTTTCAATGGCAAAGTAGTAGGTGGTGGAGACCAAGTGAGGCTTGAAGCCCAAAAAACAAAGCCTTCGTTTGACGTATGGGAAATGACAAAGTGGTGACTGAAGTGACTTGGTAACCCTGAGCAAGGTGTTCTAATAAAAAATTTAATCTGAGACAGTACCTGGAGTCACCTGATGGACTTTAAAGTGCCAAGAAACTATAGACATTTCCCATTTCTCCTGTTTAGATCCGGTTAAAGATGTTTCTAGGAAAGCTTTCAAAACTTATAGAGACCTCGCTTTTCCAATTTCTTGCCCCAAAGCATTTTATGGTGTGAGTATTAATGATGAAACGGTTTTTGCAGTAACTCCAAGCTTACATAGCAATAACCGGAGTCATTTTGATTATTTTGTTAGGCTATTTAGGCTACTGCAAGGAATGACACGCGATACACGATGTACCTGTGAAAAGTAATAAATATCGGCTGTGATGTTACCAGCCTACATGAGCATTTACATGCATTTGATAATCATTGATACATTCCAGCAATGATATCCATTGCTTCATTGTTATTGCACATTGCCTCAATGTCATTTTTCAAATGTTTTGCTTTCATTCATAAGACACGCCATTTAAAATACAGTGGTTTTAAAAATGACGCAACTGCAAGTATTGTGATGTAAGAATGAAGTATAGTAAACTTACAAATGACATGTTGTCGACATTACAGTTCTATTTCTCATATCAAAGCGGTTTTTGAAGCTTGCCGATTGATGAAATAGCTAGCTCAGCTAAAAAGAACCATTATAAAATGATGAGATAACAACAAGACAGAAAATAATCAAAAATCGTATTTTTTGTTTACATGCATTTCAAAACTTCGTCAAGATGACTCCAAATGCATTATAGATACATCGGATAACGTAGTGGGCTCGAGTGACACCTTTAATCAATCTTAGATATCCAACAACCTAACTTCTTCGATAGACTACAATGGAAACACACATTAAAAATGTATTCAACATCGTTGCTAATGTGACAAAGGCATTAGATTCAAAATCGGAAGATTATTCAACGTAACTAAGTCAATGTTGTAAAGAGCACGACATTAATGTTCTATCATGGGCAAAATTTTGTGTGTCACTTTAATGCCGATAGGGTCATAAATCCCATCATATAATATTTAATCGACGGATATGGTCTGAGTGGACATCTGTTTGAGCGTATTTTTTTCTGACTCAAATTCGTCGAACAGTAACTAACTCATGTATTAAACGAAGCATTTCCGCTTTCAATCACAAGAATTTATGATTTATTGTCTCTCGCCCTTTTACTAAGGGAATATGCACTAACAGTCTGCAGAGATATTCTCCTTCCTGAGTATCCAAAATTTACTATTGAATTCCAAAAGCTGCCTCTAATTTGTCGCAGCTTTGTTTCCAGCCTTAACTGTCATAATTTCTTCTCCCTTTTAGAGATGGAGAGAGCCAAACATTGGTGGTTTGCTTCTACAATGTTTTAATCGCAACAATAATCCACAGAGTTTGACCATAAAAATCAAAAATATTAATCTGAACTGATTGGAAAAACACTCGCATAACTGGGAGGACTTTTTCCGTCAGTTCTTTAAGAAACAAATCTAAGTTTCATATGTATGATTCGAATGATATGATCAGGAAATGAAAGTTTATTTGAAGTGGGTGGTCGGCTTCATATCATGGAGGTCACTACCATGCTATGATCTGATGCGTCCGGATCATGCACGCAAACCTTAAGCAAAAGTCATTACCAATTAAAGTCAAGACATGACAGTCTACCGAGTGGCTTGATGAATATGACATACCATGATTCAATGATCTCATATTTCATGTAATTGCAATAACTTTTGCTAGGAATTTCGAAAGAACTTAAAGTATAACACCAATCGGTCCATTTATAACAAGTCTAGTTCCTTATTTCATTTTCTTCATGGAGTAGTTCCAGGTGAGACGTTGTAGGTCGATTCTAGCAAGTTCAGTACCCATACTCGTATTGTAGTTTCACATGTATTTTATTTTTTTTTCTTTTCTTCAAAGTTCATTATAAATTTATTCATTACAGTTATATTTTGTACAGTAGGCTTAATCTTAGTTTATTTTATGTAGTTGTAACTGAGATTCCTAGAGGATGATGATTTTCATTTAAATCAGGGCAAGAATACAAGATACAAACTCCGCATGCATATCAACTCCTCAAAAAAGCGGCAATTTCCATCTGAAGTGTCGCGTAGAATTCATTTTGATACATGCATCTTAGTTAATCAGTTGGTTTTGAAATATTATTCAGACGTTTTTGATGAATTGCAACCTTTTCAAATTACAATCATGGCCCTAGGAATTCCGCCCGAACACTCACCTTGAAACACAGTAAGAATCCACTTCCATTAGAACCATCCTTGAAAACAGTGAAAACAGCTTTGTCCACATTTTCCTCCTGATCTTGTTCTCTATTGTCCTTCTATTCAGGATGTACAGCATTTGAAGAATCTGAAACTTGCTTTCCTGATATCTTTCCTGCTTCATTCTGATGTAGCTCAAAGTCTGCATGCTAATAGATTTGTAAGGACTTTGACAATTCACAATGATCGAAGTACATAATGTTTGATCTTATAACAGAAGTGCAAATTTACCATCTTTATATTCTGCAGCTATTAATAGAGTCCATATGATGTCCTTCGTATTCGCACATCATGACAAATATGCCTCCCATTTCAGCAAGGAATAATTTGAGTTAATAATTATGTGTGTTGAATGATTTACTTTGCAAACTTTATAATGTTGAGACAAAGGGTTACGCGGTCAGATTGTAATGCCATTCCTGAAGTCATGGAAGTGATTAATTTCTTTTGATGCCTTATCTGAGGAGAACGATGAGCTGAATCAACAGATCTTAATGAGATACAAATCTGTCAGACATTCATTTTGGATCTCAACAAAAGACGAACAAGTGAACTGATATTCACATCATTACTACATCCGACACATTCCGATAAGAAGACACATTGTCGGTTTTCCCTGGGCATTTGATATTGAATGAGTTTATATGACAGCGTCAGAGAACAATATTGTACAATTCTGTACATGTAGTACCGAATCAGCGAAGTGAGATGCTTAATGATATTTTTAAAGCACATGTGTGCAATAATACATTGGATGATGAAACAACGACAAAGTGGTTCAATTACAAGTAAATCGCGCATCGATGGTGTTGTTTATGAACTCACATGCAGTGTATATGGGCATTTATTCACGCCCATGTTTCTTCTCCAGTGTGCGAAACAAGCGTTCACGGGCATGGAACATCATTACATGTTTGAATACACTAGTCCGACAGCCAGAGCGAGTTTCTGCGGGGAACAAGGCCGAAAATGAGACTTTCACAGAATAATGTACACCGTATGTTTACTAGGAATGTGCGCGTCTGCCGAGTTCTACCTGGTTCCTCTTTCTGTGAGACAGGAAAAAAGCACAGTTAATCCAATGGGACGCAGATGGCAGTTTTTGCTAAAATGAAATGTTCTGTGTTTTCGCTTACCAATCGAAAATAGTAAGTCTAGAGTCACAATTTTTGACATGGAATTTCTGCAGGTCATTTCCTATCATGTGTCTGTGTTATTAGTGTGTTTCTGATCGACGTTGCATTGTATGCGAGAGTGGGGTTAAATGTGGATAAAATTGCTCGAAATGCTTACGTTTGTCGACATTGGGAGGCTTGCCAAATCTGATTGTGTCTAACTTCATAGACAGGGGTACATGAACATCATAGGAAATTACATGAAGATATTCCATGTTAAACATTATGACTCTGAGATTAGTAATTTTTGATCAGTAAGCGAAAGCATAGAAAATTTCATTTCAGCCAAAAATTGCAATCTGTGTCCCATTGGATAAACATGCGTTTTCCATTGATCGTATCTGACAAAAAGACAGATTCATAGTAGACAGGATGTATACATCATTCTGTGAAAGTCTTATTTTCGGCCTCGTTCCCTGCAGAAACTCGGTCTGGCTGCCGAACTACACGAACACGTCCCATAAAGGCGCAGTCAGCATTGCAGTTTAGGGGCATGGGTTTATATGTTGAATATACAAAAGCAGAAAAGCGCTAGTTGAAAAATGTAGGGCATAAATGTCCACAGGCCAAGTCGCTGAAGTTAGTACCAACGTTAGCACCAACTTTTTTCAAACATTTTGCTCGAAGACGAAAACCAGCTCATTTATGTGAAAAAATGTGAAAAATTTGCCTCTGACACCAAAAACGCCGTTTGACAACCATAACATGACAAAAAGTATATTTTATGTCAAAAAATGCAAAAGAGTTGGTGCTAGCTTCAGTGACTTCCACAGGCCTGTATATCTGCAATGCGACTCAAATTGCTACAGCCACTTAACAGCATAATTATTAGTACTGTGACGATTCACAGCAGATATTTCATTGTTTCTCCTATGAGCGAAATGACAATCACTATTCAGTTGCACACATTTGTAAATACATATTTTTAGGCTTTCAGTGTCAGCATCATTTTCTACTTGAAACTTTGAACTTCATGCTATCGAGCTCGAATTAAACAAAATCGATAACTGACTTTTTTCCAAATTTTTGTGCCAAAAATCAGCGAATGAATGTCCTAATCTCAGTATTCCAAATATTCGTCACATTCTTTCTGGTACACATCCTGACAATATATTTGGACTGATTTTGATGAATTTATGACTGGATGAACAAGAGAAACGTCCTTTATAAAAATTTTCTAATGTAGATATCTATGCTATCATGAAGGTCATATTTTTAGGAAGAAACAGATGCCACCATTGAAACGCCCACGTTGAAAATGTATCAGAGAACATTTTATTAATTATGATTCACATAGTTACGGAGTTGTCGGATAAACTAGACCTGTTATAACTCAAAATGCATCATGCCCGCGTTATGCTTCTTCAATTGAGGACATGTTCCTAGGTTCAAGAACACTAGGAGATGTTTTTATAATTTCTTCCCATTTGTTTACAAGCTTGTGACTAGTTTTCCTTTAAAGTGTCCAGGTCTTTGATGCGTCGAAGTAAAATGTCAAACTCGAAAAGCTAATATAAAAACTATACAAACACTGAAAATAAAAATTGATTGCTTCGAACTACAATTGAAATTTAATTACAACTAATTTTTGATAACCCTTCATTCAGGACACTAATACTTCAAATCACTGCTGCCATAAGTACACATACATTGGATCTCCCGGCGATAACAAAAGATGAACGCAGTTGTTGATTGAGCTACTTATTCGTTGATTCATATGATTAATTTATCATTCTTTAACAGCATCAATGAGATACATCATTAGTCAAAATTCTTCCATCTAACGAATTAGCCTTATACTTTTATCTTTCGGCATTCATTTAGAGAAATATGTCACGATCTGGTATCTGATTTCGCAACATTCTCTTGGGAAGTAATTGAAGGATATTCATCTACGACTTCGAATGACAAGGGTAGAAGAAATGATAGCAAATGGAGGAACACAAAAGGGCACTTCAGAGTCATTTAAACATCGTCCTTTTGACATTCTAATTTTTCATCCAAAAAAGTTGTTGTTAACCATTAACTATCGGATAAAATAAAGTAATCAGAGGGTGGATCGTGCTGTGAATGAACTTTAGTGGACCACGCAGACTCAAGCTTTAGATGAGTGGACTATGCCTGGTACAACCTGCTTATTTCAGCACGTGAATTAAATCAGCAAAAGCATACTAGAGTGTATTCATTAGTAAGGGGCAGATTTTTATTCACATTCAATTTTTATCTTTGTCATCTCCTCCAAGTTTCAATGTGACATCCGGGAAAATCATATTATGAGCACTATGCACAGAAGGTGCTTCATTGGTAGTTTTGTCAAAATTCGACCGACGGATGTCCAGAAATAAAAGAAACAAAATGCGCTATTGGTAATTACCTAACTTCTCATTTTCACGACATAGTACTTTTTAATTACCCGGTCACTGAATCAAATTAAAGGGGAATAATTAACGGCACGATTATACTGTCATCATACGCTTATGTTGAGCGCATTGGAATCGGACGAGTCATTACAGAAAATTCGATTCCACTTCACCATAAGATCAGTCAAATGAGTCTCTCACAAAATTCACTTTCATTTGAAGACATTGATTTTTTTATTGTTTCTTTTCCAGCATGTTTCTGTAACAGTATCTGTCCTGACATTGGTGGTTATCTCTTTGGAGCGCTGGTGTGCAGTTTGTTTCCCCCTCAAGTTTAAAGCAACTACCAAAAGGGCCTTTATTTCAATGGTGATCATTTGGTTGATTGGACTCAGCGTTGGAATCACACATGTTGTTGTTATGGATACTGCTTCCTATCCTAATTTGCCGCCGAATGTGACTCTTTTGGTCAGCTGTTCTCCAGTCTGGGAACCGTCTCATACCCTCATTTTTAAGTCCATTGAATTTGCTATCGCCTTTGTTTTACCTTTGATATTTATGTCTGCTACGTATTTCACTATAGGTATCACTCTCTGGTACACTAGAATGCCAGGGATTTCAGGTAAGTAGATTTGAATTTGCATATTTGACAAGATTTCTTTGATACCTTTTGACGTGCGAATATTGAATTTTACTTAAAAATGCTCGATTTGGCTTAAAATTTATTTTGCAGCATGCCAGATGAGGATAACAGCCACTCGCAATGGTAGCCTATTAAATACATTGCGTAATTCCCTTAGACATTACCCTTGCATCCGAATTTCTTGATGGCATTATTTGTACATGCACTGTATTAATAACACTGAGATGTCACCTTAAGTGAAAGAATGCTAATTAACATTTTTGCTCATGGAAGCGTTGCGTCAGTCATCTGTAGATAAATATTTTGATTTGTTCAAACACGGAATTTGATATTCTCTTTACTAAGATCTGCAATGTAATTAATTCCAGTTGCATCATTAAGAAACTTCACGCAAATATCTT
Organism: Prostheceraeus crozeri; assembly: GCA_907163375.1. Classification (NCBI taxonomy): domain Eukaryota; kingdom Metazoa; phylum Platyhelminthes; order Polycladida; family Euryleptidae; genus Prostheceraeus; species Prostheceraeus crozeri. The sequence continues at coordinate 483,275 of CAJQUW010011011.1, forward strand.
ATCATCATGCCAGCAGATTTGATGCATGTAATTATAATTGAATAGATTGAGCAAAGTTCCTCGACCAATCCTTTGAACATTCATCAAGGAAAAATGCATGATATAGTTCAGTGTCAAATTCATTATCAATGTAGTCGTGGAAGTTCATGTGTACTGTATTTTACTCATCCTTCCCCTCATTACAACGGAACGTCATTTTAGGAGCTTTTCGGAATGGCCATATTAACATAGTTTATGATTAAACTGACGATTTGCTGAAGCGATTTAAGTAATTCAATTATGCATTGACAGAAACTACATATTATGATAGACGCTGTCGCTTTGCTTGACATCATAGGCATTATTTATATAGCATCTTGATCTCTACTCTGATAGGACTCAAACAACAGTCGTAGCCAGCCCGGGCTGGGCTTAGAGCCAAAAGCCGGCGGGCCACGACGGGCCTTGACGATCTTGATCAGGTTGTTGCCCATCGCAGCATTTATCAACATTTAATAGTGTTATATTGAACATTATGATATTGCACTGCAACACGAACTACTGCATCTACTTGTGTGCTATATATAGCATTGTATATCTCTTTTTCGGTATATACCCTGATATCGCATGCAATAAGAGTACATTTGATAAAATAAGGTTGAAAATCTCCTTTGAACTTGAAAAATTGACGATTTATCGCAAATTAAACCTTTTGCAGTCAATAATCACTTGGGAAACTAAAACTTGCATGGTTGCTGGCTTCGACAATAGGAAGCACTATCGAGACAATGTCATGCCCATGAATATAGAAGCAGAGCATTGCGGTATCGAGCAGTGAAAACACACTCCTACATGTACTCCCACCGAGATCCGCGAGGCGCACGTGATATGTAATCTCGAACTCTGGTTAAGGACCGATGACTGACTTAGGGGTTGAAAATATCAGGGTCTTCAATATAGGATTACACAATTAGCCGTCGGTTTGTTACTATGTCGCTCAGTTTCACTTTGGAAATGTCAATGTCAATAGTGAAAGTCTGAAATGGAACTTACTTCCGAGACAATTCGGCGAAGTATGATGAACATTATTATGCATATCATACATATTATGGACATATTATACATAATTAAATAGTTTGAAGTCACTCTGCACATTTTTACTTTAGTAAGGTGCTACTTACATGCAAATAAAACATAACAATTGTAGGCTAATTGAATTAGAGATAAGCTGGTAGTAAAGAAGTCTGTATTAAATACAGCGAATGTCGAAGATACTAGTCTTTCGCAAGCATAACGCTTTAGTTAGGATGAACTATAGAAAAGAAACTTATGACTTAAACTTAAAACCACTTACCGGTATAATACTACAATTCACTGAGTATACCAGTAGACTTGTTATCATTTGAATAGCGCAAAATGCATCGCAGCAGTACAATGCAGTCATCGATTCAGCGTCTTGCTTTCTTTATATTGCGATGGTTATGATAAACATTGCTAAATGATAGGGCCCACTGTTCAGTGAAGAATTTAAAGGGCGGGCCGAGACGGGCCCGGAAATTTAGGACCAGTTCCAACTCTGACTCAACACTAAGATATCAAGACTTCTAGGAGATTTTATTTAGTTTGTACTTACATCTAGATGTAAGTGCAAACTAGATGAAGTCTCCTATCTTTTATTCTGATTCGATTTTCAAATTAAATTAAAGTTAAGATTCAAATTGAAAATTAAATTGGACTGAAAGACATGCAAGTCTGAAACATTAATAAGTCTTGTCGAGCAAAGTGACGCGTCGAGCAAAGCGACTTTATCCATTATTATGCGTGCTTGTACATGTACATGTATATACATGTATCATAATGAAAATGTCATGAGATCATTGTTTCATGGCGTGAAGATGGTAGCAACAGCTGCTATTTGTTTGATTGCTTGAGATTCTGCAACTATAAAATGTGTTACACTATGCGAACTTAAAATAAATTCATGAGTGTATCTTTCTTTCAGAATCCCAAAGAAGTTTTCAAAAGCACAATTCTTGTAGAACAACAAGTACTGCTATCGACAATACTCTGCGAAGTCGAAAGCGGGCAGCTTTAATGCTGATTGTCATTGTGATAATGTTCTTTGTGTGCTACATGCCAGTTCACATAATCGATTTTATAAAGTAAGTGGTCATCAGCATGACTTATCATTTACAACATTTATTTCAGTGAAATACGAATTACATGCGCATGTACATTTTCGTCTGGGGGGTCCCAAATATTATGGTAGGTGACAAGGTTAGCATGACAATCTTTAAAAAATCTTTGAAATATCTGGATGCTAAAGCCATTAAATCATGATGCAATCACACACATCATTGTCAAATCAAGTCAAATATGCACTGTATTTAAGTGGTATTATGATGCGAGGTTTTAGGGCCACTGCACAAAGTCAAAATGAACTAAAAAATACACATACAGTGGCTATTTAAGGAAATATTGATGAAATAGTCATTGGCCTACTTCTTGAATTTTCGAGGATCACCTAGATGCTGATGAAGTACAATCCAGGTTCGTGTGGCAGCGAATGGAAAAGCTCTACCCACAAGAGTAGGGCAACGGCAAGCTGAACCCAAAAGCGAAGAAGAATCTGCATGTCGAAATCGGGATCGTCCAGGCATGGAGGCAACATAATTCAGGTGTTCAACAAGATAATCAGAGGCATCATTTTTACGGCAGCAACATATCAGTGCCGAAATCCTATGTACAATTCTTTGCCGGATAGGAAGAACCTTTAACAGATGTGTGATCGAGGAAAAGCGATGGGATCCATAAACTGTATAAGACGAGCTGGTGCATTTAACACCAACTGTAGACCTTTTTCTTTGTTGATCGGAGCACCAGATAAGCCAGTAAAATCGTCAACTTTACAAATTCAAAATGGATAATAGGCTGAACGAGTTTGGCAAGCTACGTGTAAATATGAACGTCCTCTGCTTCATGTTGTTTTCGAATAGGCAATTATGAATTTCTGCATTTCATCACAGCCTAAGTTTGTGTCTTATTGCTTCGAATTTCCTGTTTTGATATTCGCAATGTAGCATATTTAGTATACGAACTTTCTAATAGAGGTACCGTACTTATTTGCTCTAGCTCTCTCACATTCGCACTACGAATTGAAAACTTCAAATCACCAAATGTTGCCAATCTTAAGTTCATCGAATTTTTGCTCTATATCTCCTTAATGATTGCTAGTTATATAGAAAAGAAATTAATAGGAATAACTTGTGCAAGGATTACAAATTAAAAATGCTTAGGTGCATGAAATGTGGAAAGCATTCCTTAAAAGAAACCATTCCAATGTGCAGGTGAAATGGCATTCCACTGTTCTAATTAGCTTCAAAGGTGATTGATTAATATGACGACTTGTAGGTACCCAAAGTGGTTCAAATGATTAGGAAAATACACAAAACTAACTTGCAGCTGCTTGCAGTAAATCGCGACATGGGGCCATATCTCATCCTCCCTCCGATATGGATAGGGTTGTATATTAGGAGAAAGATGGTAGAGGCCTACCTACATTGCACCGGATTTTGTGACAATTATTCAATCAAGCTGTTAGCCAAATGATCTGTGCTTCAGTCATAAGTGTGCAATAAAGTCTCAAAATGTTTTAATGTTCTAAGCTCGAGGCAAGTTTAACAACCTCAAATCACAAATTCAGGGAATCAAAGTAGCAAAGGCTCTGTACTATAATAAATCTAATAAACAATCATGTGTTCCATAAAAAACTAGATTCGGAAAGACACATACATGTGTATGTACATGAAATTTATGTCAATGTTATTTGGAAGATTTAGGCTTGCACTCTTCTCCTATCGAAAGTTTTAATTCATGGCAAGGAAAAATCAAATTTGAAAGGTAGTGTGCTTCCGGATTATTATTCACATTCTAGCCATGTGCAAATTAAAACTCTGCAGGATCAAGTTTTTATTAGGCCTGCCTGCGTATAGATTGGATATCTCAAGCTTGATTTTATTTTTGCTCAAGGAGAAATAATTTTCTCAAAAAAGTGTTGCTTAATTGGCTAATTAATAGTTTGTCGATGTCGGAGTGTTCATTGGCAACACGTTGCGTGCTCACAGATGCCAGACTTAATGATTCGACTGTAATGATCCTTCTGCGTACTTTTCTGCAATATAATTTGTTACTGCAACTTTGGATGCTTTGGCATCATTGATTCGAAAGTTCCAGTGTTATGTTTCCCTAATGAATTGTTGATACATTTTTCCTGACATATTTGGTATTTAATGATGATCATGTAATACATTTGATCATGCATTAGATGCGGAGCTTCTGGCTTATCACTTTGAATTTGATATCTGTGAATTGGTCTCCTCATGTATGATTTCCATTCTCTCTCTATACGACATAAAAGATTACCTCTGAGAATTGTTATACTCTGCTTCAAGGGCATTATCATCTTCGTCGATCTCAAAGAAAATATTAGAGAATGTCATTTTCATCAAAGGGGGTCGGTATCGCATATTCTCTCGCATAGAATAAAGGCAGAATCCCAAAGGTCTCAAATTTTGTAGGGAATTAATGGCACAGCAGATGAGTTCCTCTTCAAACAAAAATAAAGAGGGACGGAAATTACACATTTGCTAAAATTTATCAGATCATTCTACACAGATATGATTGATTATTTTAAAACTTTGAAGATGATAACGGCAAGCGATGTACTTTCTCAGTTATTTCACTAAATGATGTCCTTTATTGAAGAATCGATAATTTGACTACTTCAGAATAACTTCAGTGTCTACATAAAGCCATGGACATGTCTATGATAAGTTACATACCTATATATATATATATATATATATATATATATATATATATATATATGCATATATATTTATCAAATCTCAACAGATGTAACCACCACGAGACATGTTTCGGCCTGTTGGGCCTCATCAGTCGTGGGTAGGTTTGAACCAGCGACGTTGGAGCTAGAGGATGTGCAAGCATACCCTCTAACCACAAGGCCACCGGACCATCTGTGTATATATATATATATATATATATACAGGGTGAGTCAGAAAAAACGAAATCTGATTATAAGGCGAAATAGTTATACTGTATTTCATTTAACTAAAAATTAATATCCATTTAAATATTTATTGAAACTGTCTCAAAACATAAGCTGAAAATGTCTCAAAAGCACGCTAAAGAACTGACTCAAATTGAGCACCTTCCTGTTCAATACAAACCCTGCATCGATGAACAAACGAATCGTAAACTTTTTGGCATGTGTCGCGACCGAATACTGTAATCTCCTCACGAATATAGGCGGCCAACTCCGTCGTATTATTTGGACGTCGCGCATAAACTGAGTCTCTTTAAGCGCCCCACAAGAAAAAATCGCAGGTACTGAGGTCCGGAGACCGTGGAGGCCATTCGATGGGTCCTCGTCGACCGATCCATCTGTTAGGTAGATTACTGTCGAGAATAGCGCGGGCAGCAGAACTGTAGTGCGGAGGAGCTCCATCTTGTTGATAAAATCGGTGTCTGTTTTCAGCCCGTTGAAAAAAGGGGATGACATGATCCTTTAGAATACCACAGTCGTTCACCGTTCATTGTTGTGCAGCTGATGTCGAAGCTCAACACTCCTGTGTTGTCCATCATGGCCCACACTGTCACTGATCTTCGATTTTGAGGCTTTTCAATGAAGACGTGAGGATTGTTTGCACTCAAGTGGTGAATGTTGTGCTTATTGACGGATCCGTTAACATGAAAAACTGCTTCGTCCAAGAAAACGATAAGCAGATGAAAGTTCCGTTGGCGTTCAAGTCGTGAAGTTATCCACTGACAGAACTCAAGGCGTCTATCGTGGTCATCGTCAGCTCTTGTACATGTGTCGCTTTGAACGGATGATATCCTTTTCGGTGTAGGCATCGAACAACACTTCGTTGAGATACACCAACTTCGCGACTTAGGCGGCGTGTTGAGATGTTTGGATCACTTTCCACAAGCGGTTTTATCGAAGTGAAAATATCGTCTCCGCTTGCAGATATCGGGCGACCGCTACCTTCCTCACGATGGTTAATGTCACCGTACACCAGGAATCTCTTCACCCAGCGATGAACCGTTGAAGGGACTGGTGCTTCTTCCTCAAATTCTTCGCGAAACTTGCGCCTCGCCTCAGCAACGTTTTCGAATGCGACTGCCGAAGCTACAAGTTTTGCTTTCCTTTCCATACCTTGAATGAAGTTCAAATGACTTAGATCAGATTTCTTGGATGGATCAACTATCGACTTCATGATTTGAATTTCAACTACGAATAATAAAAATACTGCCCAAGCGATATAGAACGCGATATAGAACGCGACCATAGATATAGAGCATCAATAGACGGAGAAAATCAATGGCAATTGAAGACTATTTTTCGACATAATTCAGATATCGTTTTTTTGACTCAGCCTGTATATATAAAGATAAATTTAAAAAATCAACGTAGTCTCAAGATAAAATTGTTTATTCACGAATTTTCGTGTAAGACTTCATCAGGTGAACGAAGTAAATGTACATGAAGTGAAATGACATTACATTATAAAAGAAAAGTAACAAGAGTTCAACACGTGTATTTATCTGAGACTTAACAGCTTCAATTGTTGACATTTCCACACGGCGGCGATGATAAGAATCAAAGAGCCCGCGGGAGATAATTGAAGGAGAAATATGGCGTAACAGAGGGGAGCAATTGTGTTTAATTTTAAAATGATGGAAAACTTGGCTGCTGGTTGTATGTAGGTGTTCATCAATTCTTTTTCTGAAAGTGCGATGCGTTTCGCCTACATAACTTTCCGAGCAGATATTGCAGACAATTTTGTAGACAATATTTTTAGAATTGCATAAATTCTGGCCTTTACAAACACAGCGACTTTTGCAACTGATGGGTGGTTGTTGATAAAATTGTTGGGAAAGAGGGGCTTTAGTTCTAAAGATCGGAATGATGGAAATCGGCAGATTAGATTTCCCTATACAGTTATACACTTTATTAACCCAACGATCATTAACATACGGAACGTTAATCCGAATAGCGTCCTGTTTCGTACTTCTGTTTTTAGGCACAGTTTCATTATAAAGATACTTATCTAGGACTGACAAAGGATAACCATTAGCTCTAAACCTCTGCGAAAGAAGATTAAGAGACTGCTTGTCTGGGACGATGAGTTGCGTAAAGCCCGTAAGCGTTCAGTCTTAATAATATTAATTTTCCTCATCCGCGGGACGGCACTATCCCAAGGAAGAATGTGACTACTATGAACACATTTGATAAAAAGGCAGGTTTGAAACGTAACACAATCTTCCAAATCAGCTAAAAAAGTGCAAGTGTCAAGAAACGAAATTTCCGTTTTCCCCTCACCAGGTGTTTCTAACGTAAATCTGATGTCCTTAGAAATGGAATTGGACAGGGAGAGTAAATCTTCAGGTAGACCGGCAAAGACGAAGAAAATATCATCAATGTACCTACGCCAGTATATGATATCCGTTGACCTCTCCATAATCTGTTTTTCTATGAAATTCATGTACACGATGGCCAAGAAAGGGGAAAGGGGGTTACCCATTGCTAAACCCCGACACTGATTGTAAAACTTGTCTTTAATACAACTGATATCAGATTTGATCGCTAAACCCAATAAATGAAGCAAAGATTGCCTATCTAGTGAAGACCACTCAGTAAGGTGAGCATTTACCAAGAAAAAACTAACAAAAATATCCAAGACATTGTTGACACCGGTAAGAGGGATACTTCCATATAAATTGGAAACATCCAGAGAACCAAAAGAGGATGAATTTTGATTCATCTTACTAATCCTAATCTTTGTAATGGATTGAACGAAGGCGCTGGTGTCTTGAAGATGAGCATCAATCTTATCAAGGATGGGTTTGAAGACCATCGCAAGTAAATTACACAATGGGGTAGCAGGAGTATCTGTAGCGCTAACAACTGGTCTGCCTCTAATAGGATCTTTGTGATCTTTGATGAGAAGATTCATATTACTCGGAATAGGCTCACTACACATCACATTCTGAAGACAAATCTTTATCTGACTGTCCGTTTGCCTATTAGCAACCGCTTTCAATTTGCGGCTAAAGGATAGTTGTCTCGATGAAGGGAGGGTGGGGTTTGTCTCAATATAATTATCCATGTGTTCCTCAAAGAGTTGGTCATAATGAGACGTATCAATGGCTATTAAGCGATTAGACTTATCAGAGGGTACAACCCTAATATCAGGAGATTTACGGATATCACTGATGACCTTAAACATAGAGTTACTACTGTGAACAGATTTGATTTTGTCAAACTCAGTCACAAGCTGATACAGCAAGTCATCGATCTTACTATTAATCTTGTCAGGAATGGTAGTACACAACTCACGAGACAAAGTCTTCGATTTGGGATCCTTGCATTTCCATTAAGAGGATCTCACTTCACTCTGTTCGCTGGGTGTCTCCGAAGATTTGTCATCTTGAAGATGGTAGGACATAACACGACGGATCTTGTCTATTGAAGCGTTGATGATGTTTGAACCGCTGTTGAAATTCTTCGCGCTTGCACTAGGGACAAATGAAGGTCCTTTATACCGATATACATATATATATATATATATATATATACATGTATATGCCAAAAATCAATTAAGATTCAACATGATCTAATATTCAATGAAGCATGTAAAAAGAACGACATATTGCCAAGTTACACGAAATTAATGTTGCACAAAAAAGAACTACAAGATAAAAAGATAACAGAGCAATTCAGAAGTAAACTGATATTGGATGAAATAAATAACAACAAATTAAATATATTTTTATATACATTTCCAATATATGGTCACGTATTCATTCCATTGATAAAAAGAAAAACCAAGTTACTTGGTGCCTCCGTACCAGTATATTTTTTTGATCTGTTTAAAAATAAATAAAGATAACACTGAAGTGCACAGAAGTTAAAAAAAATACTGGTACGGAGGTACCAAGTAACTTGGTTTTTTCTTTTTATCAATGGATTTGAACCTCTTGAAAAATTTGATCAATTATATACACATATTCATTACCAAGAAAAAAACGATCATCGTGAAATTGTTTAATCCAAACGCGTTTCAGAGCGTGACAGTCTCCTTTGTCAATGAATTGATGTAAAACAAGGTAAAATCATTTTTATATGAGATGAAATGAATTGAGCACAGCTAAAATGGCGTCAGATGGCAATTTACAGATGAAACAGAAAAAGGACAGACATGAATTGCGTAATTAAAATCCAATGACATAGCTATAGATTCAACAGAAGTGGAAAGGAGCCGTCTCTATTGTTTAGCAAATTATTATTGTTTTTAATGAGAATATATGATTTTATATTATTAAAAATGCATGTAGATGTACATGACTAACTTGCGCGCACGCGCTGGCCAAACATAGTCGTGGGACAAAAGCAGGTTGAGTTCGGGGTGAGTCTAAGAAGGGAAAGGTTACAAAAGAAAGTTTGCGAAAGACACTGTGCCTGGGCTTGGCCTATTCGGAATCGTTCGGTCGGAGGATGGAGCGGAACCAGCGCAAGAGCGACCAACAACAAACTACATAGGCCTGCATGTACATGTACACTCTCTTGTGGTGAAGCGAAATGATGACATAAATGCAAAAAGTGTTTGTTAATGAGAGATTGTAATTAAGAAACTGTAATCAAGAAACTGAAATGAGAGAGATTCATTTCACTCATTTAATGAATTGAAATGTATTCTATATTTATTTTACATTGGAAGGGTTTGATATCTTAGCCATCACACGGCAATAGGTTAATGCTTATTGAAATGAACATCTTTGACGTAGAACTCATCAGCAAATATTTATTTGAAGATTATGTTAAAAGTACTGTTAAACGGTTTCTATTTGATAATTGTGAAAATCTATGTCAATAAACTTGTGTAAAATGCTGAATTTTTTGTTACATTAATTAGATGAAGGCATATTCAACACAGTTAAATGTTAACTAATTTGGTCGCTATAGGTAATTAGGCGTACTTGAGGTGCATACCTATAGATAAATTAGAATCAGGCTAACAGTATAACCTAACTCAAGTAAACTACAATTTGCAATTGCAATTTTCATTGGTTAGATAGCCTAATGATTAATACTTATAATATCCATAATTATGATGGTTATATAAAATAAACGTTCTCTTCTACAGCTACATAACAAATATGATTATCAATAAATACCGCATTCATAAAGCACATATAAAGACATCGCAAATTTCTTTTATATTAAGCCAAATTGCCATCAGTCGGGTGAGCCTCTTCATTAGTGGATGCCTTCAAAAAGCAGGCAAGAAGGCTACCTTTCAACCACAGCTGCTAATCGCAGATGCACGGTAGCCTACTAGAATGTATCCACATAATCATGTGCATAATGCAGATTATTATGGAATGATTATGTAAGGTATAATGATACTATTAAAAACATAATGGCTTTTGTATTATTCCTCTTCCTTTTCATCATCTCAATTTCAATTTTCCAATTATCCAGCAGTCAAAGTAACGGAAGTTCACATAACCTCATTGTTTCTTGCATATTTTCTTCGGTCTTATACTTTACTTCGATGAACTTTTTCTTCTTAATAAGTGTGTTCATAATTGTCACTAAATTCTCTTTAGATGAAGCGCGATCTTTTAAAACAAAAGTTCAGAAAATATTTCCGCAGGCTTTAATAGAGTTAATATGCCTCTCAAGGGGAGTATCTGAAAAAGCAATTGAAATAATGCCGAATATAACTTACAAAGTGACAGACGAAGGCTTCGACATTTCTTGAAAATACATTGCCAGTAGTCATTAGTTATTTTGATAATTCTGTCCCTCCCTCCCTCCATCTCTCCCACACATGCACACAGAACAAATGATGAAAGGAATGTCAAAAGAGGCTAAGACACGATTGCTGATAAGACACAACGAGACTAGCCTGCATTGGAGAAACAATGTGAAACAAGCAATGAAAATCCGTTCTCACCCGAAACAATTTCTGGTTTTGTGGAACCGACATTGCACATTCAGAAATGTGAGAGCGTGTCTCTCAGACTTTTTTAACTAAGCAATTTCTTGCTTTGACGCAAATCAAATTTCGATTGCTTTCTCCAAGATTCGTGAATGACTTCAAAATTCTTTTCTCCAAAACACTCTAATTCAGTAGATCTACGTCAACTTATGAGGAACAGCGACTTCTTCCGACAAATTCTGCTGTGTCCAACAGTTGTGCAATATTTGATTAATGAGCACTTAAATTTTGAAAATGTTCTTCCCAGATGCATGTTACACACAACATTGTATTATTCCAGCTTGCAATTTTCCAACTTCTTCCTGTCTTATGATAGCATTTCTTGTCTGAATGCTGCATTTTCTAAATTTGCTCAAGCAGGCTTTAAGTTACCTTACAGTAGGCATAAATACTTTATAGTAGGCCTTACAGTTTATGCATTTTTGACTGCGACGCATTTTAAGCGCTACTTTTCCATTATTCAAAAGTTAGAGATTATGAAATTCGAGTGCTCAACAAAGTATTTCAAATGTACTTGATTGAAAATGCATTTCTTAAAGCAATAATCTCATTTCTCGCATTGAAAAGCTCTATTCAAACTGCATCTCCTCATTGAAGCTCTGCTATAATGCTTCAACTTGTTGCAACAGTGCATCTGAATATCTGTTTAGCAATCTGATCACTGTTTCAAGTTTGTTGATGCTTGAATTCACTGTAATACCAGGGTTCATGAGAATGGCTCGTCAATTTCATAATGTTAGTGTTGCCTAAATTTCAAAATCCTCCTTAAATAGGAGAAATCTTCACTTAATTTCATCAATTGTCCTTTAACCAGATGAATTATATCAATAAATAATGAAGAATGGTTGCTGCAAAGCATTTTTTTGATAAAAGAAATCTCTAAGAGGTTTTAGATGATTAATTTCCTTGCGTTTTTGAAACCATTGATTTTATGTCGAGCTTGAAACGCTCTACAGATGTTCAAATTTCTGAGAATGTCTTCGAGAAGAAGACTTTTGAATAAATGATTTGCTTCATTCAAAAGCATTTCAATAGAAGGACTACTATATATAAACCTTCGAAAATTTGTCTCGTGTATAAAATCGTCATCGTGTATAAAATGGCTTTTCTTAATTCATCTCGTACCAAATCGTTCATTGAGAAGCGCGAAAAGAATTGGCTAGCAACACAGTTAAAGAAGAATATATTTTCAAAAGTAAATTTAGCTCTTCCTATGTTAATGATCAGACAAATTTTATATTCCGACCTCTTGAAGTGGTCTTCGTCAGTCATATAAGCCTATTAACTGTTTCTGAATAATTTTGCTATGAGCGGATAAGTTTACAAAAATGAGAACGATTATGTAGTCAAGAGAACACCTGCAGTATAGATGAACATGCTATAGTGATGATGTGAAAGTTAATTCTGAATATCGAAATGTAACTCAATCAAGAACTAAGAAGGGAATGTATTACACCACAACAAAAAATGAGACGAAAGTGAATTTAATGTGGAGCATTTCATACACCAACAATTCGTATGTGCCTGATATTAAGTTGCTAGTCCACAGCAATGCATTTTTGAAATATATAAATATGCATTCAAGTAACGTTCAGACTTGATTATCAATCAGTCGTGTACAGAATGAATACTTCATAATAAGTGCTTAAGACAATGTGCAGTGACATGCATTTACTGGCAGTAGTCACGACTGACAGTATTCCACAAAGAGTGAAATCTGAATGAACATGATAAACTTCACTAACATCATGTTGTCTCACGCACTTCCAGTGCGTTTATTCTTCTATGTAGAATATTGCCTACCAATGGGGTTCTTTAAGTTGTTTGCCTGAGTCAACCCACCGACAAAACTATGACAGGCGTTCGGTCTGTTTTTCAGACACCTATGTCCTCCCCGACTGCATAATCGGTAGCTTTGGTAACCTAGTATAGCTCCCTTGGAGTCTGGTCTGTGCTGTATGAACTTTCCTGTACTTTTCGCACCATCTGTTACTTTTATCGCAGAGTCATTGTATAAGAAATAATAACTGCGAGTGTGCTCTCATGTTTGTGATTCGTAATAAAACAGAATGAATCAATGAATCGGCCTGGATATGACGCCCATGATTCGATGTGGAAAAATCAACGTCATTATTTTTCTATTACTCTTCCTAACGAATGACTCTACGCTAATGAAGAATAAGTCTTTATTCTTGCGACAAAGGAGCGTTCACACCAGCCCGATAACCATAACTAAAAGTAAGCAGTGCCGTACTGTATATGCGGTACTGTGCGGTGTACATGCGGTATATATGCGGTATATAAAAGCTCCATCTAAGTTCTGCAACGAAATATAATTAGTGGATAAATTAAAATAAAATTACCCTCTATGTCGTCGTTGTCGCATTATCATCTCATATGTGCATTTTAGGGACGGCAGCAAAACCTGCTATTTGCATTTTTTGCAATTTCCGTTTTTTTTTGATAAAAGATAATTAAAATTTTTCTCGGTCACAAAATATAATCATCTTTATTATGGGTTCAAAGTCTAATAAAGTATATAGTGTTATTATTAGGATTGGGTAGCGCCCGCCAACCAAACGTCTCTCAAGGCTTGTCAGACCAATAGGTGTTTATGTTGTAATGCTTTTGATTCATTAACTTTATTCACCAGCCTTAGTACAGGTGGAAAGTTCTTGTTCGATAAGATGGGTAAATTCAATTGTAAAACAAAAAACGCTATTTATCTGATTTCGTGTAAGAAGTGTGGTTTGCAGTACGTAGGTCAAACTACTTAAGCTTTGCATTGTAGGTTAAATGGACATCGTAATAGCATCTCTAAAGGAAATAAAAGTACTTTTCTTATTAAACATTTTTTCAATGATAGCCATACTTGTAACATGTCCATTCAGATTATTGACGTCATCGAAGATGTTAATGATGATTAGTACAGGAGCTTAATAAACAAGAAGATTACTACATTCGTACACTTAATACACTACATCTTTTAGGTCTTAACAATTATAGTTAGTAAGAGGCAGCTGTGTGTCAAAATGCACAGTTGATTTAAGTAGCTACTTCAATAGTCCAATTCCTAGACGCAAGCGTAGTCATGGTATTAGAGTCAGGAAATCTAGTAGAAACAGAAATAAAATTGTTTTAATAACGACGTTGTTTTAAGTAGGGAAAGCCCCACATTCACTGTCAGATGTCCGACAAATGGAGAGCGAGAACAAATAAGTCTATGTAAGCGTTTCTGAAATCGCAAGTCGTGACGCTCATCATCAGAAATGATAATCGCCTAAAAATCAGCGTGGTCGATCACACGATGTATAAGAGCTGTGACTGTCGGTGCGGTTTTTAGCAGAATGCTCCTATTTTGCAGATGCATTTTGATTGAATTGCCACATTCGAACTGCAAGTGTTTCTCAAGCTTTGAATATTGTAATAATTTGAAGTCAAGAACACATACTTGAAAACAAACGCATAACTTTCACATCGGAATTGCAATTTTTTCTCTTCTGTCCACTTTGTTTTGCAAGTGTATGCAAGTAAGGTACATAAACCAAATGGGGGGTAGGATCATTCATCTCTGCTTTGTGTGAGGGCGACAGAACTCTACGTATAGGCAAGTCAAACAAACTTTTCTATAAGAGAAGACAGTGTCAGCGCCATGAAGTCAGCGGAGTCTCTGCATATGCATACTGCGCCAATTGAAAACGTGTCCATGATGACGTCATCATGAAACTTTGCTACACTCCAGCGCTTCAACGTTAATGAATTAGATGAAAATATGTGGCGAAAAGGGATCAGAAATGCGGCTAGCATTAATTGGATGAATAAAAACAAAATGTAATATTTGGCCAAACAACGTCAACGCCAAGGCCAAAGAACAACAAAAAAAACCAATCGAAGTAGAAATGTCTAACTGCCATGTAAATTTTAGGAAAATTTGTTGGTCTAAGTTTTCTACTTTTGCCATGCTTCGACTGGAAAGAAACGAATTTAAATGATCAGTATGAATAAACATCATAGGTGTGCCTATTAAATAGATAGATCTAGTAGCCTATTGTCAATTTGGCTGCCTACGTGATAAGAGGATGTCTTTATCTCAGATGCTGGAATGTTTCTGATAGTTGATAAAATAGTGAAGTATGAGCTACATGTACATTCATAGCATTTCACTTGGGAGTCTCCGGAACTAGCAATGTTTTGCAAAACTTTCAGACAGCATGAAACACATAATTAGTTTGTTGTCTTTTATAAGATTTTCGTCTTTTATGTGCCGACATTCAGTTTTATATATTATTACTTTGTTCACTAACACAATCACAAAACATGAATAAGTAAACGGGACAACAAAGGATATTTTCCTGAAAATCCTTAAGGAGCATATACGCTTGATTCACTGCTACAAAGCATTAATCGAGCTTTAATATGCTAATCAACTCGAGTTTGCATTCAAATTTCTTCAATCTGAAAATCACAAAAAGTGTTTCATTATTCTAAAAATCATTTATTCTTAAGATTTCATTTTCAACGACCAACATCAATCGCATCTATGCAAGCCGGACTTTTTTCAGCATGAATAATACATTGTGCTTTATCAAAGGATTAATTAGAAAAGTAAAACAATCTAGTTTTAAAAAAGAGGAACATAATGTGTTATTTTTGCTTTACTTATGTCACTTATATATACAAATTTAATTAGCAAATTAAACTATTGGATGATCATTTAAGTATATCTCCTCTCATTGCTTTTCAATCAAATCTTTGTGATATTGCGTGAGTCGCAACTTATGATTTCATGTTAATGTTGATTTATAACTGTTATCGAGTTAGAATATACAAGTAATCGATAATTATCGATTTTTAATATTGACCTACGAACTTTTAAGGAGAAAAACAGATACAGAACTACGTTGTTGTACTACTTGAGGTTGTAGGACACTCTATGATTGCATTGAATGCAGCATCGAAAATTCACAAGGGCCAATAGGTAACCATCTGTGAAAACGTCGCTTATAATGTACAAACTATTTTCTTACAAAATTAACTTGCTCTTCACAATTTTTATTTTCCAGCTCAATGACCTTTGTTAAAGTGACTTTTGGAAAATTTTTTTCCTGCTGAACGGAATTATTGAGCAATTTGGCAACAGACGGGAAGACTATGTTTATAATAAGTGAAAATTGCTAAATTTTTGAAGTAGTATAATTTGTTTTTGAGGTCATACGGAAAATCAAAACATGATTGGTCGTACTACTTTAAGTCTGTATTTATGCAAATGCATAACCAATATACGTAGGTCGACTTTTTTCACGCAATGCAGATAAAATGACTTTTAAAAAATTGAAAGCACAGTACGTCCTTCAATGCTAAATTTTAATTTTGAAATGGTGGTTTTAGTAATTTTGACTGATAAATTGACTTTTTAATTGAACATCTAATACCACTAAGATAAAGTTCACACGATTGAAGCTTTATCATGTTCATTATTTTCATCCTTAATGTGAGAAATTAAAAGTTTTAACAAAATTGCCCATTCATTTTCAGAATATCACTAAATCAGAGAGAAACATCAAAGACAAACGCGTATGCACTTGGGATTTTTGCTATATATTCCCATTGGCTTTGCTTCTATAATTCTGCCATTAATCCAGTCGTTTATAATTTCATGAGTGGTAAGTGAGTTTTGAATAAGGTATACAATTTTGTTGGGTGTTAACTTAGCAAATCAGTTATATCATTATGCACGAAGAAATCAATTAGCCTACAACTACTTGTGAATCTTCTGAATAATGAAAACATTGACTGGTCGACAAGATTTGAATTCCAGACAACAACGCACGCATGTAGATCAGATTGTTTCATAAAAAATGGATCACCCTTAAACATCGCCTTAACTTCAACTTTGTCTAACTCCGCCAAACTTGAACGAATTTCTCTGAAATTTGGAAGATATGTCAGTTGTGCTTACTACAGTCCGTTTCATAAAAAGTGGATCATCCTAAAATTTGACTAAATAAAACATAAGTATGATACAGAAAGCATTTTTCATATTAGTTCATGTCCCTAATATATTTAAATGTCCTTATATAATCTGATAAGCTATGATACAGTAACGGTTCTTAAGAAGCTAATATTTTGTGGCCCTACCCTAATTTTCAATGACATTACCAATTCGTCTAGGCATTGATTCGATGATATCGTTGATTTTTGACTGATCTAACTTTCTCCACTCTCTTTTTAACAGTGACGTAAGTTGTGATACGCCATCTGTAGGTAGCAGTGAACGACGAACGTTACATTTTAGAATACTCCATGCATTTTCTATGGGATTCAGATCAGGAGAAAGAGCTGGCCAAGATAATGTCCTAAGCCCTAATTGAGACTTGCATAAGTTGACTCTACTACTCCTGTGACACGCAGCATTATCATCCATAAATAACCAAGTCGATGGATCACCAAGTTGATCTGTCATTTGGCCAATGTTCATTCGTAAAACATTCACATAGCGTTCAGAATTCATGGCTCCTTGCTGTATGTGAAGTTCAGAGCGGCCATTGGTCCAAATGCCAGCCCAAATCAGTAGAGTCGCACCACCTTGTACCCGGGACGATGTAAATGTCTCGGAATTTCCTGATCAGATTTTATCCATAATCTCAATCGACCATCACTATCCTTCAGACGGACTGATGCCTCATCAGACCAGACAACCCGATCCCATTGATTTCGCCTGTGACAATGACTCATTGCCCATCTGAGACGTCTTTTTGTATGCTGATCTGATAATTCGATCTGAGAGGGCCTCCTACAGCTCTTGAAATTCGACTCAATAAGTCTTCTACGAATAGTGGACTTAGAAATAGACGAGTCTAGTGCAGCCATCTCAGTTAACGAGAGACTTGGGTCAACTTCAACAAATCTCAAAATTAGGCGGTCTCTACGTTTGGATGTTTTGCGTGGACGGCCAGAGCCCTCTTTACGACAGAGTCGAAAATCATCATTATGCCATCGATGCACATTTGTGTAAGGGACATTTAGTCGCTTGCTTGTAGCTCGCAAAGAAAGCTCTAGTTCTAGCAAGGCTGACACTTTGCCTTTTGTGAATGCGATCTCGTTATTGTTCATTTGTGCTTTGTATTGTTTTCAACCGGTAAGAGATAGATTTCTAGCTGAAAGCAATCAGGAGTGCTGCCAACACGCACCGCAACGAAGTCAGGAAGCTATGGAACATGAAGTCCAGTTAATCACATGTAGCAGTTACATTATTGTTGATGAATAATGGTGCTATACTGGCTCTGATTGACCGATTTTCTTTATTTTTGTTTTGCTTGATAGCTTTTGGCTTGTAGAACAACATATTGCATAACAAAGGAAACAAATGTAATTTTATAAGAGTGAAGTATGATTTTGTGTAACATTGCTAAATGAAGATCAAATTATCTACTACATTTTTTTATATAACAGGAAAGCAACTCAATATTCATGCTTGAAATTTCCAACAATGATATTAGTAAGCACAACTGACATATCTTCCAAATTTCAGAGAAATTTGTTCAAGTTTGGCGGAGTTAGACAAAGTTGAAGCTAAGGCGATGTTTAAGGGTGATCCATTTTTTATGAAACAATCTGTAATATCATTGTTGGAAATTTCAAGCATGAATATTGAGTTGTTTTCCTGTTATAGATAAAAAAAGTAGTAGACAATTTGATCTTCATTTAGCAATGTTACACAAAATCATACCTCACTCTTATAAAATTACATTTGTTTCCTTTGTTATGTAATATGTTGTTCTACAAGCCAAAAGCTATCAAGCAAAACAAAAATAAAGAAAATCGGTCAATCAGAGCCAGTATAGCACCATTATTCATCAACAATAATGTAACTGCTACATGTGATTAACTGGACTTCATGTTCCATAGCTTCCTGACTTCGTTGCGGTGGTGTTGGCAGCACTCCTGATTGCTTTCAGCTAGAAATCTATCTCTTACCGGTTGAAAACAATACAAAGCACAAATGAACAATAACGAGATCGCACTCACAAAAGGCAAAGTATCAGCCTTGCTAGAACTACTTCACATACAGCAAGGAACCATGAATTCTGAACGCTATGTGAATGTTTTACGAATGAACATTGGCCAAATGACAGATCAACTTGGTGATCCATCGACTTGGTTATTTATGGATGATAATGCTACGTGTCACAGGAGTAGTAGAGTCAACTTATACAAGTCTCAATTAGGGCTTAGGACATTATCTTGGCCAGCTCGTTCTCCTGATCTGAATCTCATAGAAAATGTATTGAGTATTCTAAAACGTAACGCTCGTCGTTCACTGCTACCTACAGATGGCGTATCACAACTTACGTCACTGTTAAAAAGAGAGTGGAGAAAGCTAGATCAGTCAAAAATCAACGATATCATCGAATCAATGCCTAGACGAATTGGTAATGTCATTGAAAATTAGGGTAGGGCCACAAAATATTAGCTTCTTAAGAACCGTTACTGTATCATAGCTTATCAGATTATATAAGGACATTTAAATATATTAGGGACATGAAATAACATGAAAAATGCTTTCTGTATCATACTTATGTTTTATTTAGTCAAATTTTGGGATGATCCACTTTTTATGAAACGGACTGTTGTAAGTGAATATACAAGTACATGTACATAGAAAATGAACTTACTTTGTTCTATTTGTTCACTGTAGCTCTTTGAATAAGCATATATGAAAGCTTTATTATTCTGAAAGCCATCTTGTTGAAGAGTATTTAGTTTGCGTGTTATATACCGGTATATTAAATTGACTTTTCAATTGTCGATACCCTGCGCAACCGAAAATGTTTGCGGATATATATATAATAATGTGCTTCTAAGATCAAAAATATACAAGCTTCAAAAATTTATCTTATGATTAAAAGCACTCATTGTGTAAGGGAAATTATTGCTGAAAATGTATGGTCACTTTGGTTTCAAATCGCGATGCCGAAAGAGATACTGAGTACGTATACTCATGAAATATCATAAAACGTCGAGTATTTTCTGAAATATGCCATTGAGTTCTAAAGATACTGAACAATATAAAATAGTTCATGAAAAGCGATTATTTAGCAGATGCATGATAATATTTAGCAGATGTATAATAAAAGCATTTCATGTTCATATTAAGTTAACATCACAGATTGTGGTCAAAGCGTGTTTGAAATGAACTCTGCAAGATAACTAATTGCAAGATATGCTTTTAATGAACAGCATCTAAATATGAAAATAATATCTATATTATACAAACACAAGTGGCATTATGCAATATTATTTTTGTTGCAGCTAAATTCCGAAGAGAATTCAAACGCGCGATTATGTGTAGAAGAAAAACTCATCGAACTTTTATCAGTACTGGTGGAGCACACAGCATCAGAATGAGGCCGTTACATGGAGTAACAGAGCAAACGAACTATACATTAAATGAGACGAAACGAAATGTGCATTTTCGTGAACCTGAACGTAACCATGGTTACCAAAGAGTTCCTACTTATCGACCGAAGTGCTTGCAAACTCGTGATCAGCCCTTGAACTCTCAAAGGAACACATCAATCTTGTTACACACATATCAAAAGACAGAAACAATGCCTGAGAGTCAACCTCAGGAGAATAATGCGTTGTAATGTATTTTTTGATGGCAATAGCGAGTAATGAAGAGCGATAAAAAATTAGAGCTTAAAACAAAAATTGTCAATAAGACGTCACAAAATTCATGGTTTTGAATATGCAAAAAGTTAATTTTCAAATCACATGAGAATAGATTGAATTTAGACCATTTCACACAATGTCAGACTACATGATCTATTATGCAGTGGCATGAAAGAATTTGGCTACTTAGTTTCAGCAGAATATCTATAGTGTAGGATAGTGATCTCTTGCTAGACGGATATCTATCCTCCCCTCCGAACTTTCGTTTTGTGGTCTTATTTGAGTTTCTTACTTCCGCATTTCATCTTAGTAACCACTCAGTTACGCAATTATTTAGCAAATAACTACTCTCATTCTGAGACGTTGCATCTGTTTTACTTGGCGATGCAACGCAAGTGCAGGCTATCAATTCTGTTACCTAGAAATGCATTTAAACAGACAAAAAATCTGTGTGATTGAACCAGTGGTGAGGGAGCTCGGGATGGCTTTCTCTCATTTTTTCCTGGGGAACGTCGTTCACTTAGTATTTTACGGAAAATTGAAGATTTTTATATTTGAAACATTGTTCTCATTTACTTTTTAAATCAAGCATTGTTCATTTGCTGACGGTAGTGGTAGAACTTAATTAGATTCATTCACAGTCAACCCAGTATAGATGTAGAAACTGGCTCTGCTTCGAATTTATTCAATCCTTTTGATGATATCTATCACAAGACCTTTTGTGGATTGAATTTCCCTTTCTTACGTCATTTTCAGGGTGTTCAAGCAGGAAAAAGACTACTGTAATTTCAATTATTTTGAAGTCAGAGGTCTCTTTACCATTTCGATGTCATTAAGTCGGAGGCACTGACGATCAATGCTGATGTGACTTCGCGCCGGCCTCGGTCGACATGTACTTGGATGTACTACCTGTCTAATCACTTAAAAAACTGTGACGCAGCATTGACATAATCCTATGTAACGTTGCTGACTGTGAACGTGGTTTTAGCCGCGTAGGCATCATAGTTAGCGGTTACCGCTACCGCCTCGCGATAAAAAATATGCTACTATTATTCATTAATTTAGAAGGAATCTCAACTAAGCAGTTTCCGTTGAAAATATGTGACGACGTGGCTGCGATCCCATAGATCTGCTACTGATGTAAACATTCGACCGAACGACGATATCTCATCTGCTTTATAAAATTTAGCCGAAGATCTAGAGCGAACAATGCTTGAATAAATTAGTTAATGCAGAGTTCCGATATTGATGATTTGTATCAATCTAATATTAAATCACATGCAGCCGAATAAATGAAGCCGGATACTGACTTTTTTGTGTTTATGGGAACCTTGCATCGTGCCCCACCCCTCCGTTTCTTGTTTATCACTACACTACTGACTTTAACACAGATTTGCAAAAGATCTGTAAAAATGATTTTTCATGATTTTGCTTGATTGGTTGCGCACTCCTACATTGCACGGAGGACTTTCATATGATAGAAATAAAAATATCACTTTATTTATGGTTCGATTGCTTAAATATGAAATTTGGAAGAGAAGCCTTCCATCTTTGTCAATCAAGCACAACAACACAACACACTACATAGATGAAGAAATGATTGATGGCGAAGCAAATGTGTTTTTTTGTAATATAGAGGAAAAAAATCACAACTCTGAGGAAGAAATCATTATAACTCAAATGTCAGTCAAGTACGCTCAAGACATATTGTATCCACTGATAAACGATCATTCAACCTGTATCATTCTACATGCCAGCAAATTGCGTAGGAGAAGCTCAAAACGTTGAGACTCGAAGCACATTCCCATTTCTGCCGGTAATGCGGTACTACAGAATGTGGTGTAAGCTACCCCATTCGTCTTATTCTGGTAGAGAAATACGTTTGAAAGAACCATTTCTGAGAAGAAATTGTCTCTCACTAGCTGATTTGTATGGTTCCAAGCTGCTAGTAGTAAAAGGTCTTATTTGATAACAAAAGAATCAATGTGTTACAAATCATTTTCTAGTTCTAATTTTTTATCGAAAGATCTTCAAAATAATGATCAGTCAGAAAATCAGATGAATGTTCATTCATTTAAAATCTTAATTCATGTGAGATTTGTATTTGGTTTTACAATCACATGTTTCAGGTAAATTGCTGACTTCATGTATATTTCTTTTTCTGTATTTTTGGATTGATTGAATGAAGCGTGAGTCTAATTAGAGCAAAATGTCGATAGTGAGGATTATGAATGTATATCAAAAAATGTTTTCTGATACCTTATCCGTCCCATTGTGTTTTTCTTGGGCATGGTGAGTGTCACGCGTCTCTTGTTTCCGCATGCATGTATATCTACATATGTTTTACCTATAAAGATAATGTGAGCAAAATAAACTGCTACAAGGAATCATTCAAATATCACTATTACCTCTGCCAAACAATTTTGATGAGATCAGTAATCGTGATTTAATATTGTAGGTCTACATTTTTGAATATTTACATTAATTTTGAAGCTTCAGTGCAAAATATATGCGACCTGGAATATTAGCTTTTCATCTTTGATTGGCTAATACGTAGAAACAGAAATCACTTGTCAATTGCTCATCATCATCATGAGCATGCAAGATTAAAGATATCAGCAGTTCATTTTTGCATTATGATATTGTAAAAACTGAGGAGCGCTGCAGAAGTCTTGAATTGCATTAGGAAATTTTTCATGATTATATAGAACAATTACAACCATGGTTATAACTATGCGTTTATTACTGAAATAAAGGAAGGTTTAAGTAATATACATAAAGTTTTTTTCAGCACAGCAAAGAAAAATAGAAGCGCACATCGCACATGCTCGTATGCATATAAGTAGCCTAATTGTCAACAAGGTCAGTGGTATTCATTGGTAATTATATTTTTATATGAATATGGCTTTTCTCGGTGATGAAGGAACTTTGAAATTTGCATGTTGTCTCATGTGAGCTGCATGTGCTGTGTGTTCCGTGTAATGTTTAATTTTGCATGAATCATGCTTCCTACTTTGAAAAGTATCAATATTATTGGAGAGATATTCTGTATAAAAGTTGTATACATACATGTGTGAATATTCATTGTACTACTTGTAATAAAACGTAACAGCGTGAAATGCGAAAAATGCTTTGAAATTTTCAAATCAATTCGGGTTGCGATAATGCAGTATTGCAACTAACAGGAGGGGCTTCATGATTAACGAGTAGGTGACGATATGGCTTGCGCAGTGGGAAATTATGAAGGATATCAGGACGGCATGGTCTGTTCTTCCTTTTTGTTTATTTGGCAGTAAGCCAATGACAGAAAATGAAAGCAAAGAATCAGGCCGACGTTTCGAGCATTCGCTGCTTATCAAGGACAATTCGTCTGGGGACGGCATTCGTGCCTTCAGTTTCATAGGAACGAGGCCATTAGATCACGTTTGACTGAACTTTGTTATAGGAGCTGATCTAACGAATGATGTCTTTGCCTGAAGATGCGGTCGAAATGCTTTGACTGAATCTAATATAGTACTTTAAAGATGAAAGAAATTCTCTCATCACATTCATAGGTATATCCTATTGTGATTTAGTGGTCCGAGGGATCTAGCATTTTCAAAACCATGTTTCAATGACAAATGCAAAAACATGTGTTTTTATCTGTCAATAACACATGCCAATGGTTCTATGAACGATTGTTTCTCAATGCCAGTAAGGTTTTCATTAAAGTTTGTAAGCAAAGCCCACTTTGCTGATGTGGCACTGGGTTTTAGTTATTACTTTTCAGTTCATCAAAGGGTTTATCGTTAGCATATATTAGGCTGTGTGCAAACTGGTAAAAAATTACGGCAAATTCTGCTTAAGACATAGACTCTAATCAATGTATGTCTAATTCAATTCAACTAAAATATCTACGTTATCCTACTCGTACATGTTTGATAGACCTGCCACAGCATTGTAATCCACATGACTCATAATGCTAGATATGAGTGAGAATCGAAAAATTTTGGCTCCGATCAGCAATTGGGGATCTCGAATATTTGACTTAGACATCAAAACTTTGGTCCGATTATTGATTATCAAATATTTTTAGAACGGTTTATCGGCTTAAATATCACATATCATATTTACTCATAAACCTTACTTTATCCAGCATAGATATTACCAAACATTCTACTTTATCATCATCAAAACCTGCGATGCTAAGAAAGTATAAAGGCGATCATTTGCATCACGGATATTATTGACACTCTCGTCCTTGACTCCAGCCAAACCAGAATCCCAGAAGTCATTGCCTGAGACTTGAATGACCTTCGCTTCTGCAATGGCGAAATTAGCCAACTTACCGGCATGACTGGCATCGCAAATTTCCCTGCAAACTGCAATCACACACTGGATCAAATGCTTACCATCTTTACCAACGTGCCTCAGCGCATACTCCCGTTCGAAGGATCAGATCACCCTGTACTTTTGTGGTCTCATGAAGCTGGTAGTTCACCTCCCCTTAAAACAGTTGCACGCAGCATGTCAAGGAAAGCCAAAGTCAGTGACCTGATTCAACAATTCGACTCAAAGACGGTCTTTGGTTCGACTGGCACGAGCTAGTTACCTCAGAGTTATTGAATTCTGCGAGCATTTACGCACTCAACGACTCGCGTTTTCCACCTCGCACCATCCGCATTCGCAGAACTGAGCATCCTTGGATGCGAGCTTCTTTGATAATCATAATTGAAGGCCCGGACAGGGTTTGCAATAGAAAAAAATTGCAAAATGCGCACGCGCCTTCATGAAGAGCTCGTACGGCATTGTAAATTCCTGAAAGATATGTCAAATGCATAGAAATTGATAACAATAAAACTTCAGATAAACAGTTCATTTCTATGGTCAAATGTGTTATTTCTACCAACAATGCGAAAGAAATGCGGAAAGATATCAAAAATGTCAGCCGAAGAAATGCAATCAGAAAACATGAGAGCCAATTTAGTGCACAGCAAATTACCTCGATCGATGATCTTCCTCCTCGTCATCAAACCTTGACCTTCGCGATACGAGGTCTGCCAGTTCCAATTGCACTGAATTCAACGATTCATCTCGAAATCTGGTACTATCTATCTGTGAAGTCAAGTCTAATGGCATGCCTTACTGGCTCCATCGTGACTTTTGCCGACATTCTCGTCCGTGCAAATTGCCCAGATCTTCAATATGAGCGTCAGAACCGGTGGTGTACCTCGTTGTTTCAAATCATCCTAGGTCGCTCCGATTCCTAGGTCCTTGAGCCGACTGCTCTTCATCATTTCGGCCGATAACCAACCTCCCCAGTCTTTCTAAGTGCTTTGAAACCATAATAATATCACAGCCATAGTTGGAAAAGTCGGAATTAGAACTGGAATTAACGATATTTAAATCTACTGGAATAGGAATTGGAATCGTAATTGACATTGATAAGCCTCAATTCCACTTTCTCGATAGACCTGTGATAAATCTATTTGTACAAAAATTGAAATCACAGTACTCGGCCGTTGTGTTAACTGCACGCAGAGATAAGAGAGATATTGATCGACAGAAGTATTATTCTATTGTTGAATAAAGGGTGTTAATTGTGACTTCGATGGGCCTACAGCCCCGGACAATGTTATTTCAGAGATTAAGCAGACAATGAAAAGACAATCATCTATGCTCAATCTGCTATTTAGTTATTTATCAAGTAAAATAATTAATAAAAATAAAGCAATTGTTGAATTTAGTTCTTGATAGGATAAACACAAAAATTGGGATTAACTTAATTGTTGTACACAAGAAAAACAATTGGCTTGGAAAGAGGAAAATTAACGCTGCATTAAAGGACGCAACCCTGTCAGTTCAAATCATAATATAGACACTGTCAACAGATTATTCTAATAATTAATGATTCAATGAAAATGGCAATTACATGAACTATTATTCAACTTCCAATCACAACAATTAACAATATTAATTTTGAAGACTATTGTTATATAGATGCGATGCGCAACGATAAAAGAAAACCTTTACACTTACAGTTCACTTTTTAATGTTGAATTCACTTCAATTCGATCGGACTCACTTATGCCAAAATAATATCATAAATATCTGTGTCACGTATACCTTCAATCTTCAATCGCGCTCGCTGATGTGTTGCCGTATACACTGCTGTGTTTGTTGTTTGCTGGCGGGCAGTTGTTGTTGTTACTTCTGTAGTTATGTGACACCGCGAGAGCCCGGAGTTCTTCTAACAGGTACTGAAGATGTCGCATGTGTTGTTGTTGGTAATTGTTGTTGTGTCAATTTCTCATCGCTTCTAATTTATACAAATTTTTGAGACTTGACGATGAAACCACTTTCTTTTGAAAATTGAAGGAGTTTCCTTTAATCTCAGCTCGTTAGCTTTCGACCCGACCACATATTCTTAATTTCCTTTTTTAACATGGACCATTAATTAGTTTTTATGATATTATTTTTATCGTCGTTTTTTCTTTCATCAACAATCACGTTTCTTTTGTCAGTTTATTAATAGATTTATTCGCATCTCAATTCTCTCAGCGTTTGATTCTTTGCTGACCGCTAAATTTCGTTTCTTTTTTTCACGAGATATTGAATATCTCGTCTACGAAACGAAAATGGCGTAGGCTGACAGGTTACATATATACATGTACACAGGAAATATGAACTATGAACATGAGAACGCATATAGGAGCGACGCAGGGAACGGCACACAGGAACAACGAGGATAGGATAAGGGCACATAGGTTAGATTGAAGCGAAGAAACGTTAGATACATTAACATAATACACTATACGCGACATGCAATTATCGGAATTGAATCTTATTATGGAATTGGAATTGAATTGAACTGTTTCGACTGGAATTGGAATTAAAAAATTTCAGTGGAATTTTTCCAGCTGTGGTTACAGCGCTCGATTCATCCATCAATCTGTTGCCACTTGTGTCTCATGCAAGTTGCTTCGTTCCCGGGGCGTAAGTCAGAAAATTTGCCTTTATTGATCTAATTGTTGACTGGGTGAGCAACTTTCCACGTAACATGACACAGTCGGTCCGGATCTCCGGCTGTCTTTCATGTGCTTACCCAGAACTTTCCGGTGTCCCGTCGGGCAGTTTCATTGGTGATTCAGTTTCATCAGTTTCCGCTGATGCTCTGTCCGGCGATCGATGACTTCTCTGCACAGCATCACAACTCGTCCGTGATCATGCAAGTTGACGACCTTATTATGACACACTTTACGAGGCATCCAGAAGACGCCTCTCCCCAGTCCGCATTCGACAGTATCACAGCCTGGTCATGCAAGTTCAAATTGCCTCTACGCACTGTGCATTGTCATGAACTTAATTGCAAAAATCAATTTTGCTATCAATCCCATAAATCTTCCTAACGGAGAAAAACTGCAGACCTCTCCCCCACCCTTCCCTCCACTTCGCCTTCGATCGTCGCCAGTACCAGGCTGTCGCGTCTCCTCTTCAAATGCGTACTGCCTTGTAATGTACAGTAGACCAGTATTTCTAAACATTCCAAAGTATCTGCTTTATAAAATTAATGCAGTTGAAAAACTTGCCTCAAAAATCATTGAGAGTGAAATTTCATGGAGACGAAGTATAGTGTGTAGAATTAGTTCATTTTTACCTATTTTTACCTCCATTATCCACTCTTCTATTTTATCCATCGGTTTCATGTTTTACAACAACCATTTTTGATTTTACAAGCTATTGGTGGCCGTACCTTTTCTATTTCCACTACTGTAAAAGTGTACATGAAGCGTCTGTGCTGCATGTGTACATGGCGCTCTGTGAAATCAGTGTTAATAGTGGAGTAACAGTAAGAATGAGTATTAGCAGCATTGCAACAGCTGTCAAAAGATTTCCATTTTTACTGGTTAATCGGCTAAATCTGATCAATTTAAATTCGTTGACTCCAGAAAGCTCCATACATCATTCAAATCTTTCAAGAACCGGCTAATCCAATGACTAGAGCCTCATTGTAATTGTAACGTCCCTGCAGATTGGAGAGTGCATCGGGCCTTTTCGAAAGAGCATTTTCTTCATTCATCAACAAGATTATACTGTCAAAATTCTTCTAATTGAGATAGTGTATCATCCCCTATCCGAAAAATTATTCCTGAATTGTTTCTCCGATTCATCTTTTAGGACAACTTTTATGTCTTTGACCTTCATTTGCAGCACAAAATCTGTCACAACCTTATCAGGGAATCGTGTGATTGATGAACGATATTTCAGGAGATCAGAAAGGTTACATACTCGTATATTGAAGTTACGTAATAGAGGATTTTCTGCCAGTGGCAATAGCGTGAGACATTTTAATAACAGAACATCATCATTGTCTCATTCGATAAAATCAAGAGAAATGACAATAATATCACATGAGAAATACCTTCAAATGAAACAATGACAGTGCAGCAAATTGCAATTGCATTTAAGCAGCATAATTATCAGGCGATGACTATTTAAGTTGGAAAATGAGCCAGACACCAATATTGCTGCTATGCGAGTATTTTGATGCTAATGAAATCGATATCAGCATCGTTTCTACATTTCAGGCCGCTCTATTAGTGGACTTTAAAAAAGTGTGTTTATGGTCTCAATTTCAGCAGCCTGGTCTATTTTCCAACTTACATAAGGATGACATTGAGTTTTCATATCCCGCTTATTATACTAATCTGCAATTCTTCAAAAAATTCATTGATAATTTAGTTGAGAAAGCTTTCCATTGTATATTGAATTTATCAATGGATGTGTCATTAACCTTGCCATGGCATGATTGAAAAATAGTAAAATGGTAATTATTGAAACATTACAAATTTTGATGCGATTAATAAAGACAGTCTAGCATGAAAAAAGGCGATTTATATGCACTGGATTATACACCGAAAAGAAAACTTTGTTAAACTGTCAATATACACATGTAGACTCATTGTGGTCATATAGGCACAGTGAACTTTGAAAATCTTGCAAACTTTGAAATACTATTGCTAGAACTTGCCATCTGAATCGTAAAACCGGAAATTTTTGAATAACTGCGACGAAATTATGAATCATGAATGCAAAACAGTTCAAATTTCGAAATGCTTTTTTCAGAATCATTCCGACCGATTCCTTCAAAAACAACTCCACCACTGGAAAGCTCGTGCATGATATAGATAGCTGAAGTTTTTGATCTTGGATAACGATGTTTTATTTCTGTTTGTATTGGTCTCGGTCCGGTGCACAGAAATGTGCGAATTTCGATTAAGTTGATGTTAACAACAAAGGTTTGTCGCAGTACATTGAATATCTGAAGAAAATGACAACTATTAACTATTAATGTTAACTATTAATATTAACTATTAATGTCTTGTATTGATTTAATAGTTGTCTTTTTCTTTAGATAATTTGACGTTTCACTTTTCACTTGTAATCTATTCATTCTAATACACATCTTGGTCACAGCAAATTTGGGGAGAATAAAAGAGATCTTTTGCATGCAATAGAATCAATGTAGCCAAGAAAACATTTGTCAAACCATTGCACCACAGTTCGCTGGATGCGAAAATTTGATGAGAATTGATACCAAATTCACATACAATTTGAAACTAGCAATTGATGCGAGACTCTCGTACATTTGCGGAGATTTGGTATGTTTTGCATGCGAATATTAACTTCCTTTCGTATATACTCGTATGCGTTTGGCATGTAACGATACGAACAACTCCCTCTGTGATTGGCTGATTAAAGACAACATGCCAAAATATATTTGGATGTCCATCCTTAGCCGTTTACAGTGTACTTGCATATTCCGGACTTTTGATTTCTACGCTATGAAATAAAGCTTGTCTAAATCACGGCCATATAATGATATAACCGACGCATTTCCTGATGTTTTCACGTGTTGCAATTAGTTATTATATTTTTATCTATACAATATCTTTTGAATTTGAAGAATTCCATTTAGCCATCATAGAGATGTACGGGTTAAGCATGATGAGACTCGAGTAACTTGCAGGAATACACGTATTGGCAAAGTAGGATTAAAAGAGGCATCTGCAAGCAGTGGCGGATTCAAGGGGGGGGGCCTACCCGGCCGTGGCCGGGGGTGTGATACTCAGAATACAAATCTCCATCAGTAAAGTTAGTGTTCGATCTCTTTTTGATTTATCAATCAATGATGACTGATGAGAGAAACATGCAAGGAAATCTGATGACGTAAGGCATTTTCTGTCTTCATCAGATCATGGACTTCCAGATGATAAAAGAAATAAAATAAAAGCGAAGCTGTGTTTCAACAGTCTATAATGCTACTCCACCACCGTTCGTTGTTACTGTAAGTTTCAATCGATCAAGTTATTTTTGACAGTCGTGCATGCCGTGTGGAGTGGATGAGGATTGAAACAACTGATATCGTTTACAGCAGCGCTGGCCTCCACTTGCCAAGTCCAAGTCGGCCGTTTCTCATCCATCACTTTCATGTCCAGGTGCTATTATCTAGAAGTCCATGATCAAACTTAACATTTCAACGCCGTCAGCGATGTACTATTGAATGGCGATTCGCTTGCACACGCGGAGGTTTCTTTGTTGGCAATTGCAATGACTTGTAAATATTGTGTGCATATACTTGCGAGACTGCGAACTGCTGATTCAGATGTAGATGATTAATGACTAAGAAGGAAACGCTATCCCTCTCTTATATTACATTTAGCTGCTTGTTGTTGACATACATGCAAGTCAAAGTCCACTGTGAACATGAGTGAGAGA
The DNA here is from genome assembly GCA_907163375.1 of Prostheceraeus crozeri. NCBI lineage: Eukaryota > Metazoa > Platyhelminthes > Polycladida > Euryleptidae > Prostheceraeus > Prostheceraeus crozeri. The sequence continues at coordinate 514,780 of CAJQUW010011011.1, forward strand.
CCGCCAACGAAACGAAGGAAAATATCTGATTTCTTTGAGTCTGTGAAGAAAACGGATGCTACTTCTACAAATCAAAATACTATGAGCACGTCATCGTATAATTTGTCATCTCAAAATCTCTCCTGTTAGTCCTCGTCATCTAAAATAGAAATACAAGGAGAGTCGAAAAATACATCTTCGTCTTATTCGACGTCATCACCCAAAACGCCAGAATTGAAGTCTCAAAGTTTCGAGGTCGACGGAAATGGAATAGGAGAAAGCGACATTGCTCGAGCATTACAACATCCTGGTGGACCAGTCCAAAAAATGAGCAAAGAGAGAAGTACATATTCTTCTGATGCTTGCAGTATTCATTCCACAATAACTAAAGTTGATTTTATTGTTTCTCTAGTAATACTGAACTCAGTGATGACTGTAACCAAACGTCTCGCATGCGTATTACAATCTGCCTCAAATGACTTGATTTCCGCTCTACAACACGTCGACACAGTGATAGATTTACTCAAATCAAGAAGGAATGAAGAGTTCTTCTCTGAATTGTTCGAAAAGATTGAAAAGTTGACAACAAGACCGATACAAACTCCGAGAACAGTTGGAACGCAGGTACATCGAACGAACGTACCATCCACCACACCAATTGAATGTTATCGCCGAGGACTGATTTCCCAACTACATGATCGTTTTAGTGGTCATGCTGCTAGTGTGATGCACCTCTCCAAGCTGCTTCCTAACAATGTAACTAATACTGCGTTTGAAGATATTCTTCCTGCTGTGGAATTGTATTCTGAATATCTAAATGGAAACTTGGACGAATTGGAAGGCGAATTAAGACTTTAATTAAAATCTTCGCCTTATTACCGGTTTCATCTGCAAGCGCCGAAAGGACATTTTCAGTATTGAAACATTTGAAAAGTTATCTGCGATCTAACATGTCAGAAGAGCGCTTAACTGGTCTGACATTAGCTTAAATTCATCGTGACATGGACTGCGAAAAAACCGTTGATGCCGTCGTACAATTATTTGCAAGAAAGCAAACAAGAATATCTATGTGACCCGACCCCTTCACTTCTAAGACTGTAAGTACGAACTTTTCCTTCTTGACTCTATATTCACGATGTGTAGAAATTATAGGCGTTTCACGAATATACATGAGCGTTTCATATTAACATATTGTGTGACGTTTTGCATAGGCTACTAACATTAAGTCTGTTGGCCTACATATATGAGAGAATTATATTTTATACAAATTGACTAAACCAAGTATTAATTATAACTATTTCTGCTTTCGGTTTTACATGTCTTAAAACGTACAGGTTGATATCATTTCAATATTTTATTTTTCATTACTTTGTTGAATGACAGTATTTTCGAAACCCATGACTGTAAGTAAAAGCCCCCAGAACTTAAATTCAGGATCAGTCGCTGGGCCCCCCCTGTGGTCGAATCCTGGATCCGCCACTGTCTGCAAGTATGTCTTTAATTTGTTAGGACCATAAAATCTTTCTAATACTTTTCGCAATTTGCATTTTATCCTAGAAAACAGTAGCACTTGTAATAAAAGTCAGAGATTCTATTCCCTCCAGATTTAAGGACTTCACAGAACAATCTACAATGCGCAAAAGGTTTTGCAACTATAGCCAATGCGACTAGCGCACAGCCTAAATATTTTTTGAAATCTGATTACCAACCTATCAATTGTGCAAATATCCTCCGATTCATGCATTGCTATCGGCAATCACCTTAATGCATTTAACGGGCTGAATTCTTCATAGCCGTTGATTTCTGTTATTGAACGTCATCAATCGTTCATTTCTATTGAGAATAAACTTCACATTAATGCGAAAATCAAGTAATATTGCATACATTCACGCCAGCAGATGCTTGATGCAAGTGACAAAATTTATCGAAACACTTAACACTATCATTCACTGACGGTTCTTCCCAATTTTACATGAGATAAAATATCCATCAATCACGATTTGTGATAATTATCGAAGAAGTTCTGTCCTGTCGTGTTGTTTTACAGAGGTTAAATTTTGAAAGATTAAGTAAGCGTGCATTCTGTACTTGCAGACTGTTACTTACAGGCGCATCCACGAGCTTTTCAGAATTTTGTCGGAAGATCTTTTGATGAGCCTGAAGTATGGAGCTATTGATGACATCCCATATACCTAGCACAATAGTATCTTTACGTTGAATGGTGCTAACATTTTAGAATGCAAATCGAAGACTGCTAATCTTCTGCATATTGATGTCTCAACTAGGGATATTCTGGAAATGGGAAAATATTTATCCCCGTTCCAAAAAAACAGGAAAAAATAATTAAGTCGGCAATAAGCTCCTTACTAAGCCTGATATATGTCGTTTAGACTAGACAGATACCTTTTCTGAATCCATTAGTAATGTGACACGGGCTATTTTCCAATGCCATCGCCACTGTACATACCATGTCTTTCAAAGTTTTATGAAATATGCATGCGGCACTTCCTTGTCCTCACCATTTGTACATAATAAAAATTCTAAAATTTTCTCTATATACCTTTTTTCTCAAATTGAATTTGGAAAACAGATGCATAAACATATCCTACATAGGCTCTGATTATTTGAGTTGCATGCATGCATTAACATCAAATCGATTGACATAGTTGATAGCTTTTTTGGTGTAGTCGAGAACTCCTAGAAAATAGAGTGCATGATGAAGGTCATCATCACGCACGCTACATGAGTCATCCTCGTATTTATACAACAAGTAGTGTTTAGCAAGCGAAGATGCTTTTAGTTCATAGCTACTTATTTATGAATTTTAATTGTTAACGCAAGAAGAAATTTAACAAACCGGTACAAAATACTGCTACCTGCTCTTATGCAATGTACACGAGGTAAGCCACAGGAATTTGCTTAAAAATTCTCAAAGTTGACATACGATGCATGTATTACGTAAGATTTTGAAAGAAATGCATAGATATACTCGTTATTAATAATTAAATAAATCTCAGATATAGGAACACATTTTCGGTGACAGAAAACATATAAATTGTCTGAAAAAAGAAATCGGACATATGTGTGGGTGCATAAGAAAGTGTGCATCGATTGCACAATCTTCTGTGTGTGAGAAAATTGCATATTTACAACTCAATTACACAATTGACATGTGCATGCATAGCCCACAAGTAGTCATAACTGTTCATAGATTACAATAATTAGCCGGTATGGCCTGTCGGCACCTCGGTTAAAACCGTCGGCACAACGCTTCCATGGACCCAGCTCTAGGACCCTGGCGCCACCACTGGTGAGGATGAACCGCCTCTCGGGGTGGTCGTTGCCGAGCGAGCTGCCTAGTACTCAAACTTGAGCAGAATGGCTTGCGCGAGCTACCGTCATTCTCGCCACCCCAGTGACCTCCACTGCAAGCGAGAATCGGTGGTTCATTTTCAGCTGCGGGATTTGTTTAATACCGGTATACCTGCAAGTGTGATGAAAGAATAGTGGGACAGCCAATAAACTGGCTCAACTACTGTACATAGAAGTCCAGATACTCTACAGAGGAGTTTAACTTTAAAAATACATGTCTGTAGTGCAACTGTCATTCCGAAATCTTGAATTTCTCAAATTTCGATTGTAATTTCGAAAATAACAATTTTCATTTCTGTAGTGCGATTATTGTTTCATCATATATGACTTGCATTTTCTCAAATCAAATGCCTTTATTCTTTTATAATTTTGGATTTTTAAAGGCCACCTGCATAACCACGAAAGCTGTTCTATTCATGTGTAATGTTTTCTGAAGCATGTAATTCAGCGTAACAAAGTGTGTCAAGGCAGCTAAATTCAAAAAAATGAGCAAGCGAGCGACTAGTTAAACTTTGGAAAGCGCAAAAGATTATTTAAAGAAATTTTAAGAGATTAGAATACTTACTAGAAGGACAAGCAACGGTTCTCCTCGCCTCATGTGAAGTGAATTGGCGAATAAGTCGCTCCGTCAATATTTTTATCAATGTGTTTTATTGAAAAGATTCTATTTGACAGTCTGTCGATTCAGATGAAAAGAGGACAGGTCTGTTTCCAATCATAAGATCAGATCTAGCAAACACAACAGGATTGCGCTATCTAAAATCTACCAGGTGTGTGAGAGAATTAATATTAGTTCCTAAGCTAGAACGATAAATGAAATGTAACAAAATATGCATGTAAGTTATTTAACCAATTTAAATGAGGTCATCAATTGCAACTTGGTCAGGACGATCGCGCTTCGACCGCTAAATCCGGTTCTGTACATGCAAGATGCACAGCATCAAAAATGAAATTTATAGTAAGGAAAAAGTGGAATCTAAGCATGAACAGTGTGAATTCTCTTAGATTTGAATATAAAATTAAAAAATAGTGATGCAGTGGCATCTCGTGGAGCCAATGGAGCGTTTTTCATGGCCCTAGAAACGCCTGGCAAGCACTAGCAATTTCAATTATCTGTTTTGTCATCTCTCTTCATCACTTATCGAGAAGAAAAATACCGATAATTATACATAACAAAAGGTCATGATATCTGAGACAGTCATGAGGAAGGACACTTCTGCGTTTTTCCAATTAGTACATGTTGTTCGCGACGTTTCAGACAGATGACTTCTTTGTGTTAAGAGAATTAATTGGATAGAAACCTTGATAATTGTTCAAACGACGAGGTAGCTCTTAGGATTTTCTTTCAGGAGTTAATTCACAAACCTTTTAATTAATGTTTTTATACTGAATCATAAGTATGCCCAAAACCAAGGGCTACACTTGAGAGGAAATTTCAGATCCATATCCACAACCATATCCAAGAAAATTTTCATGGATATCCACGAATAAAGTGAAACATGACACATACATACATATATATGACAACGCAGGTCAAAGGTCAGTTTAGGTCAAGGTCACAGATCTTTAGAAGACAAAAAACCCAAATGTTTTTTTGTACAGAGCACCCTGTGGGAACGAATCTTGCGAAAAGCTGGCAGATATCGGCTACATAATATCATTCTACAGATCAGTAGCCTAATCAATGCAGCATAACCGCCTGCAAAGTTCGCTGGCGAAAGTTAGCGAATTTGCGCTCTATGCAGCCTTCTATTTTTGACTGTTTTTTCTCTAATCATTGCTGTCTAATTCCGTCTCTACTGCCGAGGCTCTATTTTCCTCTATTTTCTCACTCACCTTGTTACCATGTGGTCAAATTATCTAATTAAATAGAAGTGTAGACTAACTTTGATAATGATGAGAGAGTGGAGAATCTGTTTATATCAATTTGCATAATATCTGACATTCAATGATCTACAACAATAACAACTATTTGAATCATCTCACTGAATCATTCTATATATCCCTACCTGGGACGCAGCGATTGATTTCTCAGGATTATTTTGTCCGGTAACAGTTTGAATCAATGATAAAAAATCTAAATTTTCGAAGCTTCATGTGTTTTTTTTTATTTGTAATTTTGATGCATATTTCGATGGCTATTATACATTGATAATAAGAAGAAATTGCAGTCACCATTATCTTCTATTCTGATATGAAACACCTTAGTCAGGCATCTATATTTCACTGATATTGGGATTGATTTTTGTTTGAGTTCGGATTGGAATTCTATTGAAAATTTTTGTTTTGATTGGGTTGGGGATGGCAAACCAACGACAAGCCTACTGAAGCTCAAGTTACATTCTTGACACATTTTTGCATAATTTTCTCAAAATTAGGATTCCACAAATATTTCAAGCTAAAAACATCAGGCCTTTCTTAAATTTCGATTTTGGGAATGAGAAAATGAGAAACTACGAATTCTAGCCCATGCGCTGGCGCAGTCGCTTTCACAAAGTCTTTCTTTACATAGAAGGAGTGCAATTTTCAGTTTGCATTTAGATATTTTTGTCCATGCTTAAAAATCATGATACTTTTAAATTCTTCTGACTTCTTTTTCAGTATTCAGACTCTGTCACAAACAGCTGTCTTTACGGATTCTTTAAGTCAGTGATTACATAGCCTAAAATACCAAGTTCCCGTGTGCAGATCTAAGGGGTATGTCAACTCACCCGAGCTTGCAATTCTGAGCAGAACATTGACTACAGACTTATTGCAAACTCAAACTTATTGGCTTGTACGTACATTGTATGTGTAAAAAAAGATAATTTAAGTAACGTTATTAGTCTGACATTGCAGTTGTCATGGAAGCTTCATTTCGGTCATCATTGGCATTTGCGTGTTTCAATGCGTTCTTGCAACACCACGGGTATGGTAAAATATTGGCTAAAATATTCCGGCATGGTATACTCTATGACATTAAAAACGATCCACTTGATATAGAAAATTTCAATGGAAGTGGACGACTTTTATTTCATACTGCACTGACCAGGATGTCCATGCATCAAATTTGTCATGCAAATATAAAGCAGCTGTCCATTGTCGATATCTTTGGCGTAGTTGAGGCATTTCAAATTAGACCTTTTATCACTATCAAGCAATTCTTTCTGACTAAATTTTGAAGCAAAAATGTCACAATCAGAGTTTGTAAAAGGAATGGCTGTTGGAATTCTACGATGTGGAAAGAGTTGTAGGTTTGTTGGACGGAAGTTGGGTGTGTCACACTCCACTGTGAGTAGGTGGTGGAGTCGATGGAACAATGATGGAAATGTTAAAAGAAGGAAAGGATCAGGAAGACCGAGACAGGCAAACAATGCTACCGATAGGAAGTTGGTTATCTCAGCAAAGCGCAATCGCTTCAAGAGTGTTCCTCGACTGGCCATCAGCTGGAAAGCTGCAGCAGGAATTGCATGCAGTATACGAACAGCATATCGCCGTCTAGCAGAAGCGGGCCTGAGGTCATACCAACCTGCTGTAAGAACGTTCACACAATTACATTGTTTCACTGCCAATTTTTTCTCCGCAGGTCTCGAACACAAGCGAAAGCGTGTGGAATGGTGTGAGCAGCATCAATCGTGGAGCACAGAGGAATGGCGTCAAGTGATGTGGACGGATGAATCCCGTTTCACTTTGGATTTTCACGATGGTCGCATTAGAGTACATCGAATAGTTGGTGAGAGGTATTCACCCTGCTGCATATCTGAGCATGACCGCTATGGTGGTGGTAGCGTGATGATCTGAACCGGTATCTGGTACGGAGGTCGAACTGTTGCAGTCATTGTGATTAGGAACTTGAACTGAGAGCGATATTTATCGAATATCATATCTCCAATCGTCATCCCAACGGTAAATGAACTCAACCTCATATTCCAGGATGACAACGCTCGACCACACAGAGCTCATTGTGTAACAACAGCGATAGTGAGATCTGGAATTCGCATCCTCCATTGGTCTTCACGCTCCCCCGACCTGTCTCCGATCGAACATGCTTGGGATGAACTTGGTCGAAAGTGAGAGATGCATACGATCATCCGCCATCAACACTGATAGCTCTTTCATAGAGACTCATCGATCAATGGTCATTGCTGGATCAGGAACGGCTTGATCATCTTTGCGACTCGATGCCGATGAGACTTCAAAGCTACATTTCAGTGCGTGGAGGACATACTCGCTACTAATGTCTCCCATTTATTCAAATATGATGTTTTATATAAAATGCTATCTTATAATTCATGAGTGTGAGTGGAATAAAGTTCATATATTTGAGTGGAGCATTTTTTATGTCAGGCAGTATATGTATGAATTCCAACGAGAACCGAAATACATATATACTAATGAAATATAAATTGTACATGTGTGCGTTTCATTAATCGTTGCATGAACAGAAATCGTTTCCATTTTAGATGCAAATTTCGTAACTGGTCAGCACGGCTTAGACAGTGGTTGTCCAATACTGGTTCAATGCATGTTTGCGGTTGGTCGGCCAGTTTTCTTCTACTTTTTCGAACTTTGGGATAATTAAACGTCGCTAACATTCTTCTATGATAACGAAATCGACTGACAAATAGATATCAAGATTTATCAAACTATACTGAATTTGAAAAACTGGTGTGAACTGTCTTTACGCCTGTATACAACATGTTTGCCCAAATATTTTACGAGCCTTTCATTGGTATTGGAGTGACGGTAAGTATTGAGTGTAAATGTCAGTGTTAAAGATTTGTTACATTTCATGGTTTGCATCTGGCGATATTGTGTAAAGATTCACAGGAGTCAATGATTTCGGCTAAAGATTTGTTTGCTTCGACCTCTCTATGCGGTTTTATAAGCAATAGTTTCATTCAATTTGTCAATTCGCAACCATTTTTAACTCATTTTGTTCATTTGCGCATAGCCTACACAATCTAAAGCCGATGAGCTTTCCTTGGAAGATGCATTATCAATTGTCTGTAGCTTATGCATCGTACTCGCTCTTTCACTTTTGAAATGAATGTTTGTCTTAAAGAAGTTCTTTTGAAATTCAGTTTTTTGAATTATAGAATTTTCCATTAATGCCATAAGTAAGTAATCGTATATTTGAAGTGAATGAGAATCAATATTTATAGAGTGATGATTCTAATCAAGCGGACACAAACGAGCAAAATAATTTTAATCAATAGAGTACCGCATGGAGCAAAAGAAAAGGTGAAGGCAATGAGACAAATGAAAATCATAAATCAACACAAGTAATGTTGGCAAGAATGATTGTCGAGGGAAAAAGGAATTTCGCCTTCTAAAAGTTCGAATTACAGGCATTGGGAATCTTCCTGAGCGCAGTCTTGGAGGACATAGTTCATGGAGGGGTTGGTCAGGGGTGTCAGAAATTGTTTTCAGAAGTCGTAGAGATGTTGATCAATGACGTTGAGTTAAGTCTGGAAATTTGTCGAATTCTCAGTAATCACTACAAATACTGTAAGTTTGTGCACCCTATGCTGAACCCTTTTATGCACAGTTTCATCTCCTCTCGTGAGTTCAATCAACAATGGAGAGCAGTAGTCCATCACTGGAAGAATCAAACCGTGATAAACACGCCTCAAAGATAAATTGTCAAGGAGAGGCTTTAAAATACGTAAAGCGTGCATTCGTTGGGAAGCAACTCGTTCAATATGTTGGACGTGCCTTGACCATTTTAAATCTTTTGGAAAATAAATGCCTAAAATTTTTAATGCATCGGCGTTTGCGGTGTTTGGGATATTGGGAGGAGCACAGCTGTGATACTTTTTAGGAATCCAAAGTAATTTACATTAGTAAGTAGAATAATTAAATATTGAGTTGCATCCTCAGTTGAAAAATGGAAACACTCCTGAATACCTGATATTTCATTCAATATCAGGAATCATCAGCAGGCCTAGTTTACATCTTTCAACATCGACACAACTCCCTATTTAAATTTGCAGTCATGCCCGGGTAAATTTGAGATTTGCAATTAGCAATTTAGTAAAATTTCGGCGTAAATTGTTTAAATATCACACGAAACACACTACTAGCAAATCGCCTAAGTTAAATATTGAATTGCATCCATGGCTGAAAAATGGAAACACACCTGAATAGCTGATATTTTATCCAATATCCAATCATCAGACTGGTCATTGTCAACAAGGGATGATGTAAGAAGCACATAGTCCATAATAGTGTTTTGTCTTGTCGGTTTAGTTACTATTGCTAAATCATGGGCGTTGCAGCATCCAATCGTTTGAAATCCCCAGTGATCAAGATGTAGGATTGTAGGATTTGTTAAGACAAACTTATGAATATTGGCCCTGTTAATATAATAAACCTAAAGCAATCAATGAATAATTGCTTTTAACAAATAACTTGACATAAAATATTCGTTCAGTACTAAGATGCATCATTGCTTAACGTCGCATTTTTCTAAAGTTACTGTGCAATAATGGAACAACTTCATTGTAAAAGGAATTGAAAACACTTGATTGTTATTGATATTGAAATTAGGTATTGGGCCATGGTTTTATAGTGGTGCTTTGAAAAAAGTGATGCAGACAGATTTTTGAGCAAGCTATAAACCTGTTTTCAAGTGTCTTAAAATCTGAATTCAAATAGTATTTGAAGCAATACTAAAAATATCATTAAAACAGAATTCTATTTCTTCACTTAAGATGTCATTTTTGTAACACACATATTTTCTGTTATGTCCAAATTCGATACCCTACAGTCTGAAAAGATGAGATTGAATCAAAATTAATCGCTAGAACGATGATAAAACCGCCAACATCAATTTTTCATCTTGCTTCGTTCAGACATGGGCTTGTGCGGATGACGCTGACACTGAGACTAAGTGACCAACCAACCCACGAACCCGGCGAGATGGCTGTGTTGCAGTTTCATCACCTGCCTTACTCGCAGGTGTTGCAACTGATGCACTTTTACCTTTCTTTCATCAATGTCGACGAAACGCTCATCGTTTGAGGAAGCCCTTTGCAATCTGGTCGTGTAATAGTTCTATATTTGAACAATGCATGTTCCTGTTTTGCTGTATTTAGCCAAACATGACATCATCCTTGTTCGTCAACTATTTAAGCTCAAGAAATTTGGCATTGAATTATTAGTAGTAATCCCATCCCAGGCGCAAGTCCAAAATGCGAAACCACCCCCCCCTCTGGAAGGAAGAAAGGAGTTCGCCAAGGATGTGTTGGGAGGAATGGGTCAGAGAGGAGGAAACGGTTCCCCACCCCCCTCTGGAAGGAAGGAAGGAGTTTTCCAGCAAGGGGTGGAATCTCGGAAGGGAGAAGGGTAGGAATGTGCGAAGGATACAGTGAGGAAAGGGTGGATGTTGGTGGTGTTTGGGATGAGAAAAGTCGGAAATCGTCAGGAAGGAGGGTTCGGATGGGAAAACCGAGTTCAGATTCGGAATCTACGTGAAATTTTGGGTGGGGAAGGAAGGCAGGAGGAGCAGCAAGGGGTGGAATCTCTGAAAACGGCAGAGTTGGAAAAGTAGGGTGTTGGTGGTTTTGGGATGAGAAAAGTCGTTTTTCGGGCAGAAGGAGGCCCCCGGATCGGAAAACGGAGGCCAGATTCAGAATCTACGTGAAATTTTGGGTTAGGAAGGATGTTACCAGCGACATCGGAGAGAAAAAATTTCGAGGACGTTCCCCCCCCTCCTGTCAAACTTCCAACTTTGGTTGTAGAGATCGTACAAAGTCGTGCAATAGCTCGTTTGAAAGCTGAGAGTGAGACAAATTCAGTGGAAGACACGGCTTATTCCTATCTGCCTTCGTATAGAGGTGAGACGTCATTGAAAATTTTGGACATTGGCGAAAAAACGACAGAGTTAGAATTTTTACGATGGCTGTGGGCTGTAGAGCCAAAACGAGGCATCGGATGGGAAAACGGAGGCAGATTCGGATTCAGCATCAAATTCTACATTGAAATGGTGAATTTCCAGCTCAATCGGAGCACTAGAACCGGAGATAGACGGGTTTAAAGTTTTTTGGATGATGGGCATTACGTCATCAGCTGATCGCCACAAACTATATAAGCGCGGAACCGACCGAGACTTTTCATTTAGAGGAGAGCGATTGTCAAAGGTAGGTCGTCTCTCTGAGCTCCGATGATAGCTTCGGACACTCCAAATTCCGGGTTTCCGTAGGACACCGACTTAGAAAATTTCATTGCTGATATCAGCTAAGGCGTCAGACTTAGAGGTTCGCCAGAAGATGGCCTTCGTCTCCAGACCATAAAAGACTCCAAAATTTTAAAGGCTTGTAACTTTGCTTCTACAAGTCCGTTTGACTTGATTCAAAAAAGGTTCAGTCGCTATAGACCTGCCCTAAGTGATAGACTACTTATAAAATTTCATAAGTAGTGCTAAAAAGTTAAAAAATTTAAATTCACTATTTTTGGAGATTTTCTGGGGTTTTCGACCCTGCTGAAGTCAATGAATGGATTTTTAATGATGTCTGAGCCAGTCTTCTCATGTCTTACCATGATACAAGCGAGCAAGACACGGAGAGTCTTGCTGTAATATTCCACTGACAGGGTGTTCCTTCGGGACGGCGGATGATGCCGTAGTGATAAGTGTGGCAAGGGAGTGTGTCATATTTTAGACCGAAACCGCTGTGGCAACTCATGTCTCATGTTGGGCATTTCAGACAGTTCTCAACGTAGCACTTTGAACACCAATCGGTTGAGTCTTAGCCATCTTGTCATGGGTGGCATCTAAACATCTCCATTGCAAAACGCTTGTGAAGTTGCTATCCCTCTCTACGGCTTGCTATCAAGCTGATCAAAGCAAAGACTTGGGATGTTTCCTCTTGCAAATGACTCCACCGATTTTTATGTCAAAATCGGGGCCCGGATACCAACACAGTGACATGACGCACGCTCTGTCCGCCCGAGGTTGGATTTGTGGGTCGAGGCCTTGGAGCTGGGATAAGATCCCCTCTGAGTAATGCCTGTAACGGATTCAGGAGCTTAGCACCCAAACGGTTGCTGGCTTGCTATCAGGCCTTTGTGAAATCTCGTCTAGCCTCAGTAACTCAGGGTTGGCAACGTCTATCGTTTGTCATTGTAACTTGGTAAAAATGAGACGGTTACTGCAGGCATTGACGTCAAATCTTTTCGCGTCATAGGGGAACCCGTCTTTGCGTTGGGAGTTGGTAACTGAAAGCACGGTGACTGCCGATGCCCATACATGGTAAAACCGCTGCTGTCAAGTCAAAAGTATGACCAAATAAGGAAAGTCTGAATCATGGCTTTGTGCTCGCTGGATATATAAACCGCGACTTTTCTCTAGTCTTCACTCCTGTTTCAAGTTGCAAGAAGAACGGTGAATGCTCTGACAAGGTTTGCTATCAAGCTGTGGGTTTTAGGATAAAGCTAGGAATCATACTCTTTAAATTTGGTTGACGATTTTATTCCAACGTTTGCTATCAAATGTTTGATGACTTAGTCTTTCAATGCATATCAGCAAGTAGTATGCTGTAAACACTTGCTATCGAATTTTACTTTATCTTTACAGAATTATCATGACTAAGCAGTGTAATGCTAGAATGCTGGTTGGAAAATGCACCTGTGGCCCTATCTCACGAGGCAGCGATCTGAAGAAACATTTAAAAGCTAAAGGGGGGACGATGGGCCATGAGAGTAAAGTGATGTTGAGGTTGTGTGTGTCTTGTCGGATATGTGCGATGGGGCATGAGGCAGAATTTATGAAGGCGCATTTGCAGTGTGAGAGTGGGAACATCGGAGAGAAGGGGTTTAAGTCGTGGTTTGAGGGAATATCGTTGGCAATGGAGGAGAATGATAAGGATGTAGCTTTGATTGGGAAGGGGATGGCTGAGAAGAGTGAGGACACGAGTGAGGAAGTGGAGCTGAGAGCGGAAATTAAGAAGACTGATGAGGTTGATTTAGATGCGGTGATGGAAGATTTGTTTGGGGATATAGCGGGCTTGAAGGAAGAGTGGGACGCGCAGGAAAAGAAAGACAGAGAGGAAGTTGTTGGGCCTGTAGCGACATCATCGCCTAGGAAAGAGGTGCATGATATGGAGGCGTTTGTAAGGTTGAAGGATTGTATGATGGGTATGGAGAGTGTGAATAGAAAAGTTTTGAAGGAGAATGAAGAGCTGAAGGCTAAGGTTGAGGGTATGAAGGTGATGAGAGAGGAGTTGGAGGAGATGCGAGTGAAAGAGCAGGAGTGGTTGAAGGAAAGGAGTGACATGATAAAGCGAATGAAGGCGGTTGAGGGCTTAGAGTCGGAGTTGATGCGTGAGAAGAATGAGGTGGAGCGGATGCGAGGTGTGGTGAAGGAAGTGGAAGAGACGAAGGTGATCAACAGGCGGTTGGGGAGTGAAGTGGAAAAGTTGCGAGAGGTTGAGAGAAGAGTGAAGAGGAAGAGAGTGTATGAAGTCCATCTTCCCCTCTTTGAAAATAATGTATGCGATGCCCCTTCCGTAACAAGCGACCCAAATGAGACGCAAGAGTGCTACGAGGGCGACGGAGTCCGATGTCTCCACATGCGTATGGATATTACCGGGCAGCTCGAGGACTTCGTCGTCCGAAAAATTCGGAAGAAAGTTCCCAGTAAGTTACTTCAACATGATCATTTCCTTACCGCCTCTAATCCCTTATTCTTTTTCTTTCAGAGTTTTTGCAATAGTTGATGAAGAGAGTAGTGTCGGTGGACGGAGAACGACCCATGGGCTCTTTTAAGGGCCAACCTTCTAATGCAGCTAAAGCGGTTCCAAGCCCGCCACATATCTTCGGATATGGAATGCAGAGGGGAAGAATAAATGATGAAATGGGAGGACACCCTTGCACCACATGCAACACATCACAGACTTCTCTCTTCGCTAGTAAACAAGCTCTTGTGAACGTAGTCAGAAAGTATATCAAGTTGTACAAAAGTTTTACTGCAACACAGGTTCATGTATAGTTAGAAAGTTTAATCATGGCGTTTTATGAAACACAAGTGTTATAAAATGTAAGCGTAAGTGTAGTCAAATAATTTTTACCACAACACATGTTTGTGAAAGTGAAGTATTAGATTACCCAGAGTCATCAATACTGTCAAAGGTGTACAAGTCATATCAAGCATATTCAACTGAGTGTCCATTCCTGACGCTCATCATCATTTGAAATTATTTAAAGATGAAAAGTTGCATTCGCTTCCCAACTTCATGGTCTGTAGCAAGAAGGCCTGGCTATTCGTTGAAGGCTATAGAAAGTGTTAGAAATGTCAATGAAAATATTAAAGCTGGCGCTTTAGTTGAAAGACTAATGGATCTAGATGAGCATGCTATGAGTCATCATTTGGATCGAAGATGGATAGAGGATTTTTCCATGTTGCAATGCAATGATAGTGAAAATAGGAGGATGAAATTGGAGTGATCTGGAGTGAAAAAGAAAAAAGTGACATTTGCAACTGATTTGTCAAGTAGCTCTACCTATAAAAGTGACTTCAGAAAGAAATTGGAAGAAGAGACGTTTAAATTATTATGTGAACGGAACTGCGTTGAGTGTTTTAAAAGGGAACGGTCCCTTCTCTTTTTACCATGTTGTCATGCTGTTATATGTTCTAGGTGCTATGTACCTTTGGAAACTATGTGGTGTCCCATCTGTGATCAAGAAATAATTTCAACAGTCATTGTATATAAATGATGTTGATGCAATGCTAGTCGAATTTGAAACAGTCATCTATGACCATGACACCACTGTATTACCGTCTCATCGAAAAGAGAAAGCATGATTATACAAGGCAGTGGATTCTTGTGTTGGAAAAACTATTATCATCCAGTGATTGTAGAGAGATGATACATCGTTTGAGTAATGCAATCATCATTCACGCAAACTGTGAAGATGTTGACTATATGCTATCTTATAATTTTAAAGCAAAGCAGTTTACGAATACACTTTCATCACTGTTACATCATGGTCTTCTTTTATTACCTTGTTTGGAGTTATGTATTCTACACGTTGCTTATGGGAAGCCTTTTCCACTTAAGCACAATTGATGCAAAGGCATCAAACTTTACAAGCATCATTGTACAAACAGATTGTTCATGTCTGGCTCATAACATATCAGCAAACGACACAGCTGAACTGTTTCAATTGAACTATAGTACCTCACTGAATGATACATTACAGCTACCCACACATGTATCTGCTTCTGACTATCCTACTGGTGCTGTGGTTTTTCTCAGTGTATTGCTTTTTACTAGTGCTGTACTCAATGTCTTCCTCTATTTCATTGCGTTTACGACGGTGATGTTTCGACGCTGCTGTCGTGTTTAAGCAAAGAACACTCTAACATCCACCTGTAAAAATGGCTAGACGTCGTTCATCTCACCGTTCGCGCAGACAAAAGTGTCAATCAAATGCAAACCAAAAATTCTGTCTCACGCTTCGTCGCTTATTAAAATTAACACTAGGATGGTCGGCAAAAGTTACACCCTAGAATGGTCATGGTATCAATATTGATACCATCGATATTGTTAGGTACTTATACTCTATGTAGTAAGAAAATGCAAATAGAATGCTATCCCATTCCTCAATTAATTGTTGATAAGTATTACATTTGTTTAAAAATGTATTTTAATGATTCTACATAGATATCTCACTGTATACTTTTTACCGATGCTACATGTGTTTCTATGTCACATGATATTATAAGCTTAGGTATTTTATTAGCTATTTCATGAATTATCACTAAATATGCAAAGGACTTATGCATTATTCAATCAAGGAATGTTATTAACCCGAAATATGCCTATCATAAATCAAAACAATTTAATGATATAATTACTGATATAATTTTAATAAACATAAGCATGAAGTGTTCACGAATGATGAACATGAAGCAAATCTACATAGCATATGAGAAACACTCCTTGCACTGAACGAATATCAACTTACTCGCTTGGTCTTCAGCGCACGCCCCACAGGTGATCTTCTTACAGTCTTTGCAATACGAAGATGAAAAATTGCGACATTTCTCCTGTTGGCATTTTCGGCGTTTCTTCAGTGGCGGAAGTGCGCAAATGCTTGTATCCAAATTTTATGTAGTTGTGTTGACGGAGATTTCTTGTAAGTTTTCATTCGAAGCAGAAAGCTCTTCAATAAGCTGCAGAATGAAGTCTTTTCTAGATATTTTGTGGGATGTACTTTTCTGATACACTATCCAAGAGTTGATGGCAGCGATGTCCAACATATTGCACCATGCAGCTAATGGCCATCGACGAGAGGCAGATTTTGTAGTATATAAGCGGCACATTTGGTCCACCACATCAACTCCGACCTTGTTGGCATTGTACGCCTCAATCATCACCGGTTTCTTTTTATGGCTGCCGGTGGAAATTGATGGAGACGGGTGACATGTACTTAGGAGACATACAGATTTGTTTTTCTTACACTGGTAAGAAACAGCACAAACTCCAGCATCTTCTTGCCAATAAAATCTCGATTCGTAAATATCTTTCCTGTCATTTATCATATCTGGCGCAGTTCTCGACGATTTTTCCGGATTGTCCCAAGGATGGAGGTTGAAAGCAAGTTCAATTTCTTGGCCACTGCGAGTGAAGTAAAATAATTGTCACAACATACGTGATATCCACGGTTCTTGAATGGTTCTATAAGTCGAAGAACAACATTCTCTGCCAATGGTTGATTACCACGAGCACTCTTCTCTGCAACTCCAAGATAGGATATGATGTTGCTAACATACTTAGACTCAACGTCAACAAGTAGCCAAAACTTAATGCCGTATTTGTCGGGCTTATTCGGCATAAATGTGATAAGTTTGCATCGGCTCTTGACTGGAAGTAATTGTTCATCAATGGTTAGATTCATTGACGGAGTAAATGCCGAAACACTGTTGGATCTGAAGGATTCAAAAACCTCTCGCACATGAGCTAATTTGTCCATCCATTGAGACGATTTCTTCTAGTCTTATTTCCAGTGAAAAACGGAAGCAGCGAAGAATCTTCTTGAATTTCCTCTTCGACATCGTTGAAGAAAAACAACGTCGGCCCATACTTGCGATTCCAAAGAAAGTCAGCTGATAGAGTCTTATTATAAAAATCCTCGCGCGTACTGTAAGAGAAATGAACGATTCTATGTCTTCGATTGTAGATACATCACTAAAGCCGGACTCATTGGCGTATCTGTTTTCTTGTGCACTCCAAGACATGACGCACCATCTTCTCGTCAAATGAATATTTTCCATGCGTCGTATACAGAATCTTACGTTCGCTGATCTTGGTCCTGGTATTAGCTTTGAACACGTTCTGTTTAGGCCACTCTACCAACATTTACTCCCGTGAGCTTCTGCCATTCTTGTTCCATCCTTTCCGAATACGCATCCTGAAGTCCTTCCTTGTGACGTCACAGACACCGGGTCAGATATAATCACTGTCACTTTCACTGTCCCGAAGAAACATGAAACTCGACGTCAGACGATTCTGATTCCTCGTGGAAGACCATTCTTCAATTCTGCGATATATTTCATCTGTGTTAGCTTTTTCCTTGCCATTTTGAAGTCGACGGACGCAATGATATCAATCACGATCTCATGAACACTCATATACTGTGTGCTGACATTGTAATGAAATCTGTATTGATTTTCCGAAAACGTCATAAGCATCGAACACAATAGGCCTCAACTTGTGCTTGCAATTTCAATGTCTGTTTTCACTCAATGACTACAAATAGATATCGACAGCTTTTCATAGATTTCGAATGAGCCGGGATTCAAATTCATCGCTTTGAATCGTTTTGTAGACATTGTACTTCAGACTATGTCCAGTGATGAGTGTGATCAGCGCATGGGTAATCAAAATTGATACCACTGACCATTTTACGGGGTAGAACTCATGTTTTAGAGCACTACTCAAATATTATTTATTACATCGAGTATAGGTCCATAAGGTAGTATTTGTAAAAAATAATAATTGATTTGCATATACTTCAATTGATTTGAATTGATAAACCTCATGGAGAGGAGACTATAAAAGGTCACTTGGTATCCAAAATTGAATACCATGACCATTCTTGAGGGATTCATGGTTTGTGCGGATGATGAGGCTTGAAAAGGACTTTTCTATTTTCGAAAAGTCGTATGTACGTATGTGACGAAATATTAATGGTTTCAACAAAATAGGCAAGTTTTCATATAGACTTTCAAGTGCAATCGCGAGATAAGAAGGGGCATGAAAGTGATATGAATTAGTCCCTGCTTTGAAGTATATGTGTTCTTTATTTCCACAGATGAATTCGTCGTAACAATGAGGAAACGCAAAAAAGCAGGTGAAAATGGAAACACTGAAGATATCGCAAAAATGGTTGAGGAATCACATTCTAGGGCTAGATCTGATGATGGAGCGCAAAACGAGCGTTCGATCAAACGTTATGTTCGTTGCCTTACTCGTTTGCTGAGTGCTGTAATTCCAACAAGATGTATTTGGTGACATTTTATTGGAAAGTTGCAGTGTAGTAAGCCTACTTCGGAATTCAAGATGAATAGGGGCATTTTGATACGGTGAACGCTGCCAAATCGCTTTATAAATTTGAATAAAAATGCTACGAAATGTGATTTCAAATTGTAAGAAATACAATTGGTGGTACATACTGTGATTTTCTTTGATACGAATAATGAACTGTTTCATTAAATTTATGCTTATGTTGCATGAGAATCTCTCTGTTTATTAAAATTTAAAATTTTGCGTTGAATTATCAATGATGGTTAGGTTTTTCAAATTTATAAAGTTCATTAAAAATTAAATACAGGTGTTCACTTCAGGACGGAAATGGAAAAAGTGCACGAATGCAGGGATGGTTGCTTACTGTATAACTTACGGAAACAGCGAACAGGAAGAAGACGCTTTCTTGAGGAAAATGAGAGGAAGAAGCACTGATGGAGAACAATGGCGATGGTCCGAAGTGTGCTCAATACGGTTCCATCTTACCTCGATTCAGTCAGGAAATGTACTTACGCGTATTGAATGAGAAGAAGGATTGATTGTCAGCGGTTTATTTTTTTATATGACTCCCAGAGTGATGAAAGGATGTAGGAGTTTCAATAGAAGGACGAAAAATGTGGAACAAAAAGGACGGTCATTTTGAAAAATTATTGTATAGCATATTTTAAATGATTATTTGATATAGGATTATTGATCGTTAATTACATTAAATGCAATTAATTAGCTGTGAATATTGTCTTTTTCTTTCTCTCTATAAGGACAGTTATGGGAAGGTCATGACAACACAGGTCCAACGTTTTAAACTGGTTTGAGAATTGTGTATAGTCTTTAGTCAGTTCTCCGAAATGGGGTTTTTTCAGTTTACTTTTAACAATGTAATAGTGTAATCGAGAAATGTGGAGGGTTGGTGTTTGTTTATTAAAATTGAAAGTTTCGAGAAATCCATTGAACAAGATTGTTTTATTCGGAAGCATCTGATCGATTACGTATTGTTTACTTGTTAATAATGTACAGTAAGACAAAAGAATTGTAGTTATATTTACTTCACATTCACCAATAACGATTCCGAAGAAAATTTTAAAGATTTGCAAACATTAGGAAATATGTTTGATGTTCTGAAAACAATAGAAACAGCTGTATTAAGATTCGATTTAATAGTGGGGAGGTGTTTAAGCATGCTAACTTGAAAATTCCTTTCGGAAGCTTTTGGGTTGAAGAACGTAAGTTGCGAGTTGTTGCAATTTGAGGTCCGAACCGTATCAAGCAGCAATATCTACATGTTCTTGCTTAATTTCAGGCGGTATGTACTGCGGGTGCGTAACTTATGGAAAAACGATGACTAGAGTAATTATATGACAATAGTTGACATGAAAGGGCTATTTTATTGCTGAAGGGATGCATTTCTTAATGGAACAGCTATCCGAATTTTTACAGGTCAACAAAGTTCAAAAAGTCTATATTCAATTGGCAATGAACTCAAATTTTATACGTTTATATAAGTTGGTGGAGACATGATTGTTTTGTATAGTATTGTGTTTGAAACCAAATCATCAGATACCTAAACTTTTAACACAAATGTAGTCTGCTTTGTTATAATTGTTTTGGAACAAAACTCAATTAAAATTGTGTCTCAATGTTTTGATAGCATCTTACAATTGGAGTTACAGTGAACGATGTAACATTTGTCTAAGGTCTAAAAGCATTTTGCAAGGGATGTGATATTTAGCTGTGATGCAAATCGGGAAGATCATGCATATGATACTTACGCAGTCTTTATAACATTCAAGACATTAAGAATTTGATCCAAGTAAAGTAAAATTAACTTAAAATAGGAATTGATGTGATTAAGAAAGTAGTGGCCGAGAAAAATCTAAATGTTTGGTGATGACCGGGAAAATTCGCATTTTATGGCAGAGTAAACTAGTGTTGTCCATAGCGTAGGTATATTAGGTAGGTTGGGTAACACGCATTTAATAAATACAAGGTGTAGGTAATACTTTCGTTTTATTAAATGACTCAAAGGAGAATACAGCGCAAATCGGCTTCTTTCCAATGTGAGTATACAACATTTATGCAGCTATTTGAATACGTACACTGAATTGATGATTATGATAGCATAAAGAGAAGGAAATGATCTATTTTACGATAGTTGTGTTGAAAGTTTGGTGAGGCAGAAGATTTGTTAAAATTAGCATGAAGGATGCGTATTGTTTTATGTGAACTAATAGAATATTTTTAGCGTGATCTAGGCAACTGCCATGGCATGGCAAACCCAGATTCAAAGATACTGATTTTATTAAGTTGAAAGATGTAAATGGGACAATCATATTCAGATTCAGAAATTCAAATGAATTTAGTGATCATAACATAAGGGTGAAGAAAATTGAATTAAATAATTGACGATTTCCGCCAACAACAAAAAGAATAATATCGCCACTTTTCTTGAGATTTTTTATAATGGGAGAATGAATGTTGTAATAGTTAGATTTGTTATTGGAGTTATTAGAATATTATTTTTGTTATCAATTCATTTATACTAATTACAAACGGGGGCGTCATTGGTAGTATTTAAATTGGAAAAATTTTGATTTTTTAAATGCTCAAATATTTGTTGGAACAACGGGGAACGTAAATTGCGCAAATAATGGAATCTTTTGATAAAAGTAATTTTCTGTATCAGATACTTGTTAGAGTCGACACTTCTACTAAATATCCGACTTATGGTTGTTACCTAGTATCAATGTTGCTAGATCATGTGTAAGTGCGATTCATGTTGGCAATGTATTTGGTTTTTTGTCTGTGTTTTTTTTTTTTTTCTTTGTTTTTTCTTATTTATTTTATAATTGTTTCAGTGACAAATAAAAATGCTGATGGACGAGGATGTCTAATTTGTAGTACATTTTTTCAGTAGTATTTGTACCATGATTCTTCGAACAGCAGCAATCTGACTAACATAACGACTGCATTCGAAGGATTTTTCAAATGTATATTTTGAAATATGATATCAAAAAAGTTGTGGCTAAATAATAGATGAATAGTGTTGCGTAGTTGATTCTAGTATAACTACGTGGAATATTATGCTGCATGTCTGTGTAATTGAGTTTATACGATTATGTCACGAAAAAGAAGGAGTATGTATGGCGAAGTGTATATTATGCTTATATGGCATCAAAATGCCTAAAGAGGCTCGATTTCACATCACCAGACATGAAAACAGTATGTGTATAAATGTCACAAAAGAGATGAGCTACAATTTATAGTGTCTGTGTCATGGAAATGATCAGATGTTTTGGTAATCATTTTATAAAAACCAGCAAATTTTCAAGAAAACCGTGTCTTGTGTGTTAGAATTTTTTGACACCAATTTACAGTAGTATCCTCTCTTTTCGAGTTGTTAAATAACTTAGCAAAGTTTTCTTTCATAAAAAATTAGTCACGGCAGAAAAGTAGCCAAAAAAGTTATTGAGAAGAAATTTCGCTGAATGAGCTTTCATGAATTTGAATTCATTGATTTCAAAGATGACAGATTTTTTGACAATGTGACTCATCCGTCCTTTCTTTGAATTACACAACCACATAATGTGCCAATTTTTTATCGCGTTGTTGGCGTGTAAGTGGCATTTGTTTTAGCAATTTATTGGAAGACAAAGTTTCATGGTACAATTTGAATTCCATGTAGGGATATGGGATTAACATTCGTTATTCTTTTCTAATGAATCGAGTGGTCGCTTGCGAAGGCTTACTAGCTACCAGTTGAAATTAGTTACAACTTGTCTTTCCAAAATCTTAGAGGATTCCTGTGGTCTTTTCACATCTAAAATGCAATGTAATTT